>CM064525.1:36194386-36661266 GCA_032716605.1 Paralithodes platypus
GTCAACCCTTTCGGGGATCATGGCGTCGGGAAATAAGATATATAGATAGACCCCACATGTTCCTTGATATTTATTGCTCTCCTCACTTTTGATTGTTTATATATTGTATACTATATATATATATACGTGGTACCCGTATACGTGGTACCCGTCTTGCAACTCAATCCCACCCCTACTTTGTGCAACTCTCCAACCCAAGAGTGAAACGTTACTCTCAAACTTTCTTCTACTCAACAGCTGAGCTCTGGAACTCTCTCCCAGAATCAGTTTTTCCCTCTTCCTATCACTTAAATTGCTTCAAACTCTGTGTGTCCAGGCATTTTGGCTCGAACGTCCCTTGATTTTAGCCCTGTCACTCTTTCAACTATGGGGGAGGCACTCGCTATAGGCAGTTATGCCTTTTGCCTCCCTCAATCACATAGAACAAAATATATCTATATATATATATATATCTATATATATATATATATATATATATATATATATATATATATATATATTCTGTATACAACCATCCATGACTCTAAGCTGAAAGAGCCGTGGAGGTTTCGTATTAGTGTTGTTGGGTAAATATACTTTTCTCCGCACCTTCTCAAGGGTGGTTTCAATAAACATTATTAACCCCTACTGTACCAGCGACGTCTTATTTATTTTTAGTGAAGCTATACTTAGACGATTTTGTGAAACCTAGGAAGGATATATGGTTGCTAAAAGGATTAATTTTTATAGTCTGTACCATTTTGGTGGGTAGATGTTCTTCCTAAGCTGAATATATTCATCTAATAGTTACCTGAAAGAATGAAAAGGATGTCCCCAGTACTGAATGGGTTAACATAAATACAGGAGGAATGTAGTTTTACCAAAATGTGAAACCTATGTAAAGGAATTATTTATTTCATATAATTTTCAGCTGATAAACACATTTTCCAACCATGCATGAACCATTTTCACAATATTTATTTTACACAACTGGCATGCTATCACATATCTGAAGACTAATGTGTTAATCATCAGTCGTAAAATACCATACTTCATCTTGACTAATGCAAAGTGTACATAATTATAAGAACTGGTTAAGTATATACAGTAATTACCCAACCAGATTACGTCCTCCTCTTGGGTCCCCTTCCTGCAGTCTCATTACCCGTTATAATATCCTCTTGTTACTGTCCCAGAAATGTAATTAACCACATAAAGAGGTGGACCAGGTGCAGCCAGAACTGCCAACCCCTAAACCATTGTCCGCAGTGGCTCCTTACACGGAGAAGGGGACCCATTATTACTCGTAATAATATCTACTTCACAGAGGGCTTCTTCATATTCAAATTCCTATCAGAGTATACGTCTTCATAGCCTTCCCCCCTCCTCCCTCTCTCTCTCCCACCCTCATATCTCTATATCTCTCTCTCTCTCTCTCTCTCTCTCTCTCTCTCTCTCTCTCTCTCTCATACATATAAACATGAGAACGTAATAGTGCCACTGTTCAAAAGTATGGTGAGGCCCCACCTTGAATATGGTGTGCAGTTCTGGTCACCTTATCTGATCAAGGACATTGTAAGACTCGAGTCAGTACAGCGTAGAGCGACGAAGATGATACCCTCATTAAGAAATAAACCATATGAAGAAAGACTTAAACGATTGAACCTGCTCTCTTTAAAAAAGAGGAGGCTGAGGGGTAAGCTTATTGAGTGCTTTAAGATACTAAAAGGTTTCGACAAAGTCTATGTAAATGCACTATTCACATTAAACAATACTAATCAAACTCGCGGAAATGGAATGAAATTAAAAACCAAAAAGGCAAACCTAGATGTCACAAAGAGTTTCTTCACCTACAGTGTGGCGACAGAGTGGAATAAACTACCAGCGAGAGTGGTGGAGAGCGACACAATAAACGCTTTCAAGGGAAGGCTTAACCTCTATCTGCAGAGGGCTGGGGTGATATGAAAAAAAAAAAAAAAAAAAATGTATGTATGTGTATGTGTGTGCACTGTACAATATGTATATATATATACTGTATATATATGTATGTATGTGTGTATGTATGTATGTGTATGTGTGTGTGTGTGTATGTATGTATATGTATGTACCGGTGTATGTATATATATGCATATATACATATATAGTTTGTAAGGCCAGACTGCCTAGTAAGGACCTTGAGGTCTGTGTGGTCTGTGTATCTATGTAGCTCTGTCTCTCTCTCTCTCTCTCTCTCTCTCTCTCTCTCTCTCTCTCTCTCTCTCTCTCTCTCTCTCTATCTGCTAAGGGGATTACTAGGAAAGGAATACTCAGTTATATTTATGTAAGGCTCCAATCACAACATAGATTGTTCAGATATTATGTTCGCTTCCCTACGAACTACTGTCTAATTTGCACATAGGACCCAATGGTTAATACCCCGCAAACAGACCTTCGTTTGGGGTAAGCACGGTAGGTAGCGAGGAAAAAATAGGTATAAGTGAAACGTGAAGAATATACTCTGATACAGAGAAATATACTCTGATACAGAGAAATATACTCTGATACAGAGAAATATACTCTGATACAGAGAAATATACTCTGATACAGAGAAATATACTCTGATACAGAGAAATATACTCTGATACAGAGAAATTGACAGTGAGAAAGTATACAGGACCAGGATATATTACAAGAGAGAAAGACACGAACAAATGCTGACACAAATATGGGAGATAAGTATTGTGCTTGAAGAGAAGCTAAATTTGATACAGAAAAACAGAAATATATAGATAAATAATAAGTGAGGGGAGAGGTTTATTGATAGCTAAAACATACTTGACCATGCAACAATTTTGGTAATTGCCACTTAATATGGGAAGATAGAAATGGGTGTTTTGAAGAATATTTCAGAAGTGAGAAGGAATTGCAAAGAAGAGAGGAATTGATAATTTAAGATGGGACAGTAACATTCAGGAAGAAATAAAATGAAAAGAGAAAAACAAAGGTGTAACAGAAGAAACAAGACGAGAGATAGTAAGTTATATGATCAGAGACGAGACAACTAGGTGGGAAAAGAAACACTAATGAGATAAGATCAATACCTAAATATTGTAGGAGGAAAAAATGGGATCCTTCGATGCAAGAACCAGACATGACAAGTGAGGCAATGAGTTGAGGAGTGTGAATTGGGATAACATTTGGATAACATGTGTAATTTGAAGGCAAGAAAACTATAATTAAGTTAAATGTGAACATAAGTAGAGGGTATGAAACGATGAAGAAATGTAATGTGATTTGAAGACAGTTATAACATCACGGCTCTCCCATTAGAAAAGGAAGACTTTGGCCAAACACCCATCGATCCTCGGTGGGCACGTAGTTGCATTCGACAAGGGTACATCAGCCACCTGCGGCACATGTCGCTCTCAAAGGAAACTCCAAACTCCAGCAGAACTGCTACACTTTTTCACAAGAATTCCCCACAAAAACAGGATGGCCATAAATGTCTTACATGTTTCTCCAGGACCCCCACCAAAACCCTGAGAGAGTAGAGCCTCCAGAACAAGTTTTACCAGCCGGATAAGAGATTATAGATAGTGAGACCTATGCAATGTTTCCAGCAATCACTTCCATATTTATAGCTGAAAAAGTCATCACCTGTAAAGAAGTCAATGCTGTTATCAGCCACTACATTTGTGATACTAGCTAAGCCAGCTAGTACGGTCCATTATTAGTGGTTACAGTCCCATACTTCATCTCCCTTATCTGGCCACTGTTAACGGTTTTCTCTTTTTACCTACATTCCCCTCTAATGTCTCAGACTACATTCATTGTCTACTAACCCTTTACCATCCATAAAATTCTTAACCATTTGAGAATATCGACTGCATAATGTTCTCATATTTCACACCTTGTGCACTAAATGTTCATGATATATACTGTATATAAATATATATAGATATGTAGATATAGATGTTTTGTTTAATACTCTCAGCCGAGCTCGAACCACCGGCAGTCAGGAAGATTGTCTATGCTTTAACTAACTCCACCACGGCAGTCTAAAAGACACTCAACCTTCTATCCTATTTATGTTAAGGAGAAGGGAAACCCACTAGGCGAAAGTATTTCAATTCATACCTTGTCGTAGGATACATATTCCAGAATACCATACAAGGATTTTTAAGTGTCCCGACGCAACTCGGGCCGAAATTGATTTAATTTAATTCTAACCCACCAAGCATGAGAGTTATTAATATTGAGTATATATCACAAATACACGTGAGCCACTAAATGGTTTAATCTCTCAGTGGGGTTCGAACCGCCGCCCATCAGGAGGATAGCCGAGGCTTTAACCAACTCCACCACGGCAGTCTTAAATACACTCAACCTTCTATCCTATTTATGTTAAGGAGAAGGGAAACCCACTTGGCGAATGTATTTCAATTCATACCTAGTCGTAGGATCCATATTCCAGAATACCATACAAGGATTTCTAAGTGTCCGGACGCAACTCGGGCCGAAATTGATTTAATTTAATTCTAACCCACCAAGCATGAGAGTTAATAATATTAACCCTTAACTGTCGGCGCACAACATAAGTCGAGTTAAATAAAGCTGGACTATGTGGCGGCGCTCGACATAGGTCGTGTGGCAATTTCAGCACGTAATGTTGCTGAGAGAGAGAGACAAGTGGTGGCAGGAGAGTAGCGAGCGTATGACTGCTCCAGACCACCGCGGCGAACCTACTGACACGAATCCCACCTCCTCCCTCCCTCTCTCACTCGCTATATACGGAATTGTATGGGGAAAGTGCCTAATTACATGCTTTTTGCACTCGCGTTGCACGGTTGTTGCAAGAAAACTAGCCATCATAAAAGGATCGTTATGGTGTCATTCGAAAGCTCTGTTTATGCCCTTTCAGGGATAGATACTTGTTTTACGTTCTGGGTCTTATTTAGGCATGAAAATGATCACGTAAACAGCCCTATTTTGGCTAAAAACACCCCGCTGGGCGGTACATATAAATAAACCGCCTAGGCCGCTAATAAGGTGTTAAGTATATATCACAAATACACGTGAGCCACTAAATGTTATAATCTCTCACCACTGCCGTGGTGGAGTTGGTTAATGCGTCAGCTATCGTCCTAACAGTCGGCGGTTCGAACCCCACTGAGAGATTAAAACATTTAGTGGCTCACGTGTATTTGTGATATATACTTAATATTTATAACTCTCATGCTTGGTGGGTTAGAATTAAATTAAATCAAATTCGCCTGAGTTGCGTTGGGACACTTAGAGATTAGAAATCCTTGTATGGTATTCTGGAATATGGATCCTACGACTAGGTATGAATTGAAATACATTCGCCTAGTGGGTTTCCCTTCTCCTTAACATAAATAGGATAGAAGGTTGAGTGTCTTTTAGACTGCCGTGGTGGAGTTGGTTAAAGCGTCGGCTATCATCCTGACGGTCGGCGGTTCGAACCCCACTGAGAGATTAAAGCATTTAGTGGCTTACGTGTATTTGTGATATATACTTTATATATATATATATATATATATCATTAATACACATGAGCTAATAAATGTTTATTATACTCCCAGCTGGACTCGAACCCCTGAAATACATTCTTCATGCATCATCTAGTAATTTCATATAAATCTCGCCCAGCCAAATACATGAATCATTAACCCCTACCCGACGGGTCCTGCCACCAGACGGGCACAGAAATCCCCTTATTATGTATCCTGGGAGTGAGGCAAGTGATTGCAGGCAGCGCAGGACCCCGTAGTCCATCGCCCACCAAGTCTGAGCTGGCCCTGACGTAACTTGCAGCCATCTGCTACATCACTGCAGCGTTACACATAGCGAAAACAGCTCAAAACCGGTCATGTCTTGCGATTTTGGCCGAATTTGCAAGATCGTTACAAGACAACCAGATGTCGTACAGAGATGATTCAGGTGTCATTGGAAAGCTCAATTATAGTACTTACACGGATATATCATTGTATTACATTCTTCTTCATGTTTGTGCATGAAAATGTGAAGGGATTGAAGCTCAATTAGGGCCAAAACCCCTGCAGGGAAGGTGTTAACACTCAAGCTGCGGTGCCCGTCATATGACAGGCGAGAGATAAATGGCCTATCCTCCGGTGCCCATCATATGATGGGCAGCATTCTGAGCACATTAGGGGATCTGAGAGAGAGTCCGCGCGTTGGGAAGACAATAAGCGGGCTCTGGATGCTCGGCACGACCACTGGGCCGTGTCTGGGACCACCGCTGCCTCCCTACATACACCCGTCCTCGCGAGACAAGAAAAAAACTAAGGAAATTACCTTATATTGGGAAATTTCACTTCCGATTGCGCGATCGCTACAGGATAACTCGTGGTCGTACTCAGGTGCTATTGGAAAGCTCTATTATCGCCCTTTCACGGATACATAATTGTATTACGCTCTGGCTCTTGTTTATGCATGAAAAAGAGCATGGAATGAAGCTCGTTTTCGGTAAATATACCCGCCTGGCAGCTAGGTCATGTCAGCAAACAGCCCCGTCCTTTGAGGGTTAATATCAAGTATATCTCACAAATACACATGAGCTACTAAATGTTGTACACTCCCAGCTGGACTCGAACCACCGACAGTCAGGACGAGTGTCCATGCTTTAATCCACTACACCATGGTGTGATAATGGATACTTAAGCCGGCACGTGCGCACAGGGTGTAGTGGACACCATGTAACTGGGCGACGATATTAGGCCTCCTTCTCACCTAAAATCGTCGTTTTACGATAAATATTGTTATTACTTATTCATATGCGCTATTTTACGTTTAATCCATTAGGCGCGCACAGGGTGTAGTGAATGCCACAGTTCTGGGCGGCAATATTAGGCTCCATTCCTGCCTATAATCGTCATTTTACGATAAATATCGTTATTACTTATTCACATGCGCCTATTTTACCTTTAATATGAAGAGAGTAACCTGGTAACAACAATAAAACAAGTGGGAATATAATTTTTCTGGTCAAAATCGTGAATTGTTAGCGAGCGGTTCATTCATCAAGTGTGAGCCAGCTGGCATCACACCCTCCTCTCTCTAAGCCTGGAGAGTGACTGAGGCCTGTATATCTCTCTCTCTCTCTTTCCCACGCATAGACACACACATGATGACACCCTGCAACCGGCTTGCAGATGTTAACACGAACATATACCAATGAAAAAGGGAATAACAGGGAAATTAGGTGATAATTGAAGGGGGGGGGGGGAAAGGAGGGGATGTGGAGGAGTGATATGAGGTATGGAGGGGAAAAAAATTGTTTTAAGTGCTACTGGGGCCTTTTAAAATGTTTTGTTTAGGCCTTCCCTCTTAAGAGCTTTCTCGCCGTTGCCCAGTAAAACCACTTAAAAGTGTTCTCACCGTTCCCGGGTTAATATGAAGATAGTATATAACATGTAACAACAATAAAACAAGTGGGAATATTGTTTGTATGGTCAAAATCGCGAATTATAGTTGGCTGGTCCATTCATGCATTGTGGAGCAGAGCTAGCCAGACCCTCCCCTCGCGAGGCCACAAGCTTGACTGACTCATTCACCCACACCCTACCTTATGCAACACACTCGATAGTCACATGACAACACAATGGAACCGGCCTGGAGATGTTTACACAAAAATATACCAATGAATAAGGGAATAACAGGGACAATAGGTGATAATTGAAGGGGGGGGGGGGGTGAAGGAGGGGATTTTGACAGATGTGGAGTAGTGATAGGAGGTATGGAGGGGAATTATCTCACTTATGCAAGGTTCACACATTGGCGAGTCGGAGCGCGAGGCCAACGCGAGTCACACTCGCCGCACACCGCCGTTGATGGAGCCCGAACCCAACGCGAGTAGCATCTGATGCGAGTAAACACGCATATAACACGAATATAACACTAGTTTACACGAGTTTACATGAGTCTACACGAGTTCACAGGAGTATCCGCGAGTGTCGGCGAGTGCAACACGACCCCAACACGCACCGCCGAAATTTGAAAAATAACGGTCACATTCCAGGATACGAATAGTGGGAGTCTACAGGAGTCTACACGAGTGTCACAGGATTTACATGAGTTTATACGTGTTTACACGAGATGAACGCGAGTCTACAGGAAGTTAACAGGAGTGTATGGAGTGTATATTCTATTTAATTTATATCTTGTATTTATTTATATTTCATGTTGGATATCAATCTGCATATTATTATTTGTCATCATATATCCTTTGCATATATTCATTATTTATGTTAATATCAATATTATTCCAGAAACCTATTTCATTCATATTATATGGTATTTGTTCTCTCTTCATTATTGATGTTAATATCAATATTATTCATAACACAACTTGAATTCATATTAACCCGCTGAGTGCCAGCCAATTTTGACGTGCTTCTGCCAGTGCCAGAGTTTTTTTGTGTTTTTGTTTGTTTGGCTAAATCTATCAAGTTGGGAGAGAAAGGAAGGATTATGGTAAACAAACCGCTCCCCTTGTCCATTTTCGACAGAAATCAGGTCCCTGATGGTCCCGAAAGTAGCTGAAAAGACACTATAGACTACAGAGACTTTTATGGTATCGGAATGTATGGGTAGGAGGGCGGTGGGAGGGTGGTTTGGGGGATTGTGTGGGGAAGGTAGAAGCGTAATTGACTCATGTTACAAATATGAAGCCAATTGGTAAGGTAGTTTCGCCACCACGGATTTTCCTTTTTTTTGCTTATCTTCGTACGGATACGCTGGAAGTGGGTGATGGGAGGCGGTTGGGGGTGTGGTGGGGGGAAGGCAGAAGGGTAAGGGACTTGTCACACAAATATGGAACCGATTGGTGCAGTCGTTTCGCCGCCACCGATTTTCCTTTTTTTTCCTTCTGACGGGACCGACAGTCAGCGAGTGGGTGGGAGGAGGAATTTGGGATTTTTTTTTTGTTTGGGTAGCCAACAGGGTAAGGTACATGTGGTAAAAATATGAAAGCCATAGGTGCAGTCGTTTCGCTGCTACGATTTTTTTTCGGCGAGGACGTATATATACGTCCCTGGCACTCAGCGGGTTAACTTATATTTTTTCTCTGTTGACAAGTCATTTCCACGTTTATAAAAGGAACCTTTGTTGATAATATAAACAGACTCGAGTGACACTCATGTAGACTCGTGTGACACTCATGTAGACTCGCGTGACACTCATGTAGACTGGCGTAGACTCATGTAGACTCATGTAAACTCGCGATCATTTAATGTCTAAATAGTACAACGCGAGTCTACATGAGTGTCACGCGAGTCTACATGAGTGTCACACGAGTCTACAGGAGTCTACGCGAGTCTATGCAGTTTGGCGTCCTAGTCCCACTTGACTCTCCAAATTTCATGCATGCATGAAATCTTTGCCCGCTTTCGCGAGTGTACGCGGTGCAGCCCGAGTCAACGCGAGTCTGTGCGAGTGTTGGCGAATTTGGGATAATCATTGGCGAGTGCAAGAATTTCATCACTCGCGTTGGCCTCGCGCTCCGACTCGCCAATGTGTGAACCTACCATTAATAACCTTTTCATTTGTTTTAAGTGCTACTGGGGCCTTTTATAAGTTTTTTTTAGGCCTTACCTCTTAAGAGGGTCCTCGCCCTTGGCCACCAAAACCTCTTAACTCCCCCAGACATATTATATTAACTTACTTACGGGTTGGCAGACCGCCCGGTATTTCCCCCACAACAGTCTTTCTCACACTGAGGAACCGTTAGAAGTCGGAGGAATTTTGTGTTGCCATCAACCGACAGATTATGATCTAACTTACCTAACTTACTGAGCTCAAAATGACGCAAAAGTGTCATATAACTTATTACTGAGCTATTTCACTAAGTTCATATTACGCGACCGCGTCATATGATACTTTTGTGCGAAACCGCCATATGACGCGATCGTGTCATATGAGACGGAGAGGGTTAAGAGTGTTCTCGCCGTTCCCGGGTCAATCTTTTCCTATATACTGTATATTAAAATGAAGGGAAACCCTTCTTGGTGAATGTATTATAATTCAACACAAGTCATAGGATCCATATTCCAGGATGCCATATAGGGATTTTTACATGTACCCCCACGCAACTCTGGTTATAAAGACATAATTTAACTTTTTTATTGCGAGGGTTTTGGCCTTAATTTAGCTTTATTACAAGCATATTTTCATGCATAAACAAGATAAAAAACGTAATGCACAGATATATCCGTGAAAGTACAGTAATTGAGCTTTCCAATGACACCTGAATCATCTATGTATGACGTATGATAATCTTTGAACGATCTTGCAAAGATAGGCCAAAATCGCTAAAATTCGCGGTTTTTGCTATGTGTAATGCTCTGGTGAGGTACTAGGCGGGGGTAAGCTACATTAGTGCTGGCCCAGACTTGGTTAGGCTCTGCAGCAGTACTTCTATTATTTCCCATGGAATTATTTTTGCTTCCGTGGCCCGGGACCCTTTGAAGTGTGCCGAGCGCATAACCGAGACAATCCTCTCGGGCATGGAGGCATACATTCCATTTTCTTAATCTCAGTTTAATGCAAACAAATCTTGGTTTACTCACTCTTGTTCTACTGCTGTCCGCAATAAGGAGGAAGCATTCAAACGGTACCATCGAATTCGAATTCAAGAATCTCGTGCAAACATCAAGCTTACATATAGGCTACAAATCATATTATGAAATTATTTGGTAGGCCTGTTACAATATACCTATTTAAGAATGTATTGGGTTACATCAAAAATGATATAAAGCTATAATGCACACAAGTAAACTAATTTACTTGGTCACATTACCAACCTTAAATTGCCAACAATGTTCGGAATCGCCGTGAAAAAAAAGTAAACCCAAACCTACTTGTTTGCTCATTAGCAAACTTAAATTAACGTTGCAATGTCGTAACAATTATATACTGTATAGACAGTATGCTGATTTGTTGAAATCCTGTTTTCTGTTGCTGCTTTTCAGATGATATCTGGATTTGCCATGCTACTCTAGGGTGACAACGAACAGGAGAGAAGATTATAGAGTAAGAGAGAGGGACATATATACAGTAGAGAGGGAGAAAGGTGTTACGACCTGGCACTCGGGTACACAAGGGCTCTCAATCAGGACTCGAGTACGGCTCGCTGCCACAACGGAAACACACGATCCCAACCCCTGAGTACTGCCAGCCGAACAAAAAACACCAATACCCTCCAGAGTTCAATCTGCTATAACGGGGTATACAAGAACTCGGTACTAGTGTTCAACAACAGACTAATAAAGAGACAGGAATTATCTAGTCTGGTCAACAATCAAACAATGAAGCAAGAAACAACAACACCAAAGAATAGTGTTGGCCGAAGCCGAAGTAATCCACCCTTGACTAAGAACTTAAGAAGTCCTCCACCCTCTACTTCGGATCGGCACTATTACGTTACGTTAATTAATAGTCCTTAACACCTTACGAGCGGCCTATGCGGTTTATTTATATGTACCGCACAGCGGGGTGTTTTTAGCCAAAATAGGGCTGTTTACGTGATCATTTTCATGCCTAAATAAGACCCAGAACGTAAAACAAGTACCTATCCCTGAAAGGGCATAAACAGAGCTTTCGAATGACACCATAACGATCCTTTTATGATGGCTAGTTTTCTTGCAATAACCGTGCAACGCGAGTGCAAAAAGCATGTAATTCGGTACTTTCCCCATATAATTCAGTATGTAGCGAGTGAGAGAGGGAGGAGGGAGCTGAGATTCGTGTCAGTAGGTTCGCCGCGGTGGTCTGGAGCAGTCATACGCTCGCTAGTCTCCTGCCACCACTTGTCTCTCTCTCTCAGCAACATTACGTGCTGAAATTGCCACTCGACCTATGTCGAGCGCCGCCACATAGTCCAGCTTTATTTAACTCGACTTATGTGGTGAGCCGCTAATTAAGGGTTAAGCATCGAGCAAGGAATCTTCTGAAAAAGTTAGATGCTTCTCGGATGCTCGTAAGAAGTACGTATCGGATTTTGAACAGCAATTCAATAAGAAAAACACTGGCAATTAAATACTATTAAAGGTTTAAATTGGCATAAGAATAATTAAACAGAATATGCAATAGTAAATGGCAAACATTAAAAAGAAGTACTCCGCAAATGCAACGGCAATAGCCTACTCGGATTGTGCTCGTGGGCCACTAATCACTAAAGTAGCCAAGCGTGCAACACATGAAATCAATAGTGCATAAACAATATCATACATAAGGAAAGCTTCAATACTATTCTGTATCTACTAATCGAGTAAAGTCTAGCTGGGGTACTGTGGGCAAAAGGTAGCAGTGACTGAGCAAAAAACGGCTCGTAGCCTAGCGAAGTCCTCACAACTGTTTAAAGTATTACGTTAACACTAGCAAGTGCACTTTGAGAAATCCAGATCCCTTGTATCTGGTTTTCTCCCGGCTCCTTGACAAAGTAAAAACCAACTGTTAATAAAATACAGGGTGGTTAGGCTCTTGCCCTCACGCACTGTAAATTATTAACTCAACACAGTCAGCCGCGAAGACAACCTAGGCTTCACTGAACCGAAACGAGTATGCAGGTTTATCGCTTAACCACTGCATCAAACAACAACTCGTAACACAGAAAAGCCTTACCCCAGTCTAGCATTACCTAGACTAGCAGAAAACAGGAATAATAATAATAACACACAGAGAAATGCATATACAAGTGCAACAAACATAAATCAATCCTATTCTAAGTTAACCCTTCCAAAATAGGCTATCTAATAGGCAAGTATCTTAGTGAGAACTCAAGCGATAATACGTTGGCTGACTAGCTCTGCACCAACGGGACCATGGAAGTTAAAAAGGGTAGGGAAAAGAGGAGATAAGAATGTAAGGTAGTAGAGAAAGTTCACATCAGTCAGAAGAATATATATAGTTAGCAAGGGAAATGAGAAGTCGCTCTGCCTAATGAGTTCTGATCAAAAAATGGCTAGACTTCCCTTTTTATACCCGGCCCTCTAGTGAGCCCAACGTGAGCTACTAAGGACCGCCCACTGACAATCATTACGTAATTTCTCTCTCTCCTCTGGGATAGACAAAGGCTCCCCTAGCACTGAGGGGGGGGGGGGGGGAGGGGGGCGTGCTAGTGAGTTAGGCCCACCTCCCGCATGGCGCACCCACTGACCCCCAACGGTGGCTGCTTCTCCCCCCATCACCACAAATAAGTCCCACACACAATACCCACAACCAATGATATAAAATAGAACTCGTTGACTCAGATGAAAACAAAATACATATTCATAATACTTATAGTACAACGGCTCACATGAACTAAGTTAGGAAACTCTACATAGACTACAGCCAAAGTTCCTGCCCTGACGATCCTAGCGAGAGTGGGGCATGACTAGGCGTTCTGTACAGCATGCTCACACTGGACATGCGTCACACCTCCCCCAAGATTTTACTTGCTCAACCCTGAGCTAAAATCTGACAAACACAGAACCCCATCAAGCCCCTCACACCCAGCGACCGCATGGCACTAAAACAAAGCTGAGTTTATCACCAAAACACATCTTATTATTTAAAAAAAAATCACATTTATAACTCCTCCCAACAATAGCAAAAAGACACAATATCATGCTCCCAGAGCGAGCTTACAGCAGCTCAGCCGTTTGATAGTTCGTGGACTACTCAAACTCTATAGGCTATGACAAACTTATACGATTACCTATATCAAAAGAAAGAGTTTTTTATATGATTTTTATATTTTAATATGTTTTTCCCGGCTGCACTACAAGGGCAGCCTATTTTCCTCCACTCAAACCCACACACCTGTGATAGCCTACGACTGATCATCCACCCTTGATAAACAATCCGCGATCACATTGTCACATCCAGCAATATGACGGATGTCCAGGTTATACTCCTGCAACATCAAAGACCACCTGGTCAGTCTCATATTGCGATTGTGAAATTGATTCAGGAATCTCAAAGGGTGATGATCAGTGTAGATAACCACGACTGGGCCATAGGCTGGAACATACACCTCGAAGTGCCTGAGCGACAGCACAATCGCCAGTAATTCCTTTTCTATTGTAGAATAGTTCTTTTGTGCAGCATTGAACTTCTTAGAAAAGAAACTTACTGGGTGTTCCACACCTTCATTGTCTGTCTGTAGCAAGACGGCACCAGCCCTACACCACTAGCATCTGTTGCCAGCTGAAAAGGCCTGTTAAAGTCTGGGGCCCTGAGTATCAGGTGAGTACATAGCAAATGTTTCACCAAAGTGAAAGCCTTTTCACACTCAGGTGCCCACAAAAACTTTTTGTCTTTAGATAACAAATCTGTGAGAGGTGCCAACACCGTTGAGTAACCTTTTATGAAGCGTCTGTAGTAGCCTATCATACCCAAGAATCTCATAATCTGCTTCTTGGTTGTTGGGTGCGGAAATTTATTGATAGCCTGTACCTTGTTCTGAGGAGGGCACACCTGTCCCCTTCCCACTACAAACCCAAGGTACTGCACAGTGGCTTTTACGAAGTCACACTTTGCCAAATTTACTACCAGACCTGCTTCACTAAGTTTCCGGAACAAGGTCTCAAGGTGCTCACAATGGCTCTCAAAGTCGTCATCATAAATGATTACATCGTCCAAATATACGGTGCAATTTGGAATGTCCCCTACAATTTCATTCATCAGGCTCTGAAACGTTGCTGGTGCATTCTTAACCCTTAATTAGCGGCGAGCAACATAAGTCGAGTTAAAAAAAGCTGGACTATGTGGCGGCGCTCGACATAGGTCGAGTGGCAATTTCAGCACGTAATGTGGCTGAGAGAGAGAGACAAGTGGTGGCAGGAGACTAGCGAGCGTATGACTGCTCCAGACCACCGCGGCGAACCTACTGACACAAATCTCAGCTCCCTCCTCCCTCTCTCACTCGCTACATACTCAATTATGTACCGAAAGTACCGAATTACCTGCTTTTTGCACTCGCGTTGCACGGTTATTGCAAGAAAACTATCCATCATACAAGGATCGTTATGGTGTCATTCGAAAGCTCTGTTTATGCCCTTTCAGGGATAGGTACTTGTTTTACGTTCTGGGTCTTATTTAGGCATGAAAATGATCACGTAAACAGCCCTATTTTGGCTAAAAACACCCCGCTGTGCAGTACATATAAATAAACCGCATAGGCCGCTCGTAAGGTGTTAAGTCCGTAAGGCATAACATTGCACCGGTAGGTACTCCCGTCCACAACAAAACCACATACCTCTTTAGCACGCTCGGACAAAGGTACTTGCCAGTAACCTTTTACTAAATCTACTTTAGACAAAAAACGAGCATTACCAATTTTGTCAACACTATCATCAACCCGAGGAAGAGGATATGGGTTAGTTGGAGTCAAACCGTTTAACCTACGGAAATCAATACAAAAGCGTACCTTGCCATCTGGCTTAGGCTGCAGTGTTACGGGGGAAGTCCACTTAACTGTGCCTTTCTCTATCAACCCCCTACCGAGCATATACTCCAACTCATCTGTTATGCCCTGTTTTTCTACAGGTTTAACTTGGGTAATGTGAGTTCTAAATTGACTGGGTATATAAGGCTGCATGCACAATACAAGATATGAGGAATAGAGAACACAAAGAAACACATGGTAGCAAGTTACATGATCACGTTTATTGTTATACCACTGCAGAATACTTGTGTAAGACAATATAATAGAATTGAACAACACTAGCATAAGTGGATCTGGATGGAGCCTAGTCTCCCACTTCCAACGTTCAGGTATTAATCTTCTGATCACTGGCTTTGATTTCACAGGTTTATATACCGAAGACCATCAATGTTACTTATAGATTCATATTCACTGTTAGATTTATTACTGGTAGCTCTGGTGCACAAGTAGTTCACAGACTAGATTAGACACACGTATTTTTAGAGCACGGGAATTCTAGTTACCTCAGGGGGTACTGATCTAAGTTTTATATCCTTGTTTCAGAAATACATAGAACGCAAATCAGTGGGCGAACGTTAGATATCACTAGTTTTAATATCTGAATAAGGTAATTACGAGAGTCAAGGTCGCCTGTTAATTAAAGAGCACTGATCGCTTAGTACGTCCCAAATGGAATGGTTAAGTATGAATTACACTGGGCCAGGTCTTAGCCACTTCGTAGAAATATTAATTAGTGAATCTAAAACAGCACAGTAATATGTAGTACTGCTCAAGGGAATCTTGGGTAGTATCTGATGGGTCTGGTCCTGGTTATCTTGCGTCCATGATGTTGGGGGCTAACGACTGGTTCCGCGGCCGTCCAGGGGGGCCATATGTGTGAAGTTCTTCAATACGTGGGCAGGTCCTTCTATCCAAATCTGCCACGGAGTCTGCCGGTTCTGGGATCTCACTCCGGAACAACACAAGGGCAGAGCTAGAAATTAACTGCAGGGTAGTGACCCCTGGTTGGTGTCTAGCTTTCAACTGATTTGACTGGGGGCGGGAGTTAGATTTATAGGCTCGGTTCTGGACCCTGTAGACAGTAGGGATCTCGAGTCTTATGGACTTAATTGAGCTCTCAATAGATATGGGGACTAGGTAAGATGATATTTACAGTTGTGGCACAGGGCGATAGGAAGCCTTTATATTTTCATATAACTGAGCCTTAGTAAGAGGTACTATTTTGGCTATACTGGACGTATTTAGGGGAGAGAGACTGGATCTACTTTGCGAGGAGGATGGGGACAGCTGTGATAGGAGCGTCTCTCTAGATTGTTCAATCTTCATTCTATGGTATAGCTGAGGTGCTAATTTAGTGATCAGAGCATGCAAGAAAGGTAAATGGTTTATTGTGAGTTAATAGAGGTTAGTAAAGGTGTTAGTCATTATGGTTAGTTCATCGATAGGAAGAATTCCTGTGCTACCTGGCAATGACTCGAAAGTCAAAACAGGGGCCAGGTATACCTCCGCGGGGGTGGGGGTCTCCCTCCTCGGGTGGGCAAAAAGGGGGAGCTGGGCGCCCTCTCTGATATAGTCGTCCGGCGGCTGTGGCTAGGGGCTTGCCATATCACCAGTGTTTGTAATAACCCTCTGTGTATGAGACAGATGTGAGTGTCTTTAATACCAAAACCGAAGGTGCCTTAGCTAGCTGGTTTTACTCGGCTGGTTGTTAATTGTAGGGTTTGCTGGATATGGTGGAGACTGGGTTGCTAACTCTGCCACATTTATCTGGAAGTATGACAATAGAAGTTAGTTACTGGCGGGGCGGCTAGCCTCGCACCGACGACCATTGGGTGCAGGGTTGTGAATGTGTTGTAAGAGAATAGATGGCATGCAAGGGGCTAGTAAAGTTCTAATGTTGTTCTGGCCTACTAAGTGAAGGTAGGCTGGATAGGAGTATATATATAAAAGGTTGGAGAGCGTTAGTAACGGACAATTCAAGGATCTTCAAGAGGTATGAGAGAGAGGCTAGGTCGGACAAGAGTCGAGAAGCGCGGGTGTCTTAATGAGAGGGGGGGGAGAGTTCAAGGGCTACAGGGAAATTTTGCCCCTAAGGTCCCTGGGCGTGGGGGTGGCATTAGGCTACAATTTATATGGAAGTTTGAAAAGGCAGTAGAATACGTTAGCCAAATGCTACCGGGGAATGCAACTATGGGGTGGTATATGAGTCTGGAAAAGATAGAGTTATGTGATCAGTCAGAGGGTTATGGATACTATTAGTTGGCCCTGGGAACTGCGTTTTCTATTAAATATAAAATACCAACCACAGTGGCAGTTCGTAGGGGTACTTAGTTATTGTTTCGGGGTACTTATGACAGATACTGATAACCAGGTTATCTTATATAATCTCTGGTTGGGGTAAGAGGTGTAAGACACAAAGTAAATTGGCGTAGTGTGGACTGTGGATACGAAGGAGGCAAGGGGAAGACGTATGACAATTGTGGAAAGTAAATGGAAAAAGGTGAACACAATGGCGGATAAAAATACTTAACCTAAGGGTTGCATACATAGATTTATGGGGCGATGGGTCTGCAGAAGCTTAGTCTGGCAAGACAAGATGTAGGGAATGTTAATATTAATACTTAGTTACTAGAGGAGCAATGCAAGGGGCGACTGAGCACGGGTTACATATATCTATACTCGTCATGGAAAATGATATAAGAGATCTAGGGACAGCGTGGGTGCTTTAACTTCTAAGATATATAACATCTACTTCTCGGATGCAAGAACATACATAGATATAATTATGGCTGTCTGATGTGTTGGCATTGGCTCAACGTCGGGACAGGCATGGGTGTTTTTAATATGAATGTATATTCCTGTTCATCATCTTTGTAGTTAGGAGTGTAGGACACGAGGGGGTTAGTGTACGTAAGGTGTGGAAAATGGTCAGTTTTAGAAAAGGTAAATGGGTGTGTCCTGGAGCTGTTTAGCCCTGCGGGCTTGGGCCTGGCTGAAATGGCTGGCTCGGTCGGCTGGTCCTTTCGTTCTGTGGACCTTTCCTTTGGTGTTTCTGTGTGGTGTTCGTTCATGGCTTCTGTGGTGGGCTTCTCGTTCTGGGGCATTTTATCATCCCTCAGAGCTGGTAGTTTTATGGGGGGCACACGGTACGGGATTGACTTAAAGGGTAGATGGTCCCCCACGTCAACATCATGCATAGCCTGAGTAGTGAGGCCTGGGTGTTCAGCAAATACAGTGGGGTATGAACCGAACAACTGACGGATAGCATCAAACTGCGGCTCAGGCAAATGAGCTATAGCCTCGTCAGCCCTTAGGCTCGAGTTCCCCGCCCACTGATCCGCTGAAACATGTTGATCCCAGCTATCCTCCTCTGAAGCTTGACTGTCCCCCTCTCCTTCTCCACCACGGCCGCAACAAGCCAACACAGGGACAGTGAGAGGCTCAAAGGGGCGCCTCACATACTCTTTAATAAGGTTCACGTGACATAACTGGTTCTTTTTCCTCCTGTCTGGAGTGGCAACAAGGTAATCTAAGTCTGAAATTTTTTCTACAATTTTATAAGGTCCAGTGTACTTCGCAGAGAGGGGGTTACCAACCAAAGGCAACAAAATTAATACCTCTTGTCCTACAGTGAACTTCCGGAGCCTCACTTTGCGATCATACCTGTCCTTCATCAAAGCTTGTGATTCTGTCAAATTTCTACCTGCCATCTCCAGACTCTTAAGCATGCGCTCACGGCTTTCAAGCACATACTTTAATAATGGACAAGGCTGCACAGTCCCCTCCCAAATTTCTTTCAGCATATTAAGGGGGCCCCTGACACGGTGTCCAAAAATCAGCTCGTTTGGACTAAATCCCAGGCTCTCACCAGGTACCTCCCGAGCAGCAAACAGCACATAAGGCAATCCAAGATCCCAATCCATACCGTTGTCAGCACAATAACATCTGAGCATGCTTTTAAGTGTAGCATGCCACCGCTCAAGCACCCCTTGACTCTCAGGGTGATACGCTGACGATACTACTGCTCGTATCCCATGCTGTTGCATTGTTTGCTTGAACATGTTGGAGGTGAAATTAGATCCCTGATCAGACTGAATCTCCTCCGGGTACCCGTACCTTGAGAAGTACCACAACAAGTTACTGACTACCGTCTTAGCCATTCCATTTGTCATAGGGTATGCATCGGGGTATCTAGTGGCAACATCCATTATGGTTAACAAAAATTTATTTCCAGCCTTAGTGGGAGGGAGTGGACCAACCATGTCAACAATAATTTTACTAAAGGGTGGCCCAATCACAGGAATAGGGTGTAATGGAGCATTAGGAATAACTTGGTTCGGTTTCCCGACACGTAGACAAATATCACATGAGTTTATCCATGACTGCACATGAGACTTCATCCCCGGCCACCAAAACAATTTCCCCAAAGCCGCCACCGTTTTTCTCACCCCTAGATGTCCTGCCAGTGGTGTGTCATGCGCCAACCTCAGTAGGCTATCCCTGCACTCCCGTGGCACCACCAACTGGTCCACTACTCCGGACCCCTTTTGCCAACTACGTTTAGGGTCTTGAAAACGCCTATAGAGGATGCCTTCTAAATAAAAAATATCTCCTGGCTGTGCATCGCCGTCCTCATCGAGCTCTACAGCTCCATTAGCACACGTTTGGAGCTCAGGGTCCTCTAGTTGCAACCGACGTATATCTGAGGGTGCCAAGCGATCTAACTGCTCCCGGAGCAATGCATGACCTTCCCCGATACTGGGCTGCTCCCTCTGTCTCTCTCGATGTACATAACGTTGCTGTCGTGGAGACTCGTCATGCCCAGCCTCGTCACTCTCGATTACAGGCCCAGGGGCTACTCCAGAATTAAGTAATGGTGCTAATACTGAATCACCCAGGAGAGCCGCCGAGTCAAAACTCTTAAAACCAACTCCAGCTTTAGCCTCCTCCTGTTGATCGTTCCTCCGCTGGTCTGAAGACGGAGGACTAGGCTGTGACACTTTAGCTGCCCGAGCTCGGGTGACAACACATGCCATGGGTTGTGTCTGGCACCGCTCGACCCACTCTTGCTCTTCCCTACTCACGTCGGCCGGCCTCTCGGCAACGACTAAGGGTAGAACCTCAGAAGCGGGCATTGCAAAGTCGTTGCCGAGAAGAAGGTCGACGCCCTCCACTGGCAGTTTCTCCACAATCCCGACATCCAATTCACGTGCCACACCATCCACCTCCAACTCCAACCGCACCAGCGGGTATGACCGAGTTGCATTAATACCCTGCACCACTACCACCCGAGCCGCGTTTATAGGGTAGCCAGTCAAGTTTTTCATCAGAGTCTGGGAAGCACCTGTATCACGCAAGACCTCTACTCCATGCTTGCGCCCCGCCCACATCACGCAACCCCGCCCTCTATGGTCGCAAAAAACATCCTGAGCAGGGTTCGAGCCTCCCAGGTGCTTCTGCATTGGCTGTGCCTCAGCCTCTGACGAACTGCCCCGGGCAAACTCAGATGACTTCGGAGACACACCAATGTTGCAGGCCAAAGACACAGCTGCTGTAGGTGGTTTGCTAGGACAGACTCTTGCAAAGTGCCCCTTTTTATGACATTGATAACACTCCAACTCCCCTTTGGGCTTCCCTTGGTACTGGGAAGGGCCCGGCCCCTTCTTAAATGGGACGGTGCTAGTCTTGTGGTCAGTCTTGGTATCATGGCTCTTGTACTTGTTTGCATAAGGTATATCACTAACTCGGGGGGGTGGGGCGTCACGCCCCTTGTTACCTGCCTCACTACGCTGGGCAGACCCGCACCCACGAATTAGTGATAGCCGGAGGTCAGCCATCTCAGCTGCCTCCTGTAGAGTTTTTGGGTTCTTTTCTTTAATAGTTAAAGTCATTTCTGCTCCAGTACACTTATAAAACTGCTCGAGCAGAAACAGCTCAGTCAACTGTTCGGCCGTCTCAGCTTTCTCAGAACGTGTCCAGTTTTTAAGTGCATCTTTTAAGTCCCGGGCATGTTCAAGAAAGGTCGCCTCCCTAGTCTTTGTAACACCCCGAAACTTCAATCGATATGTTTCCGGTTGCAACTCGTATGCCCGTAGGACAGCTCTCTTCAATTCTGGGTAGTCAATGCAAGACTCTAAAGGCAGTGCATCATAAGCCTTCAGACCCTTACCCGTAAGTCTTGAGGAGACTAGAGCTGCCCACTTCTCTTCAGGCCAATTATGCTCCCTACACTTCTTCTCAAAACGATTACAAAATTCTGTGACTTCAGTTTCACTAAATACCGGCACCAATTTGACTAATTGGGCCAAGGACTGTTCTCTTACTTGGGCCGTGACACGAGTCTTATCTAAATCTAATTTAGCACAATATTTCTCCGAGTCGTACCTAAGCTCAGCCTCATGCCTCCTAACCTCAATCTCATGCCTCCTCGTCTCATCCTCCTGCCTCCTGGTCTCATTCTCCTGCTTCCTAGCCTCAATCTCCTGCTTCCTAGCCTCAATCTTAGCAAGCTGAAGTCTAAATACCATATCTGGAGACAGGCAGGAAGAGGGAGCTGCCACTACTGAAGGAGGGGGGGCAAAAACTGGGGAACCACCATGTGCACCACCCGAGGGCACTCCAATCTGCCAATTCTCATCCCTCTGTGGGAGAGTGCTAACCTCCGGTAACTGAGTGGACGGCACTGTGGGAGTCGAGTGAGAGGGGATCTGGGGAGGAACCCCCCCAAACGCCCTCTCCTCCGAAACCCCATGTCGCCCACGCAACACCCAGGAAATCAGCTCCCCCTTGGACATCCCTACTACATTGGAAATGCCCAAAACCTTGGCTATCAGGTGCAAGCCACAAACATCCACCCCAGTCAGCCTCTCCTCCGTCACGTGGTACCGCTTACTCACAAAAACTCTAGCATCCTCCTCACTGGTTACTAACGGCACACCTTCAAATGGCATCTCTCGCTCATCGTCAGTGCTAATGCACGACATACTGAAGTCCACAAAAAAATTCTCGAGACAAAAGTGTTAAACTTCCTATGCAAGCACTAATTACTAAATTAACTGGAGTCTCTTAAATGCTTTACTAATTGCCATACAAAAAAAAATATTCTTCAATATGCACGCTAAAATACAAACAAAAATATGCTGTACAACTCTGCAAAAATGTATACTGTTCACAAAATCCTAAGCAAGGTCGCCATTTGTTACGACCTGGCACTCGGGTACACAAGGGCTCTCAATCAGGACTCGAGTACGGCTCGCTGCCACAACGGAAACACACGATCCCAACCCCTGAGTACTGCCAGCCGAACAAAAAACACCAATACCCTCCAGAGTTCAATCTGCTATAACGGGGTATACAAGAACTCGGTACTAGTGTTCAACAACAGACTAATAAAGAGACAGGAATTATCTAGTCTGGTCAACAATCAAACAATGAAGTAAGAAACAACAACACCAAAGAATAGTGTTGGCCGAAGCCGAAGTAATCCACCCTTGACTAAGAACTTAAGAAGTCCTCCACCCTCTACTTCGGATCGGCACTATTACGTTACGTTAATTAATAGTCCTTAAGCATCGAGCAAGGAATCTTCTGAAAAAAGTTAGATGCTTCTCGGATGCTCGTAAGAAGTACGTATCGGATTTTGAACAGCAATTCAATAAGCAAAACACTGGCAATTAAATACTATTAAAGGTTTAAATTGGCATAAGAATAGTTAAACTGAATATGCAATAGTAAATGGCAAACATTAAAAAGAAGTACTCCGCAAATGCAACGGCAATAGCCTACTCGGATTGTGCTCGTGGGCCACTAATCACTATAGTAGCCAAGCGTGCAACACATGAAATCAATAGTGCATAAACAATATCATACATAAGGAAAGCTTCAATACTATTCTGTATCTACTAATCGAGTAAAGTCTAGCTGGGGTACTGTGGGCAAAAGGTAGCAGCAAGGTACTGAGCAAAAAACGGCTTGTAGCCTAGCGAAGTCCTCACAACTGTTTAAAGTATTACGTTAACACTAGCAAGTGCACTTTGAGAAATCCAGATCCCTTGTATCTGGTTTCTCCCGGCTCCTTGACAAAGTAAAAACAAACTGTTAATAAAATACAGGGTGGTTAGGCTCTTGCCCTCACGCACTGTAAATTATTAACTCAACACAGTCAGCCGCGAAGACAACCTAGGCTTCACTGAACCGAAACGAGTATGCAGGTTTATCGCTTAACCACTGCATCAAACAACAACTCGTAACACAGAAAAGCCTTACCCCAGTCTAGCATTACCTAGACTAGCAGAAAACAGGAATAATAATAATAACACACAGGGAAATGCATATACAAGTGCAACAAACATAAATCAATCCTATTCTAAGTTAACCCTTCCAAAATAGGCTATCTAATAGGCAAGTATCTTAGTGAGAACTCAAGCGATAATACGTTGGCTGACTAGCTCTGCACCAACGGGACCATGGAAGTTAAAAAGGGTAGGGAAAAGAGGAAATAAGAATGTAAGGTAGTAGAGAAAGTTCACATCAGTCAGAAGAATATATATAGTTAGCAAGGGAAATGAGAAGTCGCTCTGCCTAATGAGTTCTGAAGAAAAAATGGCTAGACTTCCCTTTTTATACCCGGCCCTCTAGTGAGCCCAACGTGAGCTACTAAGGACCGCCCACTGACAATCATTACGTAATTTCTCTCTCTCCTCTGAGATAGACAAAGGCTCCCCTAGCACTGAGGGGGGGGTTGAGGGGGGGGGGGGGGGGGGGGGCGTGCTAGTGAGTTAGGCCCACCTCCCGCATGGCGCACCCACTGACCCCCAACGGTGGCTGCTTCTCCCCCCATCACCACAAATAAGTCCCACACACAATACCCACAACCAATGATCTAAAATAGAACTCGTTGACTCAGATGAAAACAAAATACATATTCATAATACTTATAGTACAACGGCTCACATGAACTAAGTTAGGAAACTCTACATAGACTACAGCCAAAGTTCCTGCCCTGACGATCCTAGCGAGAGTGGAGCATGACTAGGCGTTCTGTACAGCATGCTCACACTGGACATGCGTCACAAAAGGAATAGTGCATTTAAAACTATCTAAGCGTCTTGTATCTAATATTCTATAATAATTAAATACTAATTATATATAGTGCAATATTACATCGGGGTTGTCGTATTGGTATACGAGGGAGATATATAGATGGTGATCAGTAGTATTGTGGACTCAATTATTCATAAGATCGGGGGTTCAATCCCGCGCGGGGCGAGACTATTCACAATTATATACGTTTGTTGAGCTAGCAGCAAAATAGTAACCTGGTTTAAATCCTATGTTCTTATGTAAGTGAATTATTGTGACGTCTCATCTGGGATGACAAACTGTGGTAACCTGTAAAACGTAACACCTCTGCATTGGGTTAGTTACCACAGGCTCCAAAGGACAGGTGAAGTGTCGGAGATGAGCACCGTAGGTATGCTCTATCTCAGCATAAGACCCATAAACTGTCTATTATAATGTAGATGGTTTTAAGAAGAATCACTTTGGAACAATATAGTTTGAAAGTGTTTACATAATGTGCATAACAGTCGTCGTATTAAAATATGTGACTGTGGATATATAAAGTATATAATATGTTATAATAAATATACTTGTTGCCACGGTCAAAACAATCTTTCACAAACCTTAAGAACTGATGATATCTAGATTTGCTAGTGTTGCCGCCAGCATCTTATTGTGTTTGCATTTTTTCACTCCCACCTACTGTACAATATTAATTATTATGATAATACAAAAAACACATATACAAATTATAATACTATAGTCCAACAGATCTTAACAGGCGGTCCTACCCGTGGTTACTCCCTTTACATTGGTGCCTCATGTATAATCCCTAACAACGAAAATATATTATTTTCGGTATTAAGTACCTTAAGTCGGTTTGAAATGCTCAGGCTATTTCTACAGGTACAAAAAAACTTTATTGTTTTTATTATTAATTCGCTTATTAGTAAGTTCACTGGACATTGTATACAGCTTGGCAACATGGCTACCGCGACGTTGTCAGACGTCGGCCAAAAAATCTCATCACAAATTTCACGTGATGGCGCGCTGCCAGACGCACAAAATTTATACTCTCACTTCATTTCATTCCTGACTTTGACACCATCCACAATGGAAGCCGCTCCAAATCGCCCCACCACTTGCATAGTCAGACAAAACAGTTGGTACAGATGGTACAGAGGGGAAACCTCTTAAAAAAAAATGCGCCGAAACTTTTACCTCTTGGGTGGTGTGGAAAAAAAGTAAAAATATAAAATGGTAATATATTACCAGTACATACATACGTACATACATATACATATATATATATACAGTATATATATATATATATCGAACCGTCGACCATCAGGACGATAGCCGACGCTTTAATCAATTACACCACGGCAGACTGCCGTGGTGTAATTGATTAAAGCGTCGGCTATCGTCCTGATGGTCGACGGTTCGATCCCCACTGAGAGACTAGAAACATTTAGTGGCTCACGTGTATTTGTGGTATATTCTCAATATATATATATATATATATATATATATATATATATATATATATATATGAGAGAGAGAGAGAGAGCGAGAGCGCCACAAAACTGGGTGGGTGGGGGGTGGGGGATAAAGTGGATGCAAGTGTGGTGTGTATGCGGGGTGGGGGGGGTGAGGGGGTAAAGAGTGGGGTGGTGTGTGGGGGGGTGGAGGGTGAGTGGTGTGGGGGGGGGTGAGGTATGTAGGGTGAGTGAGAGAGAGAGATAAATAGTAATATAATTTATTATAGCAATAATAATCTATGCATTCATGTGGGCTACACAGTCTTACACATACAGTATATAGAGAGAGAGCCGATCTCCCTACATTGACCTTGAACGGGGGGGAGGTAGCGAGAGTAATTTGGAAAGGTTGTCGTACGGAAAGGGTCAAGTGGACAGGTGGCACCAGTGTAAGGGTAGGTGACCGCGCCCATAACCGCCTGTTTAGGTCTGTAGGACTATAATAATAATAATAATAATTAAAGTTGCAAGCAAGGTTCTGCGGGGTTTGAGTGGGGTTGCACACAGGGTATTGTGTTGGATACAAGGGCTGTGCCACATATATCAAAATATCATGTATCTCATCGGGCATGGAAAAAGTACAGAAGGAATATAGTGTAGCCATTTTGGCTATGGCCACTTAGACCATTAAGGAGTGTGATGATTTTGGTTAAAGCTATTAATCCTGTACGAGTTGTTGTTGTTGTTGTTGTTCCCTAAGCTGCCTGGCCGAACAGCCCCGAGTCCCTGAGGAAGGCCATGGCCATGATCGGGCTTTCCCACAGAGCTCTCATTGAGTGTAGATTGTGTTGTTGGCGTAAGTGGTTGTGTGAAATGCAGTCTTCTATTATGTGTTTAATGGTATGGGGTGCTGTGTTACATCCCGGGCAGGCATCGACAACGGAGTCATCCAGTCTCTTCTGATAGCTCAGGAGAGCTGGATGGTGTCCGCATCTCAGCCTGGCCAGGTGGACTCTGTCCTCGCGAGGAAGGGAGGATTCGGAAGGATGGATTTCGGGAGGTCGTGCTTGCAGCTGCGTGTTGTCTGTGAGTGAGTGGATGGATCGGCGAGAGATATGAGTATGGATGTGCTTCTGGAAGGTGGTTCGGGGTGGGAGAGAGGACAGTAATTGTGTGTGATACCGTGTGCTGGGTGTTGTTTTGATATTTCTTGGTGTCTGTGGGTGTGTTGCCATGTAGTTTAGTGGGTGGTCTTGGTTCGTGGAGGCTACTGCCAGGAATTGAGTGCCTCTCATGATCACTGATCTTATGTATTGTTTATATACTGTGGTGGTAGTTTCTTTGTTGTGTCCAAATTTTGTGTGAGCAAGTGACCTGAGGGCGTTAAGTCTGGGTGTCATTTCTTTTTAATGTTTGTGGTGTGCTGTTTGAATGTCATATGAGTATCATATGTTACTCCTAGGATTTTGTGTGTGTGTGTATGTGTTAGGGGTGTGTTGTTTATGGTGAGTTGAGGGATGTATTTGTGTTCTCCTGTCCAGCTTGTGAGCAGGGTTGCGGTGGATTTGGCTGGGGGTAGATTAAGTCTGTTTGTAGTGCACCAGCCATGTAGTGTGTTGAGATAGGGTTGAAGGAGATCTGTTGCTCTTTTTGGGTCATGGTGTGTGCATGTGAGTGTTATGTCATCTGCATAGGAGGCTAATTTTATTTGGGGCGTATTGGGTGTAGTTATATCGAGCATGTACAGATTGAAGAGTGCGGGCGATAGGACGGATCCTTGTGGGACTCCGTTTGGAAAGTTTCTGATTTTAGATGACTGACCGGCAAAAGATATGTGTGCACATCTGCCTGCTAGGAAGTTGGCCAGCCACCTTTTTGTGTTGTTGTGCATGTTTGTGTTGTAGATTATGTTTGTTAGGTTGTGGCGGGGGATGGCATCGAAGGCTTTACTAATGTCGAGTGAGGCTAATAGTGATCTGTGTGGTGGTCTAGCTGAGTTGATGCCGTCAAAAGCTCTTTGTGTAAGGTCTGTGAGAAGAGTGTTTGTGGAGTGCAGTGGCCTAAAGCCATGTTGTGTTGGAGCTAGGGGTAGGTCGGGTGTAATTAGTTGTAACACTAGGCGTTCCATGACTTTGGAGGGGAAGCAAAGGAGTGTGATGGGGCGGTGCGAGGAGGGTAGCGTGGGGTCTTTGTTGGGTTTGGGGAATGTGGTGATGAGACCATGCTTCCAAATGTCTGGTATTGTGTTGTGTGAATAACAGTAGTTTGATATGTTAGTGAGTGCTTGTATGCCTTGTGGTCCCAGGTGTCTGAGGTGTATGTTGCTTATGTTGTCTAGGCCACAAGCGGGTGACTGCTTGAGATTGTTGATGATATGCTTTATCTGGTGATTGGTGAAGGGTGTATAGTCAGGGTCTGTGGGGAATTGTCTCTTACGTCGGACGACACATCGGTCGTCTTTGTGAGGTTTTAGGTGACTGACATGTGAGAAGTGATTGATGAGAGTGTTTGCTTGTTGTTTACATGAAGGAGTAGAGTCTGTTGTTGTGATTGCAGCATGTGATTGTGTTGTGTTGCTGTTGGAAAGTGTGATGCTGTTTAGTGTTTTGTAGAGTTTTTTGGGGTTTGTTTTGTGATCAAGTGTTTGTAGGAAGTTATTCCAATTTACTTTTTGTTGTTCTTGTATTTTGTTGTTATTTTGGGTGTTGAGTGCTTGGATTTGTTGTGTGATGTCTTGTGTGTGGGGTGCTGGGGAGTGTTTCAGTATGTTGCGTTGTCTGATGAGGTTTTGAATTTCTGGTGTGAAGTTGGGGTTGTGTCTTTTTCTGTTACCTCTTGGAATGTGTTTCTTGTCAGTGTTTTGGATAGTTTTATTGAGTATGTGTACAGCATTGTTGATGTTAGTGATGGGTGTACTGTTTATAGTTGTGAAGTGTTGTTCTGTCTCATTTGTGAATGCTTCCCAGTTAGGTCTTTTATAATTGGTGTATGTGTGTTTGTGGTTAGCTGGGGTGAGTCTGGTTTTGGTGGTGATAATGATCGAGAGGTGGTCAGAGCCTAAGGTTCTGACCACCCTCCAGGATGTTGTGGGGGCGAGTTCTGGGGAGCAAAAGGTGATGTCTGGAGATGATGGGTTATAGAGGGCTTGGTGAGGAATATGGGTATGTTGATGGATGTCGTTAAGGATGATGAGGTTAACAGTTTGGTTTTGTAGTACCAGCCCTCTGTCTGTGTCGGGGTTGTCGACAAACCAGGCCGACGTCTTGTCGTTGAAGTCACCACCCAGGATGATGTGTGGGGTGTTTGTGATGTGTTGTAAGTGTGGTCTGTATTCATTTGGTACTGTAGGGGATGTATGTGTTTATGATGGTTATGTTAGAGTTGTTGCCAGTGCGTATTTTAATTGATTGTATTTCTGTTGTGTTATCATTTGGGGGGAGGAGGGATTTGGTTTGTACACTGGTAACTATGTATGATATTTCTTTGTGTACCAGGGTGATGAGTCCACCGCCTCCGCCGACAGCCCGGTCTTGTCTGATGGTGGTGAAATCATGAAATGTGGGTGTTTTTTGTGTTGTGCGGAGTTTTGTTTCTTGTAAGATGGCAATGTGTATGTTGTGTTGTTTGATGAAGTGTGAGAGTTCGTGTTTCTTTGTGTTGATGCCATCTATGTTCAATTGGAGAATGTTAATGTTATGTGCACGATGTATGTTGGGTGCTGCTGCACGAGGAGGGGGGGGGGGTGAGGGAGGGGCGGGGGGTTGGGATGGGTGAGGTGGGGGTGGGGATTGGGGAGCAGATAGGGGTTGGAATGGATTAGGATGGGGTGTGGTATGTTGAGTTGAGGATGTGGATGGTATGGGAAGGTTAGGTGGGTTAGGGAGGAGAGGTGGACAGGTTTTAGGGGGGGGGAGTGGATGATATGGGAAGGTTAGGTGGGTTGGGGAGGAGAGGTGGACGGGTTTTAGGCGAGGGATTTGACTGGGAGAGGGAGGGGCATGAGGAACAGGTCCAGGTGTTTGTGTAGTGTTTCTTGGAGGCAAGTGTTGTGCAGGTGAAATGGGTCCAGTTCCTGCATGAATTGCAGAGAACTGAACCATTAGTGTGGCGACTCGAAGTGATGGGTTTTGAGCAAGTTGGATATATGTATGTGTAGGTGGGTCCTGGGTTGCTCTCAATGTCTCCGGCTAGAAGAAGTCTTCGAGAAATGACAGCCGGAGAGTCATTTCTCGGTGTAGGAAAAATTGTGTGATGTGTGTGTGTGGTGTGAGGTGTGGAAATTCCCGGCACGACCGAAGCCGCTCCAAGGACTCCTGTACGAGTAGGCATAATTGCCCGAAATTGCCTTCATTCCCTGCTCATTTTCATGCATAAGCAAAAGCCAGAGCGTAATACAATTATGTATTCGTGAAAGTACGGTAATAGCTTTCAAATTACTCCTGAATCATCCCTGTACGACGTCTGGTTTTCTTGTAAGGATCTTGCAAACGAAGGGCAAAATTGCTAAAAATTACCAAATCCGATAGGCCTAGGCGAAATCGCTAATAATTACCAATTATTTTCTGTTTTCGCTATGTGTGACGCTGCACATAAGTGAACTCTCTCTCACACAAACCTCAGTGTCGTGGTGGGGCCTGTAGGCTCCGGGTGACGTCCATCCGTGCTGCTTGCAAAAGCTGGCCTGGCTCACAGGCTACAAAATAGCCGGAAAATCATCTCCGTCATATGAGGGGCCCCGCGGGAATTGGGTTAAGAAGTGTGGTTGTTTTGATTATTTGATAGGGTCACCATAAGGGTAATGGTGTGGCATTTGTTCTGTACAGAAGCTTGGCCTTTTTGGTTGGGGCTTCTTAGGAATGTGACCTTTTTCGTTAGCCATGGAGAAACTGCAGAGGTACAAATTATTATAAGCAACCTCATGTTAAAAATATTATATTGATTGTATGCGTGTATGCCCCGACAGAGGATATACTTGAAAGAAAGAAAGAGGAGTTCTGGATGAATGTGGAGGCATGCCTGGAGAAGTTTGACAAGAACGAAAGAATATTTCTGATTGGGGATATGAATGGTAAGGTGGGTGATAGGAAAGTTGAGGGAGTGGTGGGAGGGTGGGGGGTACCATCAGAGGTGAATGGGAATGGTAGTGCACTTGTGGACGTATGTGTGGGGAGGAGGCTGTTGATAGCCAACAACTTCTTCCGACACAGAATGATCCACAGGTACACGTGGAAACGGATGTTGACGGTGAAGGATAAGACAGTGGTGGAACGAAAGTCATTGATTGATTATGTATGTGTGGATGAACGAATGAAGAAATCTGTGATGGATGCTAGGGTGCATAGGGGTATTGGAGGGGGTCTGTCTGATCATTATGTAGTGGTAGCTAAGGTTAGGATACAAAAGAAGTGAGTGAGGAGAGCTGGAGGGAGGCGAGAGGAGGGTGGAATGGTGAGGAGGGTGGAGAGGTTGCAGGAGGAGGAAGTCAGGGAGGAGTACAGGAGAGCAGTGGAAAGACGACTAGGTGGGTTCGACCTGGAAGTTATGAAGGAAGTGGAGGAGATGAGCAAGGTGTTTAAGGATGAGATCTGTGCAGCATGTGAGGAGGTGTGTGGAGTGAGGAGAAGAGGGAGGGGAGTGAAAGGTACAGCATGGTGGACAGAAGAGGTAAGAATAGCTGTGGAAGAAAAGAAGAAAGCATATAGAGAGTGGTTGGCTAGTAGAGGGAATGAAGATTCCGAGAGACAGAAACGAGCACCTGAGTGTAAAATGGAGGGAGAGTAAGAAACTGTTCTGGGAAGAAGTCAAGAAAGTTAGGGAAGGTAGCAAGGGAAACAGTAAGGGTGTGAAAGATAAGAATGGGAGAATGCTAGCCGAGAAGCAAGAGAGAGTCGAAAGATGGAGGGAGTACTTCAGTGAGTTGCTAAATGTAAGGAATGAAGAGCAAGCAAACATAGCTGGATATGGTATGGGAGGGAGAAGAAGAGAAGAAGTGGAGGAGGAGGTGGGGATCAGGAGGTCAGAAGTGTGGGAAGCCATGAAAAGAGTGAAGTTGGGGAAAGCACCAGGAACAGATGGAGTGTGTGGGGAAATGTTGAGGTATGGTGGTGAGATAGTGATAGAATGGTTATGGAAAATGTGCAAACTAGCATGGGAGAAGGGGAGTGCACCCGATGACTGGAAGACTGGCATAATAGTCCCCCTATATAAGGGCAAAGGGGAAAGAGGAGTGTGTGGTAACCACCGAGGAATATGTCTTCTAAGCGTAGTAGGGAAGGTATACAGTAGGGTACCGGTAGTGATTGAGAGAGTGAGAGTGAGAACGGAGAAATGGATAGGCGACGAGCAGGGAGGTTTTAGGAAGGGAAGAGGATGTGTAGATCAGATTTTTACCCTGAATTGTGTTGTGGAGAAGTATGTGGAGAAGAAACAAAAGGTGTATGTTGCCTTTATGGACTTGGAGAAGGCCTATGACAGAGTGGATAGAGAAGGTTTGTGGAAAGTACTTAGAATATACGGAGTAGAGGGCAAGTTGCTGAAAGCAGTGAAGAGCATGTATGAGGGTGTAAAGGCGGCAGTACGTGTGGAGAGTGAGCAGAGCGAGTTCTTTGACCTGAATGTTGGTTTGAAACAGGGGTGTGTGATGTCCCCGTGGTTGTTTACTGTATATATGGATGGAGTCATAAAAGAAATACTATCAAGAGCAGTGGATGTTGGTGTATCGCTGAAAAGGGAGGGAATTGAGTGGAAGCCACCTATACTGCTGTTTGCGGATGATACAGTTCTGATGAGTGATAATGAATGGGAGTTGCAGGGTCTGGTAAATGAGTTTGGAACAGTGTGCGAAAAACGGAATTTGAAGGTAAATGCGGGGAAGAGCAAGGTTATGGTGTTCGAAAGGGGTGAAGTCACAGAGTGTGAGGTGAAGCTGAACGGTCAGGCTATGGAGATCGTCAACTCTTTTAAGTATCTGGGCAGTGTGTTGAGTAAAGATGGGACTATGGATGAAGAAGTGCAGGAGAGGGTACAACAGGGGAAGAGGGTTGTAGGAACGCTAAAAGCAGTAACAAGAAATAGGGTGGTCAGTATGGAAGTGAAGAAGTCCTTGCATGACAGTGTGGTAATCCCGACACTGACTTACGGAAGCGAAGCATGGACGTTGGTTGAGAGACTCAGACCAAGAGTGAGAGCAGTGGAAATGAATTACTTAAGGAGTGCGTGCGGAGTTACATGGAGGGATAGACAGACTAATGAGGAAGTAAGAAGGAGGTGTGGTGTGGAGGTAGATGTGCTGGAAAGTGTGAAAAGGAACAACTTGAGATGGTTCGGCCATATGGAACGTATGGAAAGCGAGAGAATGACTAAGAGGGTGTATGAGAGCGAGGTGGAGGGACAGAGAAGGAGAGATAGACCGAATGAGAGGTGGAAGGATGGAGTGAGGAAGTACATGAACGAAGGCGGTGCTGGTTGGGGGGAGGGGCGTCGACTGACTGGGGACAGAGGAGCATGGGGGCGGTTCGTTCTTGGCCACCCCTTCGGGGATCACGGCGTCAGGCAATAGATGATAGATAGATGTTAAAAATATCTTATATATTTTTGTTTAGCTTTACTTGGCATTCCTCTTCCTCTATGTATCTAACAATTTAACCCCCTCAAACTCCTTATGACGCGATGGTGTGGTAATTACCCCGGGCCAAAAAGCTCTAAAAGACGATCGAGTGATAACTCAAGCGAGCTTGAAATATGCAGGCGTTTCGTTCATGGTCACCCCTTCGGGGATCAAGGTGTCCGGCAATATATACCGGTAGGCTATAGATAAATTCATTTTTGGGCTATTTCTTCCATTTTTTTTATCCTGTTAAAGTGCTTGATTGATTTTTGTGCTTATGTAGTTAGTATTTGGTGTAATTTCACATATTTCAGCTAAATCTGGAGAGCACATGCAATTTATTTGTGCATGTTCAGTAAGTATTGCTGGGGAAAGGGTTAACGTATTCATCTTTTGGGGTATTTATTCGATGTTTTTATCCTGTTTCTGTGATTGATTGAGTTTTGTGCTAATGTAGTTGGTATTTGGTATAATTTTACATATTTTAGATAAATCAGAAGTGCACATGCAATATATTTGGGCATTTTCAGTTAGTATTGCTGGGGAAACGGTTAACATACAGTATTCATCATAGGAAGGGAATAGGATGTATAGCTCAGATCTTTGCCCTGAAATATGTTGTGGAGAAATATCTTGAGAAGGGACAAAAGTTGTATGCTGCCTTCATGGACTTGGAGAAGGCCTATGACAGAGTTGATAGAGAAGGTACCGGTATGTAGAAAGTACTTGGAATATACGGAGCAGATAGCAAGTTGCTGAAAGCAGTGAAAAGCATGTATGAGGGTGCAAAGGTGTCAGTATGTGTTGAGAATGAACAGAGCGAGTTCTTTGATCTGAATTTTGGGTTAAAGAAAGGGTGTGTGATGTCCCTGTGGTTGTTCAATATATACTGAACTGTATATGGATGGAGTCATAAAAGAAATGCAAGGATGAGCAGTGGATGTTGGTGTACCACTAATAAGGGAAGGCAACGAGTGGAATGACAGAGTTGATAGAGAAGGTATGTGGAAAGTACTGTACTGAGAATATATGGAGTAGATGGCAAGTTGCTGAAAGCAGTGAAGAGTATGTATGAGAGTGCAAAGGTATCAGTACGTGTGAAGAATGAACAGAGGGAGTTCTTTGATCTGAATGTTTGGTAAAGCAAGGGTGTGTGATGTCCAGATGGTTGTTCTACAGTATATGGATGGAGTCATAAAAGAAATACAAGGAAGAGCAGTGGATGTTTGTGTACTGCTGTTTGCTGATGATATGAATGGGAGTTGCAGGGTCTGGTAAATATTTTTGGAACAGTGTGCGAAAATGGAATCTGAAGGTAAATGCGGGGAAGAGCAAGGTTATGGTCTTCGAAAGTGGTGAAGCCACAGAGTGTGAGGTGAAGTTGAACGGTCAGGCTATGGAGATTGTCAGCTCATTTAAGTATCTTGGCAGTGTACAGAGTAAAGATGGGAGTATGGATGAAGAAGTGTGGGAGAGGGTGCAACAGGGGAAGAGGGTTGTAGGAATGCTGAAAGCAGTAACATGAAATAGGGTGGTCAGCATGGAACTGAAGAAGTCATTGCATGACAGTGTGGTAATCCCGACACTGACTTACGGAAGCGAAGCATGGACGTTGTTGGAGAGATTCAAACCAAGAGTGAAAGGGATGGAAATGAGTTACTTGAGAAGTGTGTGCAGAGTTACATGGAGGGATAGACAGACGAATGAGGAAGTACAAGAGAGGTGTGGTGTGAATGTACTGGAAAGTACGAAAAAGAACACCTTGAGATGGTTCGGCCATGTGGAACGTATGGGAAGCGAGAGAATGACTAAGAGCGTGTACGAGTGAGGTGGAAGGACAGAGGGAGAAATAAACCGAGGGAGAGGTGGAAGGATGGAGTTAAGAAGTATATGCGTGAAAGCGGTGCTGGATGGGAGGAGGGGCGTCGACTGACTGGGGACAGAGGAGCATAGGGGTGTTTCGTTCGTGGCCAATCCTTCGGGGATCAAGGCGTCCGTCAATAGATAGATAGATAAATTCATCTTTAGGGCTATTTCTTACATTTTCTTTATCCTGTTAGTGTACTTTATTAAATTTTTTGGTAATGTAGTTGGTAATTGGTGTAATTTTACATATTTCAGATAAAGGATGTCAACAGAATAACAAATGATGAGCTGAAGAGACGTTTAGGTATAAAGAGTATTAGCGAGGAGATGCGTGCAAGTAAACTGGGATGGTATGGGCATGTGGAGAGAATGGATGAACAAAATTGGGTGAAAAGATGCAGGTCTGCGATTGTGGAGGGAGCTGCACCAAGGGGTGGACCGAGTAAGACCTGGGATCGGACTATACGTGCTGATCTCAAATCCAAAAACTTGATAAGTAAAGCATCCCTTAACAGGGTTGCCTGGAACGCTGCCATTAGGAAAAGAGACTGAAACTGCACATCTGTGTGGAGCACTCAGTCTTAAAATGTTATGTACGTATGTATGTATAAATCTGAAGAGCACATGCTACCTATTTAGGCATTTTCAGTCAGTATTGCTGGGTAAAGGGTTAACATATAACATATGCTAGATACTTTCTTCCATTTATTTATCCTGTTAGTGAGTTTTATTGATTTCAGTGCTACTGTAGTGATATTTGGTGTAATTTTACATATTTTAGATAAATCTGAAGAGGACATGCAATATATTTGGGCATTTTCAGTCAGTATTGCTGGGGAAACGGTATGCATACCTGTAGTCATCTTAGGAAGGGAAGAGGATGTGTAGCTCAGATTTTTGCCCGGAAATGTGTTGTGGAGAAATATCTGGAGAAGCGACAAAAGTTGTATGCTGCATTTATGGAGTTGGAGAAGGCCTATGACAGAATTGATAGAGAAGGTATGTGGAAAGTACCGGAACCGGTACTGAAAATATACGGAGTAGATGGCAAGTTGCTGAAAGCAATTAAGAGCATGTATGAGGGTGCAAAGGTGTCAGTATGTGTGGATAATTAACAGAGCGAGTTCTTTAATCTGAATGTTGGGTTAAAGCAAGGGTGTATGTGATGTCCCGATGGTTGTTCAATATATACCAGTACACTATATGGATGGAGTCATGAAAGAAATACAAGGAAGAGCAGCGGATGTTGGTGTACCGCTGATAAGGGAAGGAAACGAGTGGAAGTTGCCTCAACAGTACAGTACCGGTACTACTGTTGCTGACAACACAGTTCTGATGAGCGATAGTGAATGGGAGTTGCAGGGTCAGGTAAATATGTTTGGAACTGTGTGTGAAAAACGGAATCTGGAGGTAAATGCTAGGAAGAGCAATATTATGGTCATTGAAAGGGGTACAACCATAGAGTGTGAAGTGAGGTTGAACGGCTATGAAGAATGTCAGCTCATTTAAGTATTTGGGCAGTGTGTTGAGTAAAGATGTGAGTAGGCCTATGGATGAAGAAGTGTGGGAGAAAGTGTAACAGGGGAAGAGCGTTGTAGGAACTCTGAAAGCAGTAAGAAGAAATAGGGTGATCAGCATGGAAGTAAAGAAGTCCTTGCATGACAGTGTGGTAATCCCGACATTGACTTATGGGAGGGAAGCATGGACGTTTCTGACTGGGATTGATCATTGATAATCATCGGTTATGCTAGTTGGAAAATTAGTGGGGTAGAATGTAGAGTTCGGGTGTACCGCCAGCCTTGTTTACACTACGCGGAACGGCGGCGGATGCTGGCCATCATGTTCCCGTCTATTTGACTGCTTTTGGATACAATAATAGGTTGAGGGGGGTCACCCCCCCATGACATATTGTCATCATCATATATATTGCCAGCAGGAGGCAAATAACCGAAAAAAACGCCTTCAAAATAGACGCGAACTAATGACTGGTTCACACATAGCCGAGTCGGTGCGCGAGTCCAACACGAGTGATGAAATTTTGCTATTAAGCAATGACTCGTCGATACTCCTCAACACTCGTATAGACTTGTGCTACTCTCGTGTATACTCGACACACTCGTGGGTACTCGCCACGGGGTCCAAAAATGTCATGCATGCATGACATTTTTGGGTCCCGTGGCGAGTACCCATGAGTGTGGCCTAAATACGTGTAGACTCGTGTACATACGTGTTAACTCGTGTTTGACTCTGAATAACTCTTCGTTATTCGTGTTAACTCGTGTTGACTCGTGTAAACCCGTGTAACACTCTTTGGTGATTCGTCGCTTTTCGTCATCATTTCGACGTTGACGAAGCAACACGTGTCTACACGCAACAACACGTATGTAACACACATGCAACACGTATCAACAAGAGTAGAAAGCACGAATGTGAGTGCCAAAATTTGGTGCCCCTATGATGCCAGAGTTTACACGATTCAAACACAAGTGAAAACACGAGTAAACAAGAGTAAACGCGATCCACTGAGAAAAAAACACGAGTGTAACACGAAAAAGCAAGTGTCATTTGAAATACCCTTATTTCAAAAATGTAGGAAGAATCAACGAGAGTTTACACGGATGTAACACGAGTCAACACGTGTGCAACAGAGATCCAACGAGAGTCAACGCGTTGTCTTTCGTGTTGATCCGTATAAAAATCGTGTTGATCCGTGTAACAATCGCGTTGACTAGTCCATACTCTTTGTTTACTTGCCCTGGAATGTGGCCATTATTTTTCAAATTTTTAACACTCGTGTTGGGTTCGTGTTACACTCGTTTTGACTCTCAGTTACTCGTACAGACTCTTGCATGAACACGTGTTGACTCGTATTGAATCGAGTTAACTCGTGTTACACTCTCCTTGACTCGGGAACAATTGCTACTCGCGGCCGACTCAGCCTCCAGCGACGGCGATAATCGACGAGTGTGACTCGTGTTGGACTCGCGCACCGACTCGGCTATGTGTGAACCAGCCTTTAACCACGGTGATCGACATATGTAAACATTACGGCAGCGGTGTCGGCGTCGGACACTTGCGATAATGTTCCCGTCTATTTTGAATGCCATTGGATACAATAATATGTTGAGGGGGGGCTTTGCCCCCACGACGTGTTGTCATCATCATATATATTGCCAGTAGGGGGCAAACAACCAAACAAATTGCCGCAAAGCCCTCCCCTCAACATATTATTGTATCCAATGGTAGTCAAAATAGACGGGAACATGATGGCAAGCTTCCGTCGCCGCTCTGCGCAGTGTAAACAATGGTGGCGGTACGCCCGAACTCTACATTCTACCCGGCTAGGCCTATATCATAGGCTACAATAAATAAGTAGGCTAGGCTATTTTTTCTATAGGCTATGCCTAGTCTAATATTACAATTTAAGGTAGCATTCAAGTTGACTACAGCAGGACTTACCCTTGACCAGGTATAGGCTATCCTAGTGTTTAATAGGCCTATGGCCCTTTGAAAGGACATTAGCCTAGTCTAACCTAACAACCTTACCTAACCTATTATAGTAGGCTATTATGGGTGGGGGCTGCTGCCCCCAAACCCCAATTTTTGGTGTATTTGTCTATTTTGTCTGTGAAGTGGGAATTTTTTCAATTTGTCGATAACGAAAATCCTCCATGCGGAGAAATGCGGCTTATGGAGAAAAATATGGCGAATCTATTGTTGCCTATTATCTCTAATAAATTGTTTCTCATAATGCTGCAGTAGTGTGGTTTAAAATACCAACCATTTAATTGTGTGCCTTTAAAAATGACCTAAATTAGGCTATAGGCTACTGGAAGATTAGAAGAATCTTTAAGAAAGACTAGGTTAGGGTTATTGTCGTGCCAAAGCTAGATTATAGCCTAAATATAAAAGGAAGTGAATAAAATGAAATATGTCGAAAAAAATCGACGTCAAAATAGACGCGAAGTTAACCGCGACGATCGCCCTATGTAAACATGACGACCGTACACCCGGTAACTACATCCATCCCATTAAAAGTTACTGTGGGACACCAAATATGTTGAGGGGGTCTCTGCGGCTCTGCCCCCCCACGTCGGCCCGTCACATATTATGATGTACGGTAAGTCATCATCATCTGTGCTAATTCATAGGATCCCCAATTAAGGACAAAGTCAATCAGCAGACGAAATAAGCTCCCAAATTAGAATAACATAGCGGCCCGCCGTTTATGGGCGACATTTTACACGTCATTTTAAATGTTACTTTCCTGCCCTGGTCTAGGCCTAATAGATTTTTCCAAAGAATCAAACTTAAATTAAAAGGAAGTAGCCTAGCCTACAGTTTATAGGAAGGCTATTCCAACATGCATTCCAGAACTAGGCTAGCCTAGGCCTAGGCTATATGAAAATTTGTGGGTGGTCTGCCAAAAAAGAATCACTAGGCCTATTAGGCTATGGGTAGGCTAGTATGGGGTGCATTTTGCAAATTTTCTGAACTCTTAGGCCTAGGCTAGGCTAAATTAAAACTCACAAAATCTGAGTAAAACCAGCACTAGAATTTTGTCTTGTCTTGTCTTGGGGCAACCTCAGGCGAATACTCGCCCACTCCGGCCCTACCGTAGTCGCGGAGATCCTATGTCACAATTAAATTAGTTTATAGTTAAGGTTAAAATTCACCACCGTGTCACTTTCATTCTAGGTCATTCGTAGAACCGTAACACTGTAAAGGCAACAACCCAATAGCAGGTCATCAGGTGGTGAACCAGAGACCTACAAACCACGGTACTAGGGCCAGAGCAATGTCTTGAAGCGAGGTGCCCTTATCAACCAACCCCAGACAATCCAGTAGGAGCTGTCGGAAGGAATCCATCTTTGAAGCCAGAAAGGGACGCCCATCCACATGCTCAGTGACGGGACGAGGCGAGGCTTAGGAGGCATATGTAGAACGACCAGATGTAGGATGTGGAGGGGAAGGGTAACCGTACGACGATACATGGGATGCGGAGACAGCGGAGGGAAGAGCTCGTCAAAGTCATACGGTTCCTCAGGATCTCAACAATAACCGGGGGACGGCCGGTGCGGGCAATGGTCGATCGCCGTAGTTAATATAAGTTTGCGTCTATTTTGACGGCGATTTTTGTTGTAGTTAGGCTAGGCCTAGGCTAGTTGCCCCCTGCTGGCAATATATATGATGACAATATGTCATGGGGGCGATTGACCCCCTCAACATATTATTGTATCCAACGATCTCTAACCTCTGTATCTCAAAAAGGGCTAGAGCAAATTGGCTGTAAATTTCCACATCTAGGCTATTCCTTGACAGATTTGCTCCCTCCAATTAATATTTATTAGCATAAATTCAGCCTAGTTTAGCCTATAAAACAAAAACTAACATTTGTTTAGCCTAGGCCTACATATAAAAAGAAAAAACCCACTCGTATTGCAATTATAAGCATAAATATGAGTATCTAAGTTACAAAGCAAATGTTTTTGTATAGCCTAAAATAAACCATAAAATGTTCCTCTTTCAACTGTTGAGGTCATAAATATAAAAAAATCTAATACATTAGGAAAAAATGCGTTAAGAGTTGTGTTAGCGGGTCTATCGTCCCCTTTATTTACGTAGTCGCACGCTCGCAGTTACATTCGTGTCTAATTTGACTGTGGTTATTTGCCCCTGCTGGTGATATAGATGATGATGACAATAAGTCATAGGGGAATAAAGCCCCTTCAACCCCTTATTGTATCTCACGGCCAGGCGTTGGGTAAATTGTTTTGTTACCGGCCGGCGGATTGAGGGTGGCTTTACCAAGTTTACCCCAGCAGTTAAATTAGAAGCGAATGTAGGCCTAACTGCGAGCGTGCGACTAGGCTATATAAACAAAGCTTTTGGTATGCCCACAACTACAACTCTTACCAAAACTGCAATTAGCCTATTTTTGTTTTGTTTTTTCAGTCTAGGCTAAATTGGTGAGGCTAGGCTAAATTATTTAGCTGCAATTAGCCTAGCCTATTTTTGTTTGTTCTTTCAGTCTAGGCTAAATTGTGGTAGGCTAGGTTAAATTCTTTAACATGTGTACTATTGTGTAGGCCTGTGCTTTCCAATAGAAGTAAAAATATGTAGCATAGCCTAATGCAATTTTACTAAAACCCAAGCCTACCTGAATATAGCCCTATGCAGATCTCAAAAGCAAAAAAAAAAAAAAAATATGTTGAGCAGTGAAATAAAATTAAGCTAGGCCTAGGCCTGGTTTCTCATAGGCCTAATAACCTAATGAAGTATACTATAGCCTAACCTAATTTAGGTTATTTCACAAAATACTAATAGGCCTACCCAGCCCTCCTCATGTATTATTTTCCATTGTAAAATAAGTTTGTGATACACTACGAAAGATTATTCAACATGGAATTTGAATGGAATAGAGAAGCTTAGCAATGAAAACCCAATACTCCCCCCTCCCTGTGATTGTGCCAGCTTTTGTAAGCAGTGCAATAACTTAATGAAGGACAGAAAAGCTGCAGGATGCTCTGGCATTCTAGCCGAGATGATTAAGGTCTCAGGTGAGAAAGGAGTAGGTGTGTTCAATGAGCTAATTAACTTCATCATCAGAGAGGAAGTAATCTCTGATGAATGGCACAAAAGTATATTATATACTGTATACGAGCAAAGGGGACTCATTGGATAGGGAAAATTATAGGGGCCTGAAAATACTTGATCAAGTCATGAAGGTCTGTGAGAAAGTCTTTGAAGGTATGATATTGACGATATGCAGTTTGGTTTCATGCTAGGACACGGCACAATCCAAGTCATGAAGGTATTTGTGTGATAATGAAGATGTATGAGGACTCACAAACGGCAGTGAGGGTGAAAGATGTACCGGTACTGAGTGATGAGTTTCAGTTCGCGTCGGAGTCCACCAGGGCTCTGTGTTAATGAAGCCCTTTCCTCTTTTTTGTTTATGGTTCTGGAGGCACTATCTGGTGATTTCAGAGTTGAGCTCCCCTGGGAACTGCTATAAGGGTCCTGAAAATGCTTGACTAAGTCATGAAGGTCTGTGAGAGAGTCTTAGAAGGTATGATAAGGGAAAGATACTGTATGTACTGTATGTACTTAAAAGATAGGGATCTGATGTTGTGTTTGCAGACCGGGAGAAGGCCTTTGATAAGGTGGCCAGAGAAGTTGTGCTAGGAGAAAACTTGGCGTTGAGGAGTGGCTGATGCATGTGATAATGAAGATGTACGAGGACTCACAAACGGTAGTGAGGGTGAAAGGTGTACAGCTGAGTGAGGGACATATACAGTACTTCTTGTTGAGGATATAGGGTAGTGAAGCTGTGAAGCTTATGTCACCCTATCCGGGCGGAAAGGACCCCAGGGTGGAGAGGTTTCACAGAGAGGACGGGGACATCGTAGATTTCAGGGGAGGGCACCCATGCCCCGCAGTCGACGGAGACGCCCCGCCAACCTCAGGAACTTCTTTGTTAGCAGGAGGATCTTGGATTGACATATACAGTACGGTACTAGATATTTGGTAAGGGTTAGGTTTATATCCCATGTACTGGTTACTAGGGACATATACTAGGTGTTAGGTGGAGGTTAGTTTTATATCCAAAGTACTGGGTACTAGGGACATATACTAGGTGTTACGTGAGGGTACTGAGTGATGAGTTTTCAGTTCGCGTCGGACTCCAACAGGGAAGTGTGTTAATTAAGGCCTCTCCTCTTTTTTATGGTTCTGGAGGCACTATCTAGTGATTTCAGGAGTTAGGCTCCCCTTGCAACTGCTATAAGAGGCCTGAAAATGCTTGGCCAAGTCATGAAGGTCTGTGAGTGTGAGAGAGTCTTTGAAGGTATGATAACTTCATAGTCAGGCAGCTGCAGGAAAGATATCTAAGAGGTGTTTTTCCGGTCCCGTCTCAAGACCACCGTCGCAAGATCTACCCGAAAAACTTTTTTTCTGGTCCCGTCGCAAGCCCACCTTTAGCAAGCGAGACACCAATATTCTCTTGCGACGGCAAGAGAGCTCCGGAGCTGGGTTGACGGCAAGCTGAAACATCTCACTCAACTTACTGTTTCTCCATTCTAATTTATTTCGGTATATTTGTTTATCCAAACATTGTTATAATTTACTTGCCTATTATTAGGAAGTAGAGTAATAAGAGCCCACAGTAACGTATATCCAATTGTTGATAATAAATTAATGTGGAACAGTACGCTTGGTTAAATTTTGTCCACGAAACAACAACAAACCCCAGCTTTGACTAGGCCTTGGCTATGCTATTTACCGATTGTTTTTTTTCATATCAGAATTGCATTTATATAATCCTTATGATAATTAAATTGGCGGTGAATGTTATTCCGATGAAATGGAAATTGTATAGCCTAGCCTATATATTTGTAAGATGTGTGCTGGCTTGGAGCAAGCCTGTGTTGTTTTTCCTGTCCTGTGATGATCTTGCGACGGCTCGGTTGAGACGGTGGTCTTGTGACGGGCCCGGAAAATCATGTCTCTACTGAAAGTAAGAAGTTGTGCAGTAGGCTAGGAGAAAATTTGGCGTAGAGGAGTGGCTGGTGCGTGTGATAATGAAGATGTATGAAGACTCATGAACATTAGTGAGGGTGAAAGGTGTACTGAGTGAGGGGCATATGCTAGGTGAAGGTTAGTTTTGTATCCCACGTACTGGGTACTAGGGACATATACTAGGTGTTATGTAAGGGTTAGTATTGTATCCCAAATACTAGGTACTAGGGACATATACTAGGTGTTACGTGGGGGTTAGCTTGGTATCCCACGTACTGGGTACTAGGGACATATACTAGGTGTTACGTGAGGGTTAGTTTTGTATCCAACGTACTGGGTTTAGGGGGCGGCAGCTACCACCCATAATACTAGGATAGGTTAGGTAAGGTTGTTAGGTTAGGCTAATGGGGATGGATGTAGTTTCCGAGTGTACGGTCATCATGTTTACATTTGTCGATCGCCGTTGTTAACCTGCCCTTCCGTACCTATCATGTGTTGATTGGTTGTCCATCTTGATCTAATTCTTCAGGCCAGCCCTATTAGAGTATTTTGGGGGAACTTAGTGGTGTGGTTAAACTATTTGTAATATATATTTGTTTAAATATGAAAGATATGCAATAAATTATGTAAAATATATTGTTTTTACTTTATACCTATACATATAATTGTCATTATTAAGGAAATTCCATTGACTATTTACATCGCTAGGCCTAGCTTCCTTATTTCTATTAATTTCCTCCAGTTCACAATGAAACCTATTGCTAATTTCCTTGTTCTTCAGCAGCCGCGGCGGTGTCGGCGTTGGACGCTTGGGATAATGTTCCTGTCTATTTTGAATGCCATTCGATACAATAATATGTTGAAAGCCCCACCTCACCCCCCCATGACATGTTATCATCATATATATTGCCAGTAGGGGGCAAACAACCAAAAAAATTGCCGCAAAGCCCTTCCCTCAACATATTATTGTATCCAATGGCAGTCAAAATAGACGGGAACATGATCGTAAGCGTCCACCGCCGCCGCCGCCGTCATGTTTACATGGTCGATCGCCGCAGTTTGGTTAGGCCTATTTGCTCCCCTCAACATATTATTGTATCCAACGGCATTCAAAATGGACGGGAACATGATGGCAAGCTTTCGTCGCCGCTCCACCACCATGTTTACATGTGTCGATCGCCGTGGTTAAGTTCGCGTCTATTTTGACGGCGATTTTTTTCTCGGTTATTTGCCCCCTGCTGGCAATATATAAGATGATGACAATATGTCATGAGGGGGGGGCCTCAACAATGACCTCTAACCTCTGTATATCAAATAGGGCTAGAGCAAATTGGCTGCAATTTTCCACATCTAGGCTATTCCTTGACTGACTCTTCCCAAATGGTCGACATATAAGTATCATATTAGCTTGATCACTCTAGGCCTAGTTGTTTTTTAGTTACAGAGGTTATAGCCTAGGTCATGATTTCTTGCCTACTTACAGCGAATAGACTAGGCCTATTGTAGATTGGTAAAATATTTGCTTAATAGGCCTAGGCTATGCAATTGTCTCGATTTGACTAATTTTACCAAATTAGGCCTAAAGCAGCCTCAGTCTATTCCCAAACCCCAAACAGTATCCCATGTTAAGCCCTAGGCTAGGCCTAGGCCTAATCCCACTCTCAATCAAAATTCGAACTGATAAATTCGTACCTACCGGTAGCGCTGCCTAGGCTAGGCCTATATTTTTCGTGAATATAGAAAATGGTTTAAAGGAAAGAGCATCCTATATTATGTTCAAATAATATGTAATAGCACTGTGTATGGTTGTATTACATTTAAATAGTGATAGATGTGTATATTAATGGGATAAATACTCCGAAGTTCGCATACGTTCAGAAAATGTTGTGCAACACTGTTGCCAGATACTAATCAATCCCATTATCATTATATCATAATGGATTTTACTCATTTGCATAATTTCAAATACCTAGGACATTAATATAATATTTTCCTATCTTTTTTGTAGTGATATTTGTCTGATTTAGTGGTATATTGGAGTCTGTCTAGGGTTATAATGCATTGTGAAAGTTACATAAGAACATAAGAACATAAGAAAATGGGAGTCTGCAGAAAGCCGATTGGCCCAAGCAAGGCAGATCCCTGTCCCACACAACCCCAATTCAATTACAAAGCCCAATTATAGGCTTCACATTCTAATACCCTGAGGATCATCTTACCAAAACGGTTACAGATTAACGCAGGATTACGGGGGTCTGCAGAGCGCTAATTGGCCCAACCCGGCTGATCCCCCTTCACACCCAACTCTTCTCGTCCTTATGCTTATCCAATTTTTTCTTAAAGCTCCCTACACTTTTAGATCCCACTATAGCACTTGGTAGTCCGTTCCACCTATCTACAACTCTGTTACCAAACCAATATTTGCCTATATCTTTTCTGAAACGAAATTTATCTAATTTGAAACCATTGGTACTAGTTCTTTCGCTATCACTGAGCTTTAGTACATTTGTCATGTCCCCTTTGTTAATCCCACTAACCCACTTGAACACCTCTATCATACTAACTCTGCGTCTCTCTAACGAATGTAAACCTAATTTCTTCAACCTTTCTTCATACGAAAGACTTCTAATATTATGGATCATTTTTGTCATTCTACGCTGTACTCTCTCCAATGAATCTATGTCCATTCTGTAATAAGGACACCAAAATTGGACAGCATAATCCATATGGGGTCTCACTAATGACAAGTAAAGTTTTAAGATAACATCAGTTCTGTTACTCACACTCCTAGAGATGAACCCGAGAATCCTGTTTGCCTTATTGCTAACGCTTATACACTGTGTTCTAGGCTTCAAATCATTGCTAACAAACACACCTAGATCTTTCTCGCAGTCTGAATTTTCTAATTCTAAATTAGCTAGTTTATATTTAACATTTGTTTGCATCTTCCCTATCTGTAATACCTTGCATTTGTCAATGTTAAACTTCATCTGCCAATTTACTGACCATTCATGTAAGGTATCTAGATCCCTTTGGAGGCACTCTATATGGCTATCTGAATCAATTGATCTCCCTATTTTAGTATCGTCTGCGAATTTACTTATCCTACTAGTTATACCTAAATCTAGGTCATTTATGTATATAAGAAACAACAGGGGACCTAATACCGATCCCTGGGGACACCACTTTTGACTGCTCCCCATTCTGACTTGGTACCATTTATGATGACTCTCTGCTTCCTACCAATTAGCCATGACCTAATCCATCCTAACAACGCCCCACCTATTCCATGTGCCTCAACCTTTCTCATCAATCTCTCATGAGGGACTCTGTCGAAAGCTTTACTGAAATCTAAATATATATCATATGACTTGTCATTATCTACTGCTTCATATACCTCTGAGAAAAAACTAAGCAAATTAGTAAGGCAAGACCGTCCCTGAGTGAATCCATGCTGAGAAGAATTGATTAAGTTAAATGTTTCTAAGTGGTTTCTCATTTTCCTAGCAAAAATTGACTCTAGTAGCTTTCCTATGATTGAAGTGAGACTAATAGGACGGTAATTGGATGCTATTGATTTATCACCTTTTTTGAAGATCGGAACTACATTTGCAAGCTTCCAAGCTTCTGGAACTATACCTGTTTCTAATGACTTGTTAAATAGAAATGTTAATGGGTAACTTAACTCATCTCTGCATTCTTTTAATACTCTAGCATATACCTCATCAGGACCAGGCGATTTATGAGGTTTCAGTTGGTCAATTTCCTTAAGCACATCATTTCTACTTATAGTCAGAGCTGGGCACCACAAACAAAAAGTCAAGTCAGCAAACACAAATCAGCAAACCCAGAACATAACTTCAGCAAACACAAATGTGCAAACCTTGTGAAATTTCTAGTCCTCAAATGCAAATATGCAAACGCACACCGTTTTTTATTAATTTTAAATTTAAACTACAGAATCAAGGGTAAATCAATAAATTCAATCTCTAATGTCAATAAATATATATATTTACTTAACCCGTCCAGCCCCGGCTAGTTTTGTAATGTTTGTTCACCAGAACCCGGCCGGTTTTCAAAAAATGGTTTTATTCCAGAAACAATAGCGAATGGGTTAGGAATGAAGGAAAAAACACGAAAAACCGCTCAAAAAGCTTAAAGAATGGTCCTTCAGAGCCCCCGAAAACGTATTTTACAAGAGTAAAAAATTGAAGACAATTACCCCAAAAAACCAGGTTATTGCACGCTCACGCGCACGCACGTGGACTTTGAGAGTTTTCAACCATCGGCACGGTTGCGTGGGATACGTACACAGTTCCATTACAAATCTGAGCCCTCTTGAGTGGCTACACCTTAGGTTACGGTCGGCGCAATTAGGGTGACGCGCCAGGCGCGTCTCTGGGGCTGTGCGTTACATACATCGCCAACGCGTCAGGCGTGTCGCTGGGGCTGTACGGGTTAAATATATTGTTGCCCAACTTCCATGGACCTCAAGGATATACATACAGGCTTTTAAAGCTTGGAAATTGCTGTAAATTGCCAAAACATTCCAGAACATCACCTGCAGTGAAAGGGTTAATATATATAGCATAGGCCACTTAGTTTGTCCACATGGGCAGTAAAACGTTGGGGCAACTTGTTTAAGGGTAGAGTGCTTCAGTAATAATCAGTATTCGCAATTCCGCACCATTCAGGAGGAGGTACGCCGGATCACAGAGGTGCAAGGAGGCGAATAAGTGGTCCCCCCTTTGGGAATGGCAATAGGCTATATATGCCTAGATAGGTCTACTTTAGATAGATTAAGTAATTTAATAGAAAGTACCGGTAGCCTAGGCCTATTAATTTTAATGCTCAGAATAAAGGTCTAGCTTCAGATCAAAATTTAATAAAATTTTATTGTAGGCTAAATTTAGTCTAGGCCTATATGATACTTTCAAAATTAACCTTTCTACTTGACACTAATAATGAGTGTGATTATAGGCCTAGGCCTATACATAGAAGTTAGAACATGCAATATTTAGCCTAGGCCTACATGCTTTGAGGTATTTTGATGGAATTAGTGACTGATTATAGCCTAGACCTAGGCCTAGGCTATATATTAAAGTTAGAACATGCAATATTTAGCCTACATGCTTTGAGGCATTTTGATGGAATTAGTGATTATAGCCTAGACCTAGGCTATATATATAGAAGTTAGAACATGCAATATTTAGCCTACATGCTTTGAGGCATTTTGATGGAATTAGTGATTGACTGATTATAGCCTAGACCTTGGCTAGCCTATACAGTATATATAGAAGTTAGAAAATGCAATATTATTTAGCCTACATGCTTTGAGGCATTTTGATAGGATTAGGGTAGCCTAGGACTAGCCTAATAAAATTACTTATATTAGTAATTAGCCTACAGGCCTAGGCTATATTTAGAAGTTAGAACATGCAATATTTAGCCTACATGCTTTGAGGCATTTTGATGGGATTAGTGATTATAGACCTAGGCCTAGGCTATATAGCCTAGCCTATATAGAAGTTAGACTTAGCCTAGGCCTACTTGCTTTGAGGCATTTTGATGGGATTAGGGTAGCCTAATAACATTAGTTTAGGTTAAAAATTACAGGCTATCAATCAAATTAACGATAGCCTAACTTTATAATCTTAAATTAGGCTAGATTATAAAGTTATAAAGCCCTTCTCCAGAGACATCTTCTTGGTAATTACAGGCCCATAGAAGGTTTCTAGGTGGGGCCAGGGGTGGCTTAGGTCCTCGATTTCTGCATGCTCTGCAGCATCACTGTCGGATGATGGTGGTGAACTGCTCCCCATGATGTTGGCAGCTGCGGTAGTCATGATGGTAGACTCCATGTTCACTTCAATAGACCGAAAATATAAACAAAGTTGAAGTGCTAGCAGGTTGGAACTCTTGGACTGCTGTGTGATGTAGGTGTTAGCTCGACGCTTGCTACTAAGTAAGTGAACAAACGTGAAGAGCCGATGTATAGGCCTAGATTCCAGAACACAGGTAGTTGGCTTGGTCACATGACTTTTTTTGGCTGGAGCTGCAGGAGCGGCCCAGGGCTGGCTGCCGACTGGATTTTTTTTTTTGCGGACTCGAGGTTTGCAACATGGAGGTACTTTCCAGAGCTTCAAACCCGCAAATAGGCTGCCATTTTGGCGCCAACGCTAATTCGCCAACAAAATTACACTTCCGCCATGGCGGAATTGGCTATTTGCGGAAGTGTTGGCTAAAGTGCCCAGCTCTGCTTATAGTAACCATACTTAACCTATTATCTATACTATCGCTGTATACCTTACGGACTTCTGGAAACTTTGCCAAATTTTCATTAGTGAAAACGGAAAGAAATTGACTATTTAATGTACTGCACATTTCTAAATCATTTTCTGACATTTCTCCTATCAAAGTTTTAAGGGGACCAATTACATCTCTAACCTTGGATTTATATAGTTGGTAAAAAGCTTTAGGATTATTTTTTGAGTCATTGGCAACCTTAATTTCATAATTTATTTTTTCTTTACTAATATCCTTTTTTACCTGTCGTGATAGATTCTGATAGTAAGCAAGTAGGTGAATTTCGCCTTTTTTAATTTTCTATATATTCCTCTCTTTTTTCCTAGAAGATCTAATAGTCTATTATTCATCCATTTGGGTTGGTTCTGTGTTGATCTAAATTTTCTTTTGGGGATATATTTATTTTGCGCATTGAATACTGACTTGATAAAATTATCGTATGTATCTACCAAGTTTGACGTCTCTTCCTGACTTAAGATGACAGGTGCCTGAGAAAGGATACACTCATTTGGACACCTGGATCGACTTAATTTTTTGACCATAGGGTCCGCTAACAGGGCTTCTCTTAACCCACCATAATTGGCTTTTCTGAAGTCAGGTATTAATGTTGTATTCTCTCTGATATTACCTTTCCATTGTATATTAAAATACACAGAATTGTGATCACTATTTCCTAGGTGCATCTCTGACTTGGCTTAAGTACCCCTGCTTTCTTTGAGTACTACACGGCAAGAGAAGCTTTCGGTTCTGTCACAGACTGTCAATTACTGTTCAAGGTAAACACAACTGCTAAATTCGACATCATGTTCAAATAATATGTAATAGCATTATCTATGGTTGTATTAGACAACAATCGTGATAGGTTTCTATTTTATGTGGATAAATAGTATTAAGCTGAATAAACTAAATACCGAAAGTTCACTAGAGTGGTTGTTGATACATATGAGGGAGGAAGAAGATAGGAAGGAAGGGCTAGGCAGTGTTGCCAGTTGTATCGCTAGATATTACCGCTAGATGTAGACCTATTTACTTCAATTTAGCAGGCATTTTTTCATATCTAGAGAGATTTACTAGGGATAATTTTAAAATGTCAGACATTCTAGTCATATTACATTGTAAAATTTGCAAAACAAACAAACAAACAAACCAAAACTCTTTAGAAATTGCAGCATTATTCTAACATTGTTTGACTATGTAGCAACATGCTAGCGACTTTTGAGAAAGGATCTAGCGGTATTTTGTGGAGACATACTGGGAGGGTGGGAGGGAGGTGGTGGTTGCAGTGGTGCCAGTTGTAAAGCTACATATTACCGCTAAATGTAGAGCTATTTACTTCAATCTAGCAGCCATTTTTTTTATGTCTAGAGACATTTACTAGGGATAATTTGAAAATTTCAGACATTCTAGTCATACTACATTGTAAAATTTGCAAAACAAACAAACCAAAACTCTTTAGAAATTGCAGCATTATCCTAACATTGTTTGGCTATGTAGCAACATGCTAGCGACTTTTGAGAAAGGATCTAGCGGTATTTCGTGGTAACACTTTAGGAGGGTTAAAATACGAGTCACACGGGCAATTGCCAAAATTTTAAAGGTCCATATCATTGTTATTAAACTAAGCATTTGGCAAAGGGAGGAATTGTTAAAAACCTTAGCCAATACTCTGTCATTCACCAAAAATAAATTTGAATTTATCATTATTATTTGGTAGGGTAGGTATGTATAGGTAGGTTGGCTAAATAATTGCTGGAATTCGTAGGGACTCGAACGGTTTTGAGAGAGTTAAATAAAAAAACAAAAGATAGGACTGAATAATAAAGAGATTATGTTATTAAGCAAAACTGGGGGATGCGTGGAAGCCTATAGACTGTAGACAGTAAACTTTGTGTGGGTAGCGAATTCGGTTTTAAAGTAATTTAAGAATAGACAGTTTTCAATACTGCGGCCAAACTATTCCACCCAATTATATTTTTTTGGTATCAAAACGTTCGGAATCGCGAGCCTCACCCAACTACGCAAGCATGGCTCTGATCATAGGCGTAGTTTTCAAGATGTGGAATTTTAAGTGGAATTCAAGTTTTTTTCAAGATTGCCGGAAAAACCCCACGTGCAAAAGCAAAACCTTCTCTATAAAATTTGCGGAGCATTAGTAGGGGAGTGCGTATGCCAAAGCCCAGTCGTTTCCTGTGAGTGGGAGAGACGGTATTTAAGCGTCAAGTTTTTCGGGAAATTGGCTGCCACGGACCTGTTTGGCCACCATGCCGGATGTTTAGCATATCAAAAGTTGCCCAATACAAAAACGCACCTCTTGTGAAAGTTTGATCCTGATCCAAAAATCGGTTCTGGAGTTATTGCGTCGAAACCGGCGCATAAGAAGAATTTGGATGAAATTCCAGGTTTAATGATTACAATAGGGGTTCCCCGTAGGGGACGAACCCCTAATAATAATGTTAATATTAATACATTATACTCTGCCGCAACAATATTCATGTGAAACCCTATTCAATTCTGAACCTATTCTCCAAACTGCAGCTCAACAAATATTACTTTTCATATATGTGTATGCAGGAGACAAAAGGCAGACTGCCCTGTAATGAGTGTCTCCCTCAAAGCCAAAAGAGTGACAGATATCCAAATTCAAGGGACGTTGGGGTTAAAAATGCCTGGACACACAAAGTTTAAAGCAGTCTAAGTCGTATGATGAACGAAAAATTTATCGAGGAAGAGAGTTAATTTGTTGAGTAGAATAAAGACAGAATAGTTGCTAATTCTTGAGTTGGAGAGCTGGATTGAATAGGATTGGGACTGTGTTGAAAGTCGGATGCCTCACACTAGCTGCAAGGGAGAGGGTATGCACTGGGAGAGCCCAGAAGAACACTAATTGTTGTAATAACGATAGAAGAGTGAAAGAGAAGCAACATTGTGGCTTGTAGAAAGAGATTGTATGGAACTAGTAAGAGGAAGTGAGTTGATGAGGCTAAAAGCCGTTAACTCTACTCTTTCGAGAAGTGCGGTATGGGTGAAACCTCCCCACACATGCGTACAATACTCCATACACGGGCTCACAGTGCACCTGTACAGAGCATGAAGCTGTGCGGGGGTGAAGAACCCATAGAGACAGTTGACCACACCTAACTTCTGGAAAACTGTTGTAGCAAGAGTGGTAACTTGATCTATCATTATTACTACTTGTAATAATATTATTGATAATAATAATATTTAGGGCAGCATGTCATAAATGAAAGGAGCACATAATGATATTACAATCATATCGTAGAATACAGCTTACAAAGTGTTCTAATTGAATTAATTGAGTTACTTATTGATCGACTATGACAGAATCATGTAATATGCAGGTTTTATATATTTCTCTCGTAGCTCTTGTTATAACTAGGCAAAAGGAACTTATAAATAATGGTAAATTCCTTTAGTATATGATAAGTAAAGTAGGTTTTATAATTATTTTCTCTCACATAGGGGGTGGGGATCAAACAAATAACATATAGCATGCATATAATTATATCTTTCCATGTAGGATTATGAACCCTTTGCTCATATTATTGATATTGTAAAGAAATAACGAGATTTTCGGTGATAAATATTTAATATTTCATAAATTTGAAGGGAAAGTTAAGCGCACTCTACCGTGTGACTGCCAAGGACATACTGATTACTCACCGTGAGTCATCAGTATGTCCCTGCTGCTGCCCCAGACCGTCACCGTCACCGTACAGCCTGCAGTGTTGCCAGGAGGTGGCCCTTGATTTTCTCTAAATTCACCCTCAAAATTTCTTGAGATTCAGAAAACATTCTGTAGATCCAAATTTTACTTATATTGTATCTTGAAAAAGGCTATACACACCTCCAATATCGGAAACATATTTATGAGAGGAACATGTAAGTAGTTTTCTTTTCAAAACATCCGTAAAAGAAAATTTTGCTTAGGGTTTAAAGTGTAATTTAGTTGGTAAGTAAGATTTGTCTAATATATAGCCGCTTAGGCTTTAAAGTGTAATTTAGTTGGTAAGTAAGATTTGCCTAATATATAGCCGCTTAGGCTTTAAAGTGTAATTTAGTTGGTAAGTAAGATTTGTCTAATATAGAGCCGCTTAGGCTTTAAAGTGTAATTTAGTTGGTAAGTAAGATTTGTCTAATATAGAGCCGCTTAGGCTTTAAAGTGTAATTTAGTTGGCAAGTAAGATTTGCCTAATATATAGCCGCTTAGGCTTTAAAGTGTAATTTAGTTGGTAAGTAAGATTTGTCTAATATATAGCCGCTTAGGCTTTAAAGTGTAATTTAGTTGGTAAGTAAGATTTGCCTAATATATAGCCGCTTAGGCTTTAAAGTGTAATTTAGTTGGCAAGTAAGATTTGCCTAATATATAGCCGCTTAGGCTTTAAAGTGTAATTTAGTTGGTAAGTAAGATTTGTCTAATATATAGCCGTTTAGGCTTTAAAGTGTAATTTAGTTGGTAAGGAAGATTTGTCTGATATATAGCCGTTTAGGCTTTAAAGTGTAATTTAGTTGGTATAAGATTTGTCTAATATTTGGTGAAGAGTTGGTTGGATATATAGCCTAATTTTCTATCTCCCCTATTGAGATGATTATACCATATAGTACAGACTCAGCAGCTGGCTACATTAAAGTTGGGCTAGAATAACATTGATTGTACTGCTAAGTATATATATTGCATACATTAAAGCCTACATTTTGAAGTAAAAAATATACTTGGGCCTAATGGCTTCATATTTGAGGCAGAGATCGAGTTGTTCCTATTCTAACTTTCCTTCAATTACATAATGTAGGCCTATGTAGAAAATTAGCAGCCAGTGAGTCTTTATATAGTCTCGTTCAATAGCTAATAGTACCAATAAAATAGCCTACCTGAAGTCCTGAACAGTATCAATGCAGAGCAGTGGAACTACTTGTAGGCCTACGTGATGCAACCATGATGCCCGTGAATGATACGTGAACGGTGATGGACCCATGTTGGACCATACGGGAGGGGAGGGGACTCAGAGGGTGGAGGTAGCGGGGAGGGGTTGGGGGGAGTGAAACCTGACTAATGCCTCCCAAATATTTACCATGGTGGAACTTTGCAGGACAAATATTTGCTGTCAGGATCCAAACTGAGAAAATATATTTGTTTATCCATAAAATTTGTATATTTTGTTCGATTTTCCACAAAGTTTGCAAATATTCTTGATATTTTCAGTGAAAATTCAAAATATCTGTAGATTTGGCACAACATTCTGTTTTTCTGTATAACCTTACAAAATTCTGTAGAAATACAGAAATTTCTGTAGATCTGGCAACACTACTGATGAGTGATGACCAAGGCTCTAGCTGCTTCCCGTGGTGAGCCAGGTTGGCTGAGAGCAGTGTTGCCAATGGTTTTATTTAGCGTGCCACGATCAACACTTACCGTAGCCCATATTATACGCGATTCAAGTATTCAGGTTTCATTCAATTGATTTCTAAGGTATCGACTATGCTAATCGTGCATCCGTGCAATTAGGGACATCCTTTCTGAATACACGATTTAAGTATCCATATGTGAAATGATAAATAATATAAGGACAACAATTTTGTATAGCAAATAACTACTAGTAATTATATATATAGCTAAATTACTTTGTCAAATTAAGAGAGAGAGAGAGAGAGAGATAATGAATCTACTATTGATAGAAGAGACTAAGTAATATCCCTGCGCTTTTAGAACCAATATAGAACTTCAAGGGGAGAACACCTTCAAACAAGCGGAGCAGCAATATGTTAGTTACGCTTTGTCAATACATAAACTTGACTCCACAGTAAATATACCCGCATTCGCTTCATCACTAAGCTTGAGAAATCGTTATCAACTTTCCCTTTGTGTGCCGGCTAAACATTTCCGTCTGAAGCATATTACTGGGGAAATGAGCAGGTTTTGGTTGTGGTTTGTTTGGTATTTTGTTTTGCATGATGATTTTGGCTGTGGTTTGTTTGGTGTTTTTAGTTGTGGTTTGTATGGTAGCTTTGGTTGAGATTTGACTGATGATGGTGGTTGTGGTTTGTCTGTTGCATTTGGCTGTGGACTGCCTGGTGGCTTTGGTTGTGGTGTGTATGGTGTCTTTGATTGTGGTTTGCTTGGTGATGGTGGTTGTGGATTGTCTGTTGTATCTGGTTGAGGAAGGTCTGATGTTCTAATTAAAGCATGTCTGGTAGCTTTGGTTGTGGTTTGACTGGTGATGGTGGTTGTGGTTTGTCTGTTGTCTGGTTGTAGTTTATCTGGTGGCTTTGGTTGTGGTTTGCCTGGTGATGGTGGTTGTGGTTCGTCTGGTGATGTTGGTTGTGGTTTGTCCGATTCTTTTGGTTGTGGTGTATATTGTGTATTAGGTTGTATACACATAGTTTGTCTAATGGCTTTGATTGTTATTTGACTGGTGATGATGGTGTGATATTTGTTCTGATGTCTTTGGTCGTAGTTCGCCTGGTGTCTTTGCTTGTGGTTTGCCTGTGGGCTTCGGTTGAGATTTACTTAGTGTCTTTGGTTGTGTTTTTTCTGGTGGCTTTGGTTATGTTTTTTGTTGGTGATCGTGGTTGTGATTTGTCTGATGGCTTTCGTTTTGTTTTATCTGATGTCTTTGGTTGTGGTTTGATGTCTTTGGTTGTAGTTTATCTGGTGAATTTGGTTGTGGTTTATCTAGTAGATTTGGTTGTGGTGTGACTTCTGATGGTGGTTATGGTTTATCTGGTGGTTGTGTTTGTAATTTATCTGTTGGATTTGGTTGTAGTGAATCTAGTAGTTTTGGTTGTGGTGTGACTTGTGATGGTGGCTTTGGTTGTAGTTTATCTAGTGGCTTTGGTTGTTGTGTATCTAGTGGCTTTGGTTGTGGTGTTACTTGTGGTTGTGGTTTGTCTGATGCCTTTGGTTTGGGGTTATCTGTGTTTGTGGTTGTAGTTTATCTGTGGATTTGGTTGTAGTTTATGTGGTTGATTTGATTGTGGTGTGACTTGTGATGGTGGTCATAGTTTATCTGGTGGATTTGGTTTTAGTTTATGTGGTTGATTTGATTGTGGTGTGACTTGTGATGGTGGTTTTGGTTGTAGTATATCTAGTGGATTTGGTTGTAGTGTGATTGTTTATGGTGGATGTGGTTGTAGTTTATCTGGTGGATTTGGTTGTAGTTTATGTAGTGGCTTTGGTTGTGGTGTGACTTGTGATGGTGGTTGTATAGTTTATCTGGTGGTTTTGGTTGTAGTTTATCTAATGACTTTGGTTTTGGTGTGACTTGTGATGGTGGTTGTATTGTAGTTTATCTGGTGGCTTGTTTATGGTTTGTCTGGTGTCTTTGGTTGTGATTTGTCTGGTGGTGGTGGTTGTGGTTTGTCTGGTGTCTATGGGTGTCGTTTGTCAAGTGGCTTGTTTATTGTTTTTCTGGTGTCTTTGGTTGTGGTTTGTCTGGTGGTGGTGGTTGTGGTTTGTCTGGTAGTGGTGATTGTGGTTTGTCTGGTGGTGGTGATTGTGGTTTGTCTGGTAGTGGTGATTGTTGTTTGTCTGGTAGTGGTGATTGTGGTTTGTCTGGTGGCTGTGTTGTGGTGAATCTGGTGGCTTCGTTGTGGTTTGTTTGGTGTCTTTGGTTGTGGTTTGTTTGGTGGCTTGATTGTGATTTGCTTGGTTGGGGTTTGTCTGGTGTCTATGGTTGTCGTTTGTAAAGTGTCTTTGATTGTGGTTTGTCTGATGATTTTTGATTATTTTATCTGGTGGCTTTGGCTGTGATTTGTCTGATGATGGTGATTGTGTCTTGTCTGGTGTCTTTTGTTGTGTAGGGTCTGTACACTCAACCGTTCTACATTGAACGGTGAAGCCCATGAGGTCTCATTCTAGTCTAGAGCGTGAGACATGTGAAGCACTTCTAGCTGAAACCAAACCCCTGCCATCTTGACTTTGCAGGATGCATGGGGCTTAGTTGCTCACTCACGGCTTGAAGCAGCCCCATATCTGAAGCTGCCTTGCTGCAGTGCTTCACTGTCTCACTTCTTATACTCGGACCCTTACTCCCAGAATGCCACCTAATGAGCAATGGATAATGGTGATTGTATTTTGTCTGGTGTCTTTGGTTGTGGTTTGTTGTAATAGGATGTGATTCGTCTTCTATAGGCCTATTTGGTTGTGGTTTGTTTGTTGTATTTAGTTGAGGTTTGCTGGTGATGGTTGTTGTTTGTCTGATAATGGTGGCTGTGGTTTGTATATTGGTTTTGGTTGTGGTTTGTCTCGTGGATTTGATAGTGGTTTGTCTTACGATGTTGGCTATGGTTTTTCTAGTCTCTTTTGTTGTGATTTGTCTAGTGACGGTGGTTGTGGTCTGTCTGGTGTATTTGGTTATCGTTTGTCTATGTGTGAGGCCTTGAAAAGGGTGAATATGGGAAAGGCGCCAGGAATAGATTGAGTGTGTGGGGAGATGGTGAGGTATGGTGGTGAGATAGTGATTGAATGGGTATGGAAAATGTGTAGACTAGCATGAGAAAAGGGAAGTGTGCCTGAAGACTGGAATACAGACATAATAGTCCCCCTGTATAAGGGTACAAGGGAAAGAGGAGTGTTTGGCAAACACAGGGGGATATGTCTCCTAAACAAATTATCACATTGAAAATCGATATGTAAGAAATATGTATTGTTTTTCCAAGTTCACACCATCATAATTTAATTATAAGCTGAACAATATCTATTTTCGCATATGAAGTTAAAAGCCTTTTTCATTTTCATTCCAAATTTAGAATACAACAGAATATATTAATCATCAATAGTTGTTTTTATGAGAATAAAATATAGATAAATTTTTGGTGAAACATAGTTATGTCTTCACAGGCAAAATATTTACTCTAATGATTTTCAGCAATAATGATTTCGTTCAGTACAATCTATTATATCTCAATAGAAAGAGGAAAGGTTGATCTACTGTACAAAATGTCCATAGCATAACGTAATAAGAATCAATTTATATTGATAACAGTGGCGTGGACCGATAAAATGTTAGGTTTTCCATCATCCCTTCATTTTTCACCATCATAAATTTAATTTTCAGTGACGAAAATAGGTTTTTATATATGATATGACAAGTATTTTTCACGTAATTTCCAATAATGCAATCATAATTTGCCTATCATCAATATATATATATATATATATATATATATATATATATATATATATATATAATTATCTAATTATAATAGCAACATTGTATACGATCCTGTTTATCAGTCATACAACATTCATCTATCTTGTTGTATTGTATTTAAGATGCTTAAGAGCTAAAAATTATAGTGATACATATAGTTTGTGATTATGAGGAAAAAATCCAATTCACTTGAGGTCCCTACTCATAGCATTTGATTATATAAGAGGGGAGGCGATAGGACAGCGGATAGTGTTGTGGACTGCAGACCAAAAGGACCTCAGTTCGGGTCCACGCCAAATGTTAGTTTTTTTTCCGAGGTGAACTGATCATTCCTGATGTGCTACAAATATCCTGGCTACACCGACCCATTAAGAAAACACCCCCTATGTCATCACAAATTCATAGCATAGAAGATACCCGACCAAATTCGAAGATGCTGACAATGACTGTGTAGCTGCTTTCTCCAAATCAAGAGACGTGTAAAAATATGGTGTCGTCATCTAGTGTGGCGGAAAGGAAGCAACCAACACCTTGAAGCTCCACTGATACCATCTAATCCGACACATATGAAGCACCCAACATTTCGAAGCTGCAATCAATAATTTTGGGGCCTCGTAAGAGTTACAGGCTACTGAACAGCCTACAGTATATTCCCGAGGTTGAAACATAGTAACAAAAATATATATATATATATATAATTTGGCAATCTCCGGACAAGAATGTTTAACTTTGTAACGGTCTCATGTTGAAACCAGTTCCACCATATACTCATATTAGCTTACACTAAATATATATATACAGTAATAAAACAAATGTTTTAAGATATAAAACCATATCATATAGTAATTTTGACATACCAACCCGTAGTCCAGACGAAAAAATTGTCATGTTTAAATCACTCGCTAGTGCTCCTTCCCGCTTCCCTGATAGAGTAAGACTGAGGAACCTCGTATTATCTACCGAACGGTAGGGGTGTGATTGACTGAGAGCATTGTTGCCAATATGTATATGCGCTGTGCCACTACCAAAACTTATTGTGGCCCAATTTATATGCAGCTCGAAAATTCAGTTTTCACTCAAGTGACTTCTAAAGTATTCAATATGCTCGGTGCGTATCTGTCCCTTTTGGGACACCCTTCACGGATATGCGCATCACAGTTTGGAGGCTGAGAGAGTTGGTAGCTAGGTCTTCACACCTCGGGTTGAATCAATTTAGTGTAATTCTTTTCCAGGCAGGTATATGCAGTATATCTCGCAACTACACATGTGTTACACGAATACATTTTTCTACCTCCACCCAGGGTCAAAACCCTAACAACACCGCTGATGGTATCTAATTGTATCTAAAAGGATAATCTGCATAAGTTTCAGGTATTTGAACTTTCACATTATCCACACGATAAGGTGAATCATGTGCTTCAGCAGGACTTTTACCTTGAATACCATGTACAGTTGGTCAAAGTTCCAGCTGACCCACCCTCGCTCTGAGGCTCGCAGAATTAGCTGGCAATTAGTTGCCAATTAGTGGATATAATAACTTGAATATTTAAGCAAATCTACAAACTTTGGGTGAATGTTCGGGATCATACATAGCGATGCATGCATTTTTATTTCAGATAGGCTTATTATCCCTTGTTTAGTATATCTTCTAACAATGATATAGCCGAAATCAGATCTACCAATCCCAATCTTTGTAAGACACACCTCCTTCTTACACCAGTATTGCCAGATAATTTTGCGAGCCTCAGAGCGAAGTTGGGTCAGCTGGAACTTTGACCAACTGTACCATTGCCAATGGACAAGTTTCCATTCAGATTTTAGAATACATCTTTAAAGAGCTTATTATACAATTTTCAATCACTTATATGGACCAACTTTAAGCGTAATGAACTGTTATTGTTGTTATGTTTAGGGAAATAAATAATAATTGTTTGATAATAAACTATGGGGAGAACGGTTTTGTCTGGTCTGACTTTATAGTCGAGGGATTGGTCGTGATTAGCCTATCTAAGGAAAATTCTTTGTGCACTTAATTACCCTCAGACTTTTTTAGGGAAGCCCCTACAAACCCCTCTACACCTACAGATTCTAGTAAACATGGGATGATTTGGTTTGTATGTTTATGTTTATGTTGGGCTAGCGCAACAATGGCGATCGTGCCAGAATGTGCAGTATGTTCAGGGAGGTGGCAGACAAGTTACCATTGAGGGACGGTTTCATTTAACGTTTCTGCAGTAGCTCATGCCATCATCAGTGGTCTAAAATTGACAGACAAAACACATATGAGAATATGGGAGAGTCAAGGGACTTATACGTTTGTTAAAAACAACATCGCCTGTTGATTTAGTGTTCTAAATGTATTATTATTATATAGTTTGTTTTTTATAACTACCGGACCTCCCTAATGATTTAGAATTGTGTGTTTTTAACAAGCTTTTAAGCCTTTCGACTCTCCCATATTCTAATATGTGTTTTGTCTGTCAATTTTAGACCACTGATGATGGCATGAGCTACTGCACAAATATGCAGTATTATTAATGAGACTTACTCTGTAAATCTCATAATCGTATGCTGAGTAGCATTTGACTTTACCACAGTCTGGTCAAGGGATCACGATATTTACATTAATTTAAATCGATACCTTACATTATAATCCTTAGAAGTGAATTCCCTGAACTGTGGACTATGATACTAATTCATAACAAGGCCCGGTTATTTAGTGTTAGTGAGATGGGATTATTTGTTAGTGTGCAACACATTATCAGAACCTTGTTCAATCTTCTGCAGAGCTTGAGTATTGAATTGAAGGGCTGTGATTCAAAAGAAAAACAAAACAGACCTGTCCAAAGGAGTGTGTGATAGATGGCATTTGTTTACACCATGATGGCATCACATACAAGAAGAAAAGGAACAAGGTCCCATCAGCTGTTAACCCTTGTCTAGCGGGGTGTTTTGGGCTATTTTGGGCATATTCAGGCCCTTCTGAATGATCAATCAAGTATCTGCATGAAAAGAAATGTATTCAGCAAAAAACTAGACACTAAAAGCTTCAAAATGAGACCAGAACGAGCTACGTAGCACTCGTGGTTCTCATGCAGTGGTGCCACCAACATGGGAGTTTAGCGTATAGCGGCATATTTTTTCCCACTACGCTCACTACTGGTAACACTGCCGGCCTCTCGAGAACAGAGGGAGCGTGAGTCAGTGGGTGGCGGTAAGCCCTGGGTGTCGGACGTGTGGCCTGCTGCGCTCCCGGTTCATTTGCACTCGATTTTAACCCTTTAAAAGCCTTAATAATGCTCATAACTTGCTGCAAATTGGTGCACGACTTAAGTCGAGCGCCGCCAATAAGGGGTTTTAAAGCAGGTGCCGATTAGCCTGATAGTTCAGATATTTTATCTGGTCAGGTCTGGACTCAGGTGAAGTTATTGAGGGATAAGCCTTTACAACGGCTCTTCTTAGCTACTTTCTACTTTTCCTATTGTTTTCTGAAGAGTGTAGAGAGGGGAGAAGGGGTGTTGGAGAGACAAAAGCTGTTAGCGTGGCTTTGGTATGTGTTATTAGTCTCTATACTTCGTCTAGATGTTTGGGTGAAATAGACATACATTGACTATACAGTATACACCGTAATGTATATGTGTAGGATGTTCTTACTTAAGCCCAAATTACTTATATTTTTACCATTGGCGTTCACCTTTACGTCTAGGTTTCTGCAGCTCTCTTACGTTTGCTAGCCATTATTATTATATACATTTACTTAGAAGGCTTCCAATGGCACTGTGAATACTCAGTGCCAATGATTGCTATGTTGTTGTTTTGTTTTTTTTCTATGTGAGTGAGGGAGGCAAAAGGCAGAACTGCCTGTAGCGAGTGCCCCCCCCCCCCCCCCTCTAGTTGAAAGAGTGACAGGGCCAAAATCAAGGGACGTTCGAGCCAAAATGCCTGGACACACAGAGTTTGAAGCAATTTAAGTCATAGGAAGAGGGAAAGACTGATTCTGGGAGAGAGTTCCCGAGGTCAGCTGTTGAATAGAAGAAAGTTTGAGAGTAACTTTTCACTCTTGGGTTGGAGAGTTGCACAGAGTAGGGGTGGGATTGTGTTGCAAGACGGGTACCACGTGCCCTACGTAAAGGAGGTGGAATACACTGGGAAAGCTCTGAGGAACATTGATTATTATAGTAGCGATAGAATAGCGAGAGAGATGCAACATTGCGGTGGAGAGAGAGAGATTGCAGAGTATTGGTGAGTGGACGGGAGTTAATGATACGAAAGGCCTTCTTTTCAACTTTGTCTAAGAGAGCGGTGTGAGAGGAACCTCCCCACACATGTGAACAATACTCAATACAAGAACGCACTATGCCCCTGTACAGAGCAAGAAGCTGTGCAGGGGTAGAGAACCCCCTAAGGCTGTTGAGCACACCCAGCTTCTGGGAGGCTGCCTTAGCAAGACTGGTAATATGGTCCTTCCAACTGTGAGCAGAAGAAAAAGAGACACCAAGAATATTGAGAGAAGATGAAGGATTTAATTTTGTATTGTTGAAGAATAAGGGATAGTCTGCTGGGAGTTCCTGACGGGTAGATAGATGAAGAAATTGGGTTTTGGAAGCATTAAAGGTATCAACGTTTTCTCTGCCCCAATTGGAGATAGTAGTTAGATCAGAATTTAAGTGTGCTATGGCTTCATTCCGTTTGACGTTGAGGAATTGCTGGCTTGGGCGTTCTGAAAAACTAATGGAGTAGTGTAAGGTTGAGTCGTCTGCGTATGAATGGATGGGAATTGAGGTACAGTTGAGAAGATAATTTATAAAATTAGAAAGAGAATAGGAGATAGGACAGAGCCCTGAGGAACACCAGAGTTTATAGGGTAAGAAAGTGAGCGATGGCCATCCACAACCGCAGCTATGGAACGGCCGGAAAGGAAATTAGAGACAAAGGCACAGATGGAGGGATAGAAACCGAAAGAGGGTAGTTTGGATTTTTTTTTTTTTTTTTGCCAGATTCTATCGAAGGCTTTTGATATGTCTAGTGCAATAGAAAAAGTCTCACCGATGTCCCGAAAGGAGGATGACCAAGAGTTAGTAAGATATGAAAGAAGATCACCAGTAGAGCGACCCTTAAGGAAGCCATACTGGCGATCTGAGAGCAGATTATGAGAAGAGAAATGCTTAAGAAATTTGGAAGCAAGAATAGTTTCAAAAACTTTAGAAATACAAGAGATGAGAGCAATTGGACGATAGTAGGAGGGTTGAGAGCGGTCACCCTTCTTTGGGACTGGTTGACTGAGAGCAAACTTCCAGCATGAAGGGAAGACGTTAGAGGATAGACAGAGACGAAAGAGTTTGCTTAGGCAGGGAGTCAGCACGGAAGCACAGTTTTTGAGTAATATTATGGCTTCCTTGTGGATTAGAGTATGCTATCATTAGTCAGTCAGTCAGTCAGAAGCCAGCCCTTATCCCTCAATGGGTAGGGAGGATCAGCAAGAGACACAAGCAAGGGAAAAGAGGTGACAGCAGAAGAACACATATAACAGTGCACCCACAAAAAGCAAGCACACAAGCATTCAAAAACACCACTCACTCATCAGTCCCCGAAATGAATAGCTTCACCTCAGATGTTATACTTCCGGATGAGGTCTCTTCACATCAACTTCTGGGACAAAGACCTTCCAGGTTTGTCATTTACAAAGGTCCAGAGACCTTCATGTACTCTCTCTAACAATATTTCTCCATGCCTTCCTGTCTTTTGCTAATTCTTTTGTTTGAACCATTCCGTGTTCACGCTTTGACACACATGCTGACACCATATCATACCATCTTCTCTGCTTTCCACGCCTGCTTCTTCCTTCCACTTCAACAACATAGGTCCTTTTAACTATTCTTTCTTTAGGCATACTTTTCATGTGACCATACCATCTGAGAACACTTTCTTCAACCTTTTGCTGTACTGACTTCTTAATTCCACATGCCTCCCAAATGTTCACACTTCTTACTTTGTCTATTTTTTGAACTCCACACACATTTCTTAGCAAATCCATTTCAACTGCTCTTACTCATGACTTTTCATTATTATGCCATACCAGAGGTTCACATCCATGTATTAATGTTGGCACCAACACACCCTCATGCAATCCTCCCATGTCCATACTGAAGTTTCTGCTCCTAAACACGGTTTTCATTGCTCCAGCTACCTTTCTTCCTTGTGTTAACTCGATTTGTCTTTCTCTTGCACAATCATGGCTCCCAGATACACAAACTCATTTACTAGTTCAAGCTGTTCTTCATTAATCATAGTGTCTCCTTCTCTTTTTACTACCATTACTTTGCTCTTATTAACATTTACTTTCAGACTTCGTCTATCACATACTTCCACAAATGTCTCCACCATCTGGCACATATAACTCTCGCCCTCTGCACACAACACTGTGTCATCTGCATACAACACATTAGTGACAGTCATTCTGTTCCCATCACTCACCATCTTTACTCCCTCTCTTCTCGTCCTGTCCTTTACTTCTTTCATTACCCCTTTGCATGTAGATATTTAACAACCAGGGCGACATCACACATATCTGTCTCACTCCGACCTGCACAATAATCTACTAACTTGATAGGCCATTTATTCTTACACATGCTTCACTACCATCATAAAAACTCTTCACATAATTCAAGAAACTGTCTTTTACGTCATACTGCTCTAAAACATTCCACAATCCTTCTCTTTTAACTTTGTAATATGTCTACTCAAGATTCATAAATGCCATGTATACCCTGTTTTCTTTTTAATATGCCTTCTCTATCATCTGTCTCACTGCAAACATCTGATCCACACATACTCTCCTACTTAAAAATCCACCCTGTTCATCACTCACTCTTCCATCAGTAAATTTGTCACTCTCTCAATCACTATTCTCACATATACCGTACCAAACACACTCAGCAGACTGATACTTTTGTAACACTTACATTCATTTCGTTCACCTTTACCTTTATACAGCGAGACTCTCATTCCTCTCTTCCAGTCCACTTGCATCACTCCATTTGCCCTAGCTTTTGAATATAATGTCCACAGCCAATTCATTGTTACTTCACCTCCATTCCTTATCATATCACACTGATATGTTAATAACTTCAATATAGTGACGATCCTACTTTCTTGCTAATATAATTCTAAGATCAACAGAATCTCAGGACGAATGCCTGAGCCACTCTCTCTCTCTCTCTCTTTCTCTCTCTCTCACACACACACACATAAGTCATTCACAAATAAACGGGCAGTTATATATAATTATGAAAGACAAATTAGTAATATGTGTATATACTCAGACACATACCCCCCAGCTGGTAAAACAAATAATATATATATATATATATATATATATTCAAAACTAAAAAGTAAATAACAGTAGCTGAAATACTATTATTAAAGCCTGCACTACATATTGCGAACATATATTTGAAATGTTAGAAAGTTAGAAAATTGAGTATGAGAAAAAAAAGGTGATGTAGTGAGAGAGGAATATTCTACTGTAAGTTAACACCAGCTGACATCTGGGTAATGATAAAGTGAAAGTTATATGGTTGATAATGGAGAGAGAGAAAGAGAGAGAGAGAGAACGAGAGAGAGAGAGAAAGAGAGAGAGAGGGAAATGTTGGAAATGTTAGAAAGTTAGAACATTGAGTATGAGAGAAAAAAAAGTGATATAGTGCGAGACGAATATTGTACTGTAAGTTAACTCCAGCTGGTGTTGTCATAAAGTGGAAGGTATATGCTTGATAATGGCGAGAGAGAGTTACACAGATTTACACAGATACTCAGACCACATAGACCTTGCGGTCCTAACTAGGTGGTCCGGCCTTAATACTACTAGACAGAGACAGTTTATAGGGTAAAAATAGGATAGTAAAGCAGAAGGCTCTCTCCCCACCATCCACTCCCTCCGACTAAAAAACCGTACCGGATAATAGGATGAAGCGCAACCTTATGGGTCAGGAAATGCCCACAAGGAACGTTTTTATATAGTATAGGAATAAATTAGTATGAAAGGGAAATTACACATGCCAACTAATTAATTCATATTAATCCAATCTTCATCAAATGATCGTCCAGTCTTTTCTTAAACATATCAATTGAATTACTGCCGACCAGAGAGAGAGAGAGAGAGAGACCGATCAACCGACCATTTTTGGAATACCTATGTATTCCGTACACCATTTAAGCGCGGGCACCGATAGCTCTCTAGATTATCTGTTAGTCAGACTCGGCTATCCACGTCGTAAAAGCCTTCCAGTGAGACAGAGATTGACTTTTCTTGGATTTCACGTAGACATTCATGAGTTTAGCTGTGCTGCTAGATCCATAAAAGACAAGTCACTTGTCAGTCTGAACGTCCACAAGGTAAAGGTTAGCGAGGTTTTGAGGTTCCCAATCTTATCAAAATGGAAACTCGAAACCGGGAGCGACACTGGGTTCGGACACCATGTCCTCACTTGCAGATACTATGTTTGAGCTGGCACCACTGGAGCTATGAGAGAAACCACCCCTCGGGGGTGGAGACCGATCCTGCTTGTCTTGCTCGAGAACCTAGTGCCATCATCCGAGCGAGACTTGCTCTTGTACGATTGTGAAGATATTGAGGCCGTGGATGAATTAGATCTGTCCTGTGCCATGAAAGACTTCTTAGCTGTTGAAGTTTTGTCCTTTGATTTTGACGAAGTTGCTGTCGGAGTTGGTTTTGAGGGTCAGTTGGAACTCCAGAACTTGTCAGAGGCTGTGGAAGAATTTGTTATTTTCTCAACCCGTTTGCAGAAAGTAATTACCACTCTTGCTAAGGCGACCTCCCAGAATCTGGGTGTGCTAAACCGTCTCAAGAGGTTATCTACCCCTACACAGCTTCTTGCTCTGTACAGGGGCATAGTGCATCCTTGTATTGAGCATTGTTCACATGTCTGGGAAGGATCCTCTCCACTTCTAGACAAAGTATAAAGGAAAGCCTTTCGTATCATTAACTAACTCCCGTTCACTCACCAGTACTCTGCAATCTCTCTCTCTTCTCCGTAATGTTGCATCTCTCTCGCTATTCTATCGCTACTAAAATAATCAGTGTTCCTCAGAGCTCTCTCAGTATATACCACCTCTTCTACGTAGGGTACGTAGTACCCATCTTGCAACACAATCCCACCCCTACTCTGTGCAACTCTCCAACTCAAGAGTGAAACGATACTCCATCTTTCTTCTATTCAACAGTGGAGCTTTGGAACTCTCTCCCTGAATCCATCTTTCCCTAATCCTATGACTTGAATTGCTTCAAACTCCGCGTGTCCAGACATTTTGGCTCGAACATTCCTTGATTTGGCCCTGTCACTCTTTTGACTCTGGGGGAGGCACTCGTCACAGGCAGTTTTGCCTTTTGTCTCCCTCATCCACAGATACCTAAAAATATAGGTACTGTATATGTGGGTATCGGCACACTTGGCACACTTAAGAACACGTTAGTCTAATTAACTTAATCCGTAAAGGATAGTGTCGTACTTCTTTTATCGCCAATATCTCTAATGTATGTCTGAGGTCAAACCAATTCCCGACAACCCGACGTCGAGATCATACATTCACAGAACCGTAAATAAATCGCCATGTATAATGTCTGAGAGAACTGTTTCTGTGTCGGACTCTCGAGATTTATATTACCGACCTCATGTCAGATTTTTTTTTTTTTTTTTTTTTTTTCTATATTCCAACTACTCCCTCTCTGATAGCCTGATAGGCTGATAGCCTTTACACTCAACGGCTGAACACGGTGAGGCCCGTGAGGTCTTGCTCCAGTCTAGGGAGTGAGACATGCGAAGCTTCATGGCTTGAAACAACTCCATCTCTGAAACCGCCTCGCCTCTGTGCTTCACAGTCTCATCCCCCACAGACTCGGACCCTCACTCTCAGAACGCCACCTATTGAGCAATTAACTCACTAGGCATTGGCCCCCTGTAGCATATTTTTGAATATGGGAATATTCATGCAATGCTATTTAATCAGGGAACAATGAGGGTATATTGTTTGGCATTTCGGTGTGCTGTGGTAATGCACTGATACTAGGTACAGCACAAATTCCATCCCAATAATATCGCCCCATTGACATATTGGGATTCGAACCCGGGTCCATTGGATTTGTATGGAACTGTGTTGGGTTCTTAAGACTGGCCGATCTTGTATTGGGATTCCGTAAAGGTGAGACTGTTCATATATCCCGACACTATCAGCCATGTCTGTGTGGAGTACCGTTGGAACATTAAGAGATTGGGTTGGTATCAGAAAATGTTGTGTTAGGCCGAGCACCCGAATCGCCCTTCTTATATATTGAACCACAAAAAGAGCAATACTACACCATAAACAGTGAAACTAGCACGACAGGTAAAAACGTACTGTTAATAACCCGATACCCCGATAATTGTGTTTGGAGGTTAATTCTGAATAATTATATATATCGCAACGGTCATAAAAGTTTCCAACAACCCGATGTCGGATTCATAGAGTCCAACAGTATCAGCCATTCATGCGTGGAATACTGTTGGGACATTAAGAGAGTGGGTGGGTATCGAAAACTATGTGTCAGTCCGATCACCTGATCTAACTTGCTATTCTTATTTGTTGAAAAGCAGAAAGAGTGATAAGACACCGTGAGCTGTGAAGTAATAATGACAGGTTAAAACAGACTGAGAAGAACACGATGCCGCGATAATCATTTGTGTTGATTAATTCGTAGAGTATAGTAATTAACTCTCTCTGGCCAGACAGTTACTTACAAATAACTAAACTAACTTTCGAAGACCGTTCTCCATCGAGCTCAAATTTCGCCTCCCAGCGCCCACACACCCATGTTATCGCTCGGTTTTAACCCACTAAAATCACCTCTACATGAATGTATTATGCATTCAAAGATAAAGTAAAATCCATACAACTATAAAGCCGGAAATAATTTAATAAGATAAAATCATCACAATGAATATGGAACTATATGAAATATTGTATCAAGTTTCTGTGTTTGCACGATCGTTACATACAAAGCAATACCTCCAAGACCCAATTTTTCCATTTAACTAACCGTCGAAATCCTCCACAAGACTTTCAATTACTCTTCATCAATACACAGATAATCTTTATTTTTTCTCAGTATCCTTGGTGTATCCTTTTCATCCAACCTTTGTTGGAAAGATCATATTACCACTCTTGCTAAAACAGCTTTCCCTACAATCTTTTTCTACACGCCGCAATGTTGTATCTCTTTCAATCTTATATCGCTATTACAACAATCAGTGTTCTTCAGAGCTCTCTCAGTGCATATCCTCTCCCTTGCGGCGAGTTTGAGGCACCCGCCTTTCAACACAGTCCCACTCCTATTTTGTCCAACTCTCCAATTCAAAATTTGGTAAATTTTGTCAGTCTAATCAACTAGTGAGCTCTGGATCTCTCTCCCACAATCAATCTTTCCTTCATCCTATTACTTAAACTGCTTTAAACTTCGTGTGTCCAGGCATTTTGACGACAACGTCACTTGAATTTGGCTCTTTGTCACTCTTTTGACTCTGGGGGAGACACTCTTACATGCAACCTGCCTTTTGTATCCTTCATACACATAAAACAACACGCTATATGAAAGAAGATATGTTTTTTACACTTATTCTAAATATGTCATCATAATATATTTATCATCAATAGCTGATATTTTATGGTTAGTTTCAAAATTGGAACATAGCGAGTAGAAAATCATGTAGGCAGAACAAATCATTCACTCGATGGTTACTTTCAACCACAATAACTACGTTTATTGCAATCCAATATATCTCAATAGAAAGAAGAAAGTCAAATCTACTACATTCCACCATCAAATCACACAAACAAATATATAATCTGTCGATTTATTTTCTGGAAAGGTGTCATAGAAATATACATTATAATGGTGCATATAGAAAGTGGTTTGAAACTGAGTATACAACACAACTGAAGTACCTACTAGTAATATTTGATTTTATATGAACATTTATCAATGGGCATTCGTTAGCTGACAAAAATAAAAAATTATAAGGATTTTTTTCTTCAAAACCTTCACACAGTACACACCTATTAGCAAGCACTATACATATAGTACAAATATACTATTGAAAGACACATAACTCTGTCATAGAGTATATTACATACACATACCCGTAGTCCAGCCGATACATCCGCCATTTTGAACCCCTTCGGTGCAGGCATATTTCTGCCAGATTAGGGCTCATTCAGACACTCCTGATTTATTAGGCAAGTGTCTGAATGAATTGATATGTATTCAGCCAAGAACTAGAAGAAAATAGCTTCAAAATGACACCAAAACGAGCTTCGTAGCTCGCAGGCTTCACCTGCAGTGCTACCATAGACATTCGCTAAAATTTGCAAGTATCGCTAATGTCGCGCTACATTTGCCTTTGGCAGCGCTGTATATCTCGCGAGAGCATGGCTCAGAGTCCTCAGTGCCGCAGCCAGCTGGTTGCAGGGAGGATGTGTAGCCTGTCACACTCCCGCTCCCTCGCACTCGATTCTACAGGCTTTAAGAGCCCGTAAATTGCCTTATATTGTCAGGACGTTACAGAACGTTTCCCACAGCCAATGGGTTATATTAGTCCAAAGTGACATTCCTGCTTCACTAACAAACATAGACAGAGAAACTCTCACTCTTTCCTTCTCTCGGGACTGGTGAGTTGGCTGAGTGCAGTGTTGTCAAATGTTTGCCATTGTGACACATATCCTACCTTATGCTCTGCCAGAATTTGATTCAAATCGTGTATTTGCCTTATTTATTACCAAATTTTTGAAGTCGCCAATATACTCATAGTGTATACTGTAGGTACATTTAGGGACACCCTTCACAAACATGCAAATTGAATATTGAAACCTTAGAGGGTTAACCCGGGAAAGAGGACGGTCCTCATAAGAGGTTTGGTGGTCAAAGGCGAAGGTTCTCTTAACCTCTAAGCTGCGGAGGTATGGTATTTGAAAGTGCCCGCGGTGCGATGGTATCCTGATTCATTCCTCACTAAAATCGTTAATTTTCCATATATATAATTAATACTTATCCATATGCGCCTATTTTACTTTTAATATGAACATATGAACATGGGAAAGCAATAACACAAGTGGTAACAGCAATTGGCTGTTGAAAATTTTATATTTTAGCCCCGCGGTCGTAATCTGACCTTGAGCGGTGAGAGACAAACTCCCTCCCACTCTCGTGTCGCGGATGGTACTAAGAGGCCAGGGGAGCTTTCAGACTGGCTTGGAGGGTCGGAGTTACACTCCTCCACCCTCCTCCACATATAATTCAAGTGTTCAAAATCATCAAAGGCATCGACAATATGAACTGTAGTAAGTACTTCACTATCGACCAATCTAATTACACGCGGGGAAACGGTTGCAAAATTATTGGTAAATCTTTTAACTCGCACGAATCTAAGAATTTCTTCTTCAATCGAGTTGTCAACTTGTGGAATGGGCTTCCCCGAGACGTTATAGACTGCAGCACCGTTGATTCATTTAAATTCCGCCTAGACAAATATCTCGCATCAAACCCGCGACTGACTGCGTTTGTAAATGAATAACTTTATCCTCCCCTCAGTTACTAACCCATATGTCCCCTACTAACTTCCTAGTCCTGCCACGTTAGTGGCAGGGCAGTAGTTCCCTTTCCAATGTTCCCTTACCCACTCTAAACCACTGTTTGGACACTTGATCCTCAGTGTTTTGGAGGACAAGCAACCTAGAAGGGTCACTAGATCTGTTGTTGCTTGATTTCCTTTGTACTCCTTTGTACTCCCTCTCTCCCACCCGTTCTCGCATGAAAATTCCTAAATAAATATCGGGAATAATAGAGAAAATACATGATAATTGAGGGGGGGGGGGACACATGTGTAGGAGTGGTAGCAAGTAATGGAGGGATATTTTCTCACTTAAACACATATTGCCTTTTTTAAGTGCCACTAGGGTGTTTTAATTTTTTTTTTTTTAGGCCTAGGATCTTAACAGTCTTCCCACAGCCGCCCAGTACAACCTCTTAAGAGTCTTCCCGCAGCTTCCGGGTTAAGAGCCAAGGCATAAAAATATCCTTTTAAAACAAACCACTGACACTCAAAACAAAGCAATATATGATTAGATGAGATAATTCCTTTCCATTACTTTCTACCACTCCTTCATATGTGTCCCCCTCCCCTTCCCCTCCTTCCACCCCTTTTCCCCCCTCCTCAGTTACCAGCTATTTTTTCTCTTATTCCCCCTTTTATCGGGTAATTTTCCTAGCAAATTTCCCTCATGCGGTCTCTTCAACATGGACGAGGCAGCTAAAGATCCTTGTAACACAGAGACTTCTATTGCAAGGCCTCAGTGTCGCACTGGAGTTTGGAGAGTTAGGTTATTCGCCGCCCGGGTTCTCGCCTCATGATACAACCAGGCGGCAAATATACGTCTTTTTCACCCCCCAAATGCTATTCCCACTTCATTTATTGCTCTTAAATGTTCATATGTTCATATTAAAAGTAAAATAGGCGAATAGGGATAAGTAAAAATTATATATATGGTAAATATGACGATTTTCGTCAGAATTGAACCAAATACCTTTGCATGGAGGGCACTTTAAAAAACATAAGCTTTGCCTTTCCCGGGTTAAAGCACAAGACCTTGGTTAGAATGACAACCACGGGGCAAATGAATCAGAGTTCAAGACTCTGTGTCGTATTTACTGTATTGTATCGATACCTTGATAGGCTAGGTTATGCTCAGATACTTAGTGTAACATGCATAAGAGATCAGGTATGATAAAAGATAATACACTTAATTTTAGCACATACAGTAGGCTAATGCGAGAATAAATAGTAAACAAATGATTCTAAGTATAACCTAGAGAGGAAGCAAAATTATGTCTATTCAAGGTTGGGGCAGGGGGCAATGACATACTTGAATTTTACCACAGCAGGAACCTGAAGCATGCATCAGCACAGAAAACGTCCTCAGCACTCACGAACCACTCTGGAGCATGTGTAGTAGATGTTGGAGAAATTAAAAACCTCAAACTAGGTTAGGAGGAATCAAAATACTCAAACACTGATATTGTAGAAACCCCCGTATTTCCCCACTGACCGAGATGTGGAAACCTCAAAATGACGAAGAACCTGAACAAAGCTAAGCAAACACAGGCCTCCTATTCAGCAAAAGCTAGTTGAGAAGTAGTAACAAACAATTTAAATCAAGCAATCACACATATGTTTACCTAGTGGGACCTGACTGGAAACCTCAAAATGGGGAGTGTTTCGGATAACACAATAGGTGCCTAACTATGCTGAAATACATGTCTAGCAAGACTAAGCAGTGACTATTATGCAAGAAAGACTCACTGTGTGTAAAACCTAGGCGAGCTGACAACAGTGCAGAGGCTCCATTGTTTACGTCTTCACCCCGTGAATGTCCACCACAAAAAGGACGAGATATTCCAAGGGAGTTAGGAGTGTATCTCTATGTATCTATCTATTGCCGGACGCCTTACTCCTCTTTATGAGGGTGGCCATACACAAAACGCCCCTAAGCAGATCTAACCCCTGTGAGAAGGACAATCCGTGCCAGTTTACTGAAGGACTTACAGGATTGACCACTCGACTTAGGATCCGTCTGACTCCGAGGCCATCAATGTATATTTTTTAGCACTATTTTTCTATAGTGGTGCGCGGCTAGTCCATCCACTAACCTGCTTCACCCTTAGGTGAGCAGTACGGATTTGTATAAGGTTTACTCCCCTAGACAGGTTGCCGATCAAGGCTGACGAGTCCCATCCACCCGGATTTGTATAAGGTTGTCTCCCCTAGATGGGTTGCCGACCAAGGCTAACGAGTCCCATCCACCCGGAGTGTATGCTTTGGAAAATTACGATGGATGAAAAGCCCATCACAGAACCTTAATATTATTCTTAACTACTTTTTAATTTATCTCTTCATGGTGTCATCCGGTTCATGTGACGTCCCATAGCCAATTAATCATGCCACCTATGATGCTAGTATTGGATTGGCTTGCGTTGGATGGATAGGGCTTCCCTATGCGGCAAGGCGCCAATTATGAATATTGACAGTACGTAATTGATGAAGAAGTTGCTGTTAAATATGATACTACTGTCAAGAGCGTTATGTTGGACTATTCCTTGATAACTGTTTCAAGGGCTATCGCACTCTCGTACAGTACTAAATAAACATTACTGTGCAATGCGAAATAGACGCTGTAAATAGTGTATTATAAGTATAAAACCGTGTTATGAACAAAAATGTTATAACTGTACTATATCTATGAGTCCGACTGTGCAATGCAATAGAGACGTTCATAACTGGGATATATTTATAATAAGTTTACACAACTCTGCCATTCGAAATAGACACTATATACATTATTATTGTATGTCAAGAACATTTACGAATAACTACTTACGTACTGTGCAATGCAAAAAAGTTGCTATATACTGTATATGTGACTGTAAAGTGAACATATAATATACGAATACCTCCTTATGTAATGTGTAAAGTATTCATGAACCCAACTGCGCAAAGCAAAGAAAACGCAATAACTGGGCGGGTTGGGGTTGAAATAGAGGTGCTATCCCCCCCCCCCCCCCAAGGGCAGCTTTCTAGGGCCTCTCCTAGAGATGTACATGTATAATATGAGTAGGGTAAAAGACTGTTTTACCACCTTTGCCCTTTTGAGACGTGTAATTATAAAATCAAATCCCTCCCTCCCTCAGCCTACCTACCCTCCCGGAGCTATACCTACCTACCTGTCCACCCTCCCTCAGTCTACGCTCCCTAACCATACTGCTGTATTGTCCTCAATATTCTCGGCTAATGGCTTGAGGTACAAGTACCTCCGGATATGCGGCACATCCCTCCCGGAGGACTACTTGCACCTTCCCTCCGAATATTATTTTATAGATATAAAATAATCTGAATCTGAATCTGAATCTGTATGGCTGTATGTTTTGGGTGCTGGGGTCTAGTGTATGGGTCACGACGGTTAGGGTCCCTCTAGGATGTTTAAGGAGGGATTAACACGGTCGGGGCTCAGTTGGGGGTCTTGTGGGACAGCATGCATGTTTAACCCATAATTAGCGGCGAGCAACATAAGTCGAGTTAAATAAAGCTGGACTATGTGGCGGCGCTCGACATAACTCGAGTGGCAATTTCAGCACGTAATGTGGCTGAGAGAGAGAGACAAGTGGTGGCAGGAGACTAGCGAGCGTATGACTGCTCCAGACCACCGCGGCGAACCTACTGACACAAATCTCAGCTCCCTCCTCCCTCTCTCACTCGCTACATACTCAATTATGTACCGAAAGTACCGAATTACCTGCTTTTTGCACTCGCGTTGCACGGTTATTGCAAGAAAACTATCCATCATACAAGGATCGTTATGGTGTCATTCGAAAGCTCTGTTTATGCCCTTTCAGGGATAGGTACTTGTTTTACGTTCTGGGTCTTATTTAGGCATGAAAATGATCACGTAAACAGCCCTATTTTGGCTAAAAACACCCCGCTGTGCGGTACACATAAATAAACCGCATAGGCCGCTCGTAAGGTGTTAAAAACAAAAAACAATCTGATCAAGGTCTATAACGGCGACTCATGTATTTTAGATATGTCTTTATTATAATACTGTATATACTAAACTTAGGTAGTGTTAAAAATTATCTTCAATATCAATGTATTACTCATCTAACTATATATGTAATGACATAGTTTAAGCTAGAACTAGGGTGAAGATTGCGTATGCACCTTCGCCCTTTTGAGATAATGTAACTATGATACTTATGTATAATATGAGTAGGGTAAAAAACTGTTTTATCACCTTTGCCCTTTTGAGACGTGTAATTATGTATTCCCATGTATTTATGCTTTCTCAATAAAGAATCAAATCAAATCTCCTAGCTGATGCTGAGCGGATTGGGTTCTAGTCATGTTTTAATTGGATGGTCTATCAGAGTGAGAGTTGAGCGTTCTCTGCAATACCCATAGCTTACTCTGACTGTTCCTTTTACTTATATATTTTCTAGATCTCAAGTGGCTGCGTCTCTTCCGTAGATTGACCTCCCTACTGCCAACCTCGAGGTTAGCAGATTTGAAGCCAAAGCATCACATTATTCCTTTGCCCCTCAACTTTCCCTTCATAATTGCAGAGGGACACAGGGCCTTGAGAGTGGTTTCGGTTTCCCAGGCGTGTCTGCACCCTCCTCAGCTCCTCGCCTGGGAGCGTCTTATGTCACCTGGGCTTTCCTAGTGGTAAGCAGGGAGGGTTCTGTGGGGGTGCTCAGTTATGGCCTTGGTCTTGCTCAGGACCTTGGGGCTGTTTGGTCTGACAGCCTGGGAAATAACATGAATATACATAACTGTGCAAGGTAAAACAGAAGGTAAACACTTTATATGTGAGTGTAAATATATTACTTACAAATAACTGCTTTCGTACTAAGTAGTATTCATTTGACTGGCAGGTATCTGACTGTGATACAGTGTGCTCGCTCCCGTCTAAATTGCACAAACAACGCAAGGTGGTCACAAGCAATATTACTCGGCAGTCAAAATGCCTGGCCTATCTCCCTCCCTACTGCCCTCTGCCTTACCTAGCCGGGCGGTAATCATGGCCTACGGGCATATTAATATGCCTGGGCTATAAACATCTCTTGCTCCTGTTCTTCGTTTATTCGCTCCATAGTAATTGCTATTATTGGCTTTCTCTTGCTTCTTAGGTCGCATGGACTTCATTTACACAACATAATATAAATATGTCCCCCTGGGGGTAAGAGATTAGAATATGCCCCACGTGCCTTCTGCGTGTGTCGTAAGAGGCGATTAAAGAGGTTGGGTCAGTGGGGGAAATAGTAGCTAGATCAGAAGATAAGTATTTTATGGCTTCATTACGTTTACTTTTGAGGGACTGCTGGCTGGGGCGTTATGGAAAACTAATTGAGTGGTGTAAAGTAAAGTTGTCTGCATATGAATGGATGGGACTGGATGTACAGTTGAGAAGATAATTTATGAAAATTAGAAAGAGAATAGGAGATAGAACAGGACCCTGAGGAACACCGGAGTTGATAGGATGAGGAAATGAGCGATGGCCGTCCACAACCGCAGCTATAGAACGGCCGGAAAGGAAATTAGAGACAAAGGCACAGATAGAGGGACAGAAACCGAAGGAGGACAGTTTGGAAATTAAAGATTTGTGCCAGACTCTATCGAAGGCCTTCGATATGTCTAGTGCAACAGAAAAAGTCTCACCGAAGTCCCGAAAGTTGGATGACCAAGAGTTAGTAAGATATGAAAGAAGATCACCAGTAGAGCGACCCTTAAGGAAGCCATACCAGCGATCTGAGAGCAGATTATGAGAAGAGAAATGCTTAAGAAATTTGGAAGCAAGAATAGTTTCAATAACTTTAGAGATACATGAGATGAGAGCAATTGGATGATAATTGGAGGGTTGAGAGCGGTCACCCTTCATTGGGACAGGTTGAATGAGAGCAAACTTCCAGCAAGAAGGAAAGACGTTAGAGGAGAGAAAGAGACGAAAGAGTTTGCCTAGGCAGGGGGTCAGCACGGAAGCACAGTTTTTAAGTTAGCGCTCTGTTTTAACGAACATTAATCTCTCTACATTCAATGTAATATACATCCAAAGATAGAGCAAGACACATAGTATTATAACACAGGAAAAAATAGACCATAATATAAAATTATCACATTAAGGATGGCAATATGAAAAATATTTAATAGCGTTTTTGTGTTTACACAGTCATACCTTTTTTATATGCAAAGCAATAGAAAATAATTTGTATAAAAGATGGCATGTTTGTTTTATGTTCATTCCAAATATTTCATCAGTATTTTTTCATCATCAATAGCTGATTTTCTTTTATTATTTTCAAACGCGGTACATAGCGAGTAAAAATTATGCACGTGTAGCAAAAACCATTTGCTCTATTTTGATTTTCAGCCACAAAAATTACGTTTAGTGCAATCTATTATATTTGAATAGAAAGAAGAAAGTCCAATCTCTATTTTTGAATCATACCCATAAAAACATAAACAAATCATCGGTTTTACTGTAGCTGACTAATAAATAAGTGTTTTACTGTAGCTGACTAATAAATAAGTGTTTTACTGTAGCTGACTAATAAATAAGTGTTTTACTGTAGCTGACTAATAAATAAGTGTTTTACTGTAGCTGACTAATAAATAAGTGTTTTACTGTAGCTGACTAATAAATAAGTGACTAATAAATAAGTGTTTTACTGTAGCTGACTAATAAATAAGTGTTTTACTGTAGCTGACTAATAATAAGTGTTTTACTGCAGCTGACTAATAAATAAGCTGACTAATAAATATGTTTTTGTTCTGTAGCTGACTAATAAATAAGTTTTTTTGGCACCATAAGCTCTAGGATTGTTCACGCTTTTCAAAAATGAAAACGGAATTTGTCTATCATCAATAGTTTTCTATATATGAGAACAATGGCAAAAGAGTATACGCCCGCCGACTTCAGAGTCGGAGCTCTGTACAATAGCGTTCGTTATTGTTGATTCACTTTCTGGGAAGGTGTATTAGAGATAAAAATACTGTTGATGCATATAGCTAATGATATGAATATGAGTATATAAAAAAACCTACAGCCCCTACTCCTAATATTTGACTATATATGAATATTTATCAATGGCTATTCATCGGCTGACAACAAAATAAACCTTTATAACTTTTATTCTTCAAAACCTTGACAAAGTACACATATATTAGCTAATACTAAAATACATAATAACAAAAAGAAAGTACTCAAAGTTATATAACTCTATCTTATAGTATATTAGAAACACGTATCCATAGTCCAGCCGATAAATCTGCCATCTTTAAATGGATCAAGAGCAACACTCCCATCTCGCTAATGAACATAGATTGAGAAAGTCTCGCTCTTTCGACCCTTCGGGATTGGAATGTTGACTGAGAGTAGTGTTTCTAAATGTTTGCCATTGTGACACATATCTGACCATTTTCTCTGCCCAATTTAGACTCAAATCACGTACTGGGCATTTTTACCAAATGTTTTGTCACCAATACGCTCATAGAGTAATGGTACATTTAGGGACACGTTTCACTAATAAACAAATCGAGTATTGGAGCCTTGGAGGGTTAATATAACTTGACCTCTCCTTGGATAAACTAACCTATTCCCATCCAAATTCTTAATGAATATTATGCAATTTAGCTTGCTTTACCCTTTAATTCCCCTCCTATTTTAAGCTATGCCCACTGTAGAAAGATTTAACATCGAAAAACAAGAAAGCCATAAAAATATAATAATTATATGTATATACAAATAATAACATCAAAACAATAAAAACAACATTTAGGCTGCTTCATCCGCTCCGATGACCTAGCATCATCAGTCGCTTCAAACACGCCAGACAATAATTGACAAACATTGTGGGGGTCGAAACACCATATAACCACAATTGCACCACAACAAATATCAGTACAGAAAACAACCATGATCAACCCAAGTACCTCAACTATCTAAAGTAAAATTCATAAAATGCAAGTCATCATAGTTTTTCTGTAACCAATTTTTTAACATGGCATTAGGATCCACGCCGAATAATTATGCACAATTTGATCAGTATGTTGCGTATGTAAGAAACATTTATTGACACAGTGAGTTTGCAAAATGTTTGAATATTGTAATTCATTACATAAGTTGACCTTGACATTTATGTAAGACTAGCTTAGGTACCCGGCGCTCCCCAGGGGGTCTCCGTCCCCCTCTCCCCGGGGGGTGAGAGGACAATTTTTTTTTTGCTTAACCCATAAACAGCGAGCGTCCTCATTTGAGTCTGAACCCTAGGAGGGCAAGCGTCCTCGTACAAGCCAAGGCCTAAGAAAAGCCTTTCCAAACATCCAACTGTCACTCAAAACAAAGGAATGTGTAAATATGTAGGACAATTCATGTCCATACATCGTATCACTCCTCCACATGTGTCCAAATTCCCTCCTTCCCCCCCTCAATTATCACCTATTTTTCTCTTATTCCTGTGATTATCTGTTTATTTATGGCCCCAAAACTCCCCACCCGGTTCCAAGATGGAAAGGGATGGGTACGGAGGGAGGAGAGAGAGAGAGAGTGGCCCACACTACCTCCAGTCTTGCTCTAGAGCTCGTGGAGGGAGGGTGTACTCTCGCTCTCTGACAACTCCATGAATGAAGTGCTCGGCAATATTTCGTGTTTGTCACCCCCCAAATACTATTCCCACTTGTTTTATTGTTGTAACATGTAACTATCTTCATATTAAACATAAAATAGGCGCATATGAATAAGTAATAACGATATTTATTGGATAATGACGATTTTCGTCAGAAATTTATGCAATACCTTCGCTCCACAGGACATTTAACGAATCGGAGTCTCACCGCGGATAGGTTAAAACCTCTTCTGGAACCCCCTTAGTATGCATGTCAAGTATGTGCTCTCCATCTTGAAAACTAAGGGAGTTGAGGGGGGACTTCCCCCCCCCCCCTTAAAATCTATTCTGGCACCCCCTTAGTATGCATGCCAAGTATGGGCTCTCCATCTTGAAAACAGAGTAGTTCGTGAACAAAAAGACAGAATTCTCACAGATAGTGCCCTTTATATAGATTAAATTTTCTGCTTGCATGACCGTTGCATTTGATAAATCAAATAAATGTGCCACATTGCATTGGAACTTTAGCAGTTAGTTTAGGAGATATTAGAATATAATATGACCATTGACATTTATCTTAACCTTTATTGTATTTGTCTGTTAATAATATTCATCTTCATGTGAGGTCGAATTATATATTCTAATTACTGAAGCTTAAATGAATTTAACCCACTGGACCCCAAGGGATATAATAATAATTGATACTCTAGGCCCAGCCAAATTTCATTTGTTTTCTTCCTGAAAATATATGGGATGGGTTAGTAATGAAGAAAAAAAAAAAAAAATGCTCACCTAGATCATTTGGCGGTACTGGGGGGCGGGGGGTCACCACCATCACTGGGTGCCGTGCGCTTCTTCAAAACTTCCGCGCCTGCAGACGACAGCCGGGTGAGGCAGCGTGGCTGATGTACGATGCCTCCAGTTTTCGAGTGACCCTTATTTACACCACCCGAGCATCATGTGCGCCTCCATAGTTCATCAAATGGCAATAAATATCACAGAATGTCATTGTAAATGAAGTTACAGTGTGATAAGTACATAAAGTCAAGTGTTATAAGTGCCAATGAGTGGCAAGCCTCACGCGCGTCGTGGTAGCCATGGTGACCGTCGGCCATCTTGCTCCTTGACAATAACAAAACGCACGGACAAACGTACACACAGCTTGCCTCCACCACATGACTCTCACACTCTATGTAGCTCTGTGTGCCTCCACACTGGGTAAAATAACGAGAACTATCACTGAAATTAATTGTGAGTGTTGGTAGAGTACTACAAAGTGCATAATAGTCTAGTAATTACAATACAAAACCCCGAGCGTCCTGGTTGTCATTGTGTCGACCGGCCATCATAAAACGCATACGAATACACGCTATCACCACCCAAACACAATCTGGGCTAAGCTCCGTGGCTAGTATTCTTTGACTTTGCCTGTTCCACTGTTACTGCATAATATTTTGGTTACAATTATCGTATTGTGAGTGTCACTGTCACTTATATTATGCGATAATTTATAGGCAGCTTATAAGTGTTCAAGGGTGTGGTAGTCCCTGAAACACTGTCAAGCACAGGGCTACATCAGACTTGGGAGGGGGAGAGGGAGAAACTAGTCTATGAGAACACACATATGTACGCATGCTAATCCTCCCACCACCACCACCATCACCACACTGGGCTAAGGCTTCGTGTGGTTAGCTTTACTTCTCTTTCACTCTTTCCCTGTTACTGAATAACATTTTGGTTACGATTATAGTATTGCTATCTTCCAGTATTGCAAGTGTATCGTCAACATTTACACCCCTTTGTAATAATAATAATAATAATAATAATAATAACAATAATAGTAATAATTAAAGTTGCATGCAACGTTGTCCGGGGTTCGACGGTTTTGCAAAGCAGGGTATTGTGTTGGATACAAATGCTGTGTCACAGATATCAAAAGATCATTTAACTTATCGGGCATGGAGAAACTACAGAAGGAGCAGATTGTGCAAACAAACAAGAGCGAGAGAGGGAGAGATTGGCTGTAAAAGGGATCTGCCTCTATCCGTTTAGTAACAGAGTTGTAGATATGTGGAATAGGCTACTGAGTGCTATAATGGGATCAAGAACAATAGAGCTTCAACTTGAAATTAGATAGAACGAGATGGGTTGGGTGTGAAAGGGATCTGCCATGTGTAGGTCAATCGGCTCTGGAGACTCCCGTTTTCTTATTTTCTCATTTGTGAAGGAGAGAGGGAGTATGGCGAGAGAATAGGATGTCGTAAACGTAAGGAAGATAGCGATAAATATGAGAGAGAGAGAGCGCGAGATGGGTTGGGTGTGAAAGGGATCTGACATGTGTGGGCCAATCGGCTCTCTGCAGACTCCGGTTTTCTTATGTTCTCATTTGTGAGAGAGAGAGAGAAAGAGAGACTAGGTCACTAGGATGTCACAAATGTAAGGAAGACAGAGATAAATGAGAGAGTTTTTATGAGATGGGTTAGGTGTGAAAAGGATCTGTCTTGTGTGGGCCAATTGGCTCTCTACAGACTCCCATTTTCTTATGTTCCTATTTCTTACAATTGTGTTTTGGTTGCAGGTATATGATAACATGGGTGTATAGTAAGTAGTGTAAATAATAGGTAACGTTTATGAGATGGGTTGAGTGTGAAAGGGACCTGCCTCATGTGGGCCACTTGGCTCTCTGCAGACTCCCATTTTCATCTTGGTTGCATGTGTAAGGGATCTGCCTCATTTGTACCGGTGTGTAAACAAACAAGAGCGAGAGAGAAAGAGATTGGCTGTGTAAGGGATCTGCCTCTATTCGCTTGGTAAAAGAGTTGTAGATATGTGGAATAGGCTACCAAGTGCTATAGTGGGATCAATGACAATAGAGCTTCAACATAAAATTTGATAAGACGAGATGGATTGGGTGTGAAAGGGATCTGCCGTGTGTGGGCCAATCGGCTCTCTGCAGACTCCCATTTTCATCTTGGTAGCATGTGTAAGGATCTGCCTCCTTTGTACCAGTGTGCAAATAAGAGAGAGAGATTGGCTGTGTAAGGGATCTGCCTCTCGTAACAGAGTCGTAGATATGTGAAATAAGCTACCTAGTGCTATAGTGGGATCAAGAACAATAGAGAATTTCAAGTTAAAATCAGATAGTCATATGGACGAAATGGGTTAGATGTGAAAGGGATCTGCCTTTTGTGGGCCACTTGTGTCTCTGCAGATTCCCATGTTCATCATATGTAAGGAATCTGCCTCATTTGTACCGGTGTGCAAACAAACGAGCTACAGAGAGAGACGGGTGTGTAAGGGATCTGCCTCTATTCGTTTAGTAACAGAGTTGTAGACATGTGGAATAGGCTACCGAGTCCTATAGCCAATCACCTCTCTGCAGACTCCTGTTTACTTATGTTCTCATTTGTGAGAGAGAGAGCGAGGCTCCCTATTTCCTGTTCTCATGCACTAGTACAGTATGTCATAATCGTATGGAAGACAGCGATAAATAAGAGAGAGAGAGAGAGAGAGAGAGAGAGAGAGAGAGAGAGAGAGAGAGAGAGAGAGAGATAACTAATGCGTAGCCTATAGCAACACTCAAACAAGCACACACATAGCTACACAAGACCATCACACAAGCACGCCTATCTAGCAACGAACTGTCCTGTTTACATATCATACACACTCATCGCCAATGATTATGCTCTGAGGTTTGTATTTGCTTATCTTATCCTGTGTATAAATGTAACCCTTACACATGTTTTTATTAAATAATGACATTAAACAGGATTCATGATTTACATACAAGGCTAGATATTTATCGGAAGTACGTATTTACCTTCGGAAAGCTAAAATATAATGTTTACACATATGGGATAGGGAGGAGGGAGGGAGGTATAAGGGGTGGACCGATGGAAGGGAAGAGAACCCCGATATACGAGATACATAGCTTCATATGCGCGTATTGATCACTTTCATGCTATTATGTATGCATACAGAAGTAGCAGGACACCTAATTATGTCAAGAGTGAACACCAATAACTTAATCCATACACAGTAAAAAAGACGGAAATAATATCGTACATACAAAGTGATGGAATGGGGATGGGGGGAGGGAGAGACGTACTGTAGGTGCGACTCGGCGCGTCTGTGGGGAGGTTAGGGGAAGGTGGTGGTTGTAGGCAGTGTTGCCAGTTGTACTGCTACATATTACCGCTAGATGTAGAGCTATATTTACTTCAGTTTAGCAGCCATTTTTTCATATCTAGAGACATTTACTCGGGATAATTTGAAAATTTCAGACATTCTAGTTATATTACATTGTAAAATTTGCAAAACAAACAAACCAAAACTCTTTAGGAATTGCAGCATTTTTCTACCATTGTTTGACTATGTAGCAACATGCTAGCGACTTTTGAGAAAGGATCTAGCGGTATTTTGGTGTAACACTTAGGCAGTGTTGCCAGTTGTATCGCTACATATTACCGCTAGATGTAGACCTATTTACTTCAATTTTGAAGCCATTTTTTCATATCTAGAGAGATTTAGTAGGGATAATTTAAAAATTTCAGATATTCTAGTCATATTACATTGTAAAATTTGCAAAACAAACAAACCAAAACTCTTTAGAAATTGCAGCCTTATTCAAACATTGTTTGACTATGTAGCAACATGCTAGCGACTTTTGAGAAAGGATCTAGCGGTATTTTGTGGAGACATACTGGGAGGGTGGGAGGGAGGTGGTGGTTGCAGTGTTGCCAGTTGTAAAGCTACATATTACCGCTAAATGTAGAGCTATTTACTTCAATCTAGCAGCCATTTCTTTTATATCTAGAGACATTTACTAGGGATCATTAGAAAATTTCAGACATTCTAGTCATACTACATTGTAAAATTTGCAAAACAAACAAACCAAAACTCTTTAGAAATTGCAGCATTATCCTAACATTGTTTGGCTATGTAGCAACATGCTAGCGACTTTTGAGAAAGGATCTAGCGGTATTTCGTGGTAACACTTTAGGAGGGTTAAAATACGAGTCACACGGGCAATTGCCAAAACTTTAAAGGTCCATATCATTGTTATTAAACTAAGCATTTGGCAAAGGGACGAATTGTTAAAAACCTTAGCCAATACTCTGTCATTCACCAAAAATAAATTTGAATTTATCATTATTATTTGGTAGGGTAGGTATGTATAGGTAGGTTGGCTAAATAATTGCTGGAATTCGTAGGGACTCGAACTGTTTTGAGAGAGTTAAATAAACAAAAAATGATCGATCTGAATAATAAAGAGATTATGTTATTAACCTCTGAAGTGCGCATGGGGGTAATTGGAAACGTCCCCCTGTGCTGACGTATTTGAGGTGTTTCCGTCACTAAAATATTCATTGTGCCATTAATAGCATTAATACTTATCCATATGCGCCTATTATGGGTTGATTATAAAGGTATTAACCTGAAACAACAATAAAACGAGTGAAAACAGCGTTTGGATGGTCAAAATCGGAGATATAGCCCGCGAGTTGTATAATGTATGGGTGAGGCAATCTGCTTTCCCGCCAATTTCCCCCAAGGCCACTGAGACACAGTCGATCGATACTCTCTCTCTCTCTTGCACTCGCTTGCTATCAGTGATGACCACACCCTCCAATCGGATTTCTAATGTTAGCACGAAAATATACCTCAGAATAAGGGAATAACAGGGAAAATAGGTGATAACTGAAGGAGAGGAGGAAAGTGGGGAAGGAGGGGAGGTAGAGGACTGAGATTTTGCATGGCCCAGGGGCCAAAATTTTTTTTTTTTTTTTTTTTTTTTTTTTTTTTTTTTTTTTTTTGTTTTTTTTTCCGATGTCAAAAGTTGATTTTTTTTTTCTCTGACTCTTAAGAGTCTCCCCGCAGTGCGCCGGGGGAACTCTTAAGAGTCTCCCCGCAGCTCCCGGGTTAAGCAAAACTGGGGGATGCGTGGAAGCCTATAGACTGTAGACGGTAAACTTTGTGTGGGTAGCAAATGCGGTTTTAAAGTAATTTAAGAATAGACAGTTTTCAATGCTGCGGCCAAACTATTCCCCCCATTTATATTTTTTTGGTATCAAAACGTTCGAAATCGCGAGCCTCACCCAACTACGCAAGCATGGCTTTGATCATCAGCGTAGTTTTCAAGATGTGGAATTTTAAGTGGAATTAGATTTTTTTTCAAGATTGCCGGAAAAAAACCCACGTGCAAAAGCAAAACCTTCTCTATAAAATTTGCGGAGCATTAGTAGGGGAGTGCGTATGCCAAAGCCCAGTCGTTTCCTGTGAGTGGGAGACACGGTATTTAGGCGTCAAGTTTTTCGGGAAATCGGCTGCCACGGACCTGTTTGGCCGCCATGCCGGATGTTTAGCATATCAAAAGTTGCCTAATACAAAAACGCACCTCTTGTGAAAGTTTGATCCCGATCCAAAAAGCGGTTCTGGAGTTATTGCGTCGAAACCGGCGCGTAAGAAGAATTTGGAGGAAAACCCAGGTTTAATGATTGCAATAGGGGTTCCCCGTAGGGGACGAACCCCTAATAATAATAATAATAATAAAAGTGTATTTAGCCTTAATCGTAATACATATAAAATACACAAAGTGATATAATATATCGAGGCTGAGCCTGTTAAATGTGGAAATGTTGTACAGGCTCATAATTGATCTAAAATTGTGCAACAACACCTAGTACAAAACACAAGATATTTTATGCCATTAGCAGGTTTACTGATACTTTTAATTAAGTACAGTGTAGTACAGAAATAAAAGTGACTATTGATATGATATTTTGGTTAAAATGGTTAGTATTTTATTTAATGTATAACAAAACTAATATAGGATAATCATACAAGAACATTGCATTCGTTAATTGATATTGTGAATGTTAAGATTGAGAAATTTAATATTGATTAATGATATGGCTTTTCATTTTTGCTTTGAATATTAAATAATTATTAGAGGATCTAATTTCCTGTGGTAAGCTATTCCAGATAAGACATCCATAATATGTAATTAATCGTTTTGTTAAATCGTTATGTAGTTTGTGAGGTCTAAGTGAGTTTCTATCTCTAGTGCTATGATTATGAATATTATATACCTTATTACAATATAATGTTTGATCCTGATCCAATTGCTTCTACACACATTTAGCGGATTCGATTATGTTAATGTCATATAGTTGCAATACACTTAGTTCTTTAAACATAGGGTAAGTGTGGTCTAATTATTTTGCACCTGCAATTACTCTGATAATTTTCTTCGGCAGCAAGACTAAGGGTTGCACTTTGGTTCTGGTAGCTGCTCCCCATACCACATTACAGTACGGAAGATACAGATATATCAGGCTGTAATACAGACTCACCAAGGGTTCATTCCTCAAATTATTTTTACCTTGTAAATTATGCCTAAGCTTTTAGATATTTTCCTATGAACATACCGAATGTGATCTGTCCAGGTTAGCTTTTCATCTACATAAACACCAAGACATTTTGTCGAGCGGCACCTGACAATTGATTTATTACCCAAGACTATATCCGGTTCTATTTCCAAATGTTAATTACCAGTAAATAATATATAATGTGTTTTGGATAAATTAATATATAACTTATTTGATACTAACCATTGAAAGACGTTAATAAGGTTTGTATTGATAACATTAATTAGAGTTGCCAGGTTGGGACTCGAATAAAACATATTGGTGTCATCAGCAAAGACCACAAATTTTATAAGTAAGCAATTTGCTAAATCATTAATGTAAAGAAGGAGTTTGTTCCTTGTGGAACACCCATAGACACCGATGCATACTCAGACCTCATTCCACCTATTTCTGTATATTGAGCGCGGTTTGACAGATAGCTTTTAAACTAATCATGTGATTTTTGTCTTATCCCATAATGTTTTAGTTTATTTAATAGAATTTGATGGTCAATTGTATCGAATGCCTTTTTCAGATCCAAGAATACTCCAATTGTGTAATCATCTTTATCTATAGCTTCTGTGACGTGTTTAATTACATTTAGTATAGCGAAGTGAGGCGAAATATTTTTGCGGAATCCAAATTGTTCGTTCAAACGGAATTCGGTTTTCTTAAAAAATACTGAAAGGCGTTTGAAAACGAAGCATTCAATAACCTTACTATGTGTTGGTAAAATTGATATGGGGCGATAGTTTGAGATTTGGAGAGCGTTATCACCTTTGTATATGAGAATAATCTGAGCTATTTTAAGGGTGTCTGGCATTATTCCCTTTTGAAATGGTAAGTTCACTAAAATAGTTAATTTAGGAGCAATTATTCGGGCAGTTTGTTTAAGAAATGTAATATTAATGTTGTCATATCCAGGACTATAATTTTTTAATTCAGTGATTGTGGCTTGGACCTCTTGTTCATTAACTTTTGATAATTGCAATGTTGGGTAATTGTCCTTTAAATATTGCATAGGGGACGTTTCAGGTGGGTGGAAGTGGATCAGAAATGGTGGAACACTCGCGAGTCGCAAGGGTAGCTGGTAAACTGGTGTCCCACTCCCGCATGTCCCAGCACGCACGCGGCTGGACTTGGGGGGGGGGGGGGGCTGCCAAACATGCGGTATCCTAAAGTAGTTCCCATAAAAATCTGAACTCTCTAGGTACCATAGGACAGGAGTAAATATGGGCGAAAGTGTGGTCACATATGCTGCGGCGCTGGGAATTTGCGTTACATACATAGGCAACTCATTACGCGCGGCGCTTGGGTCGAGTGGGTTAAAGAAAATACAAAATTGATCTTATTTTGACCTTTACCTATAATATAAGTACAATAATTGTTTTGTTTTGTTTGTCAATGTGGATGAGGGAGACAAAAGGCAAAACTGCCTGTGACGAGTGCCTCCCTCAGACTTGAAAGAGTGACATGGCCAAAATCAAGGAATGTTCGAGCCGAAATGCCCGGACACACAGAGTTTGAAGCAATTTAAGTCATAGGGTGAGAGAAAGACGGATTCAGGGAGAGAGTGCCAGAGCTCAGTTATTGAATAGAAGAAATATCGGAAGTACCGCTTCAATAGTGAGTTTGAGAGTTGCACAGAGTAGGGGTGGGATTGTGTTTCAAGATGGGTGTTACGTATCCTACGTAGAGGAGGTGGAGGTGTGAGTTCTTGGCCAAGGTATTCCAAATAAATATGTTAAGTTTCGTGAGAATCTATCAATCCGTATGAGAAGTATGATCAAAAGTAATATTTTCAACTTTGACCATTACATTAGACCTTAACCCTCCTGGCCCGGGCAGCATGTTAAAATTACACCGCGGAAGATGGGCAGGAACCCGGGTGTCCTGTTAAAATCTGTAAGCTTGAAAGCCTATTCAGCTTGGTCTGAACGCCGTGCGTCCGACGCATGTAAACAAAGCCGATCGTTGCGTCACTGCACCTCCGAAAACAAAAGGAGACGTCGGATCAATGTTATTGTTGTGACGTCAGACGAAATTAGTGTCTGAAAAGCTCCGATATTGTCAACATCGCGGAAAAATTCGCTCCACTGAAATCGTCATCACAACTGAACCAGTTGACTTACAGAGCTCAACTCAACGCCAGTCTACAGATTGGAAACCGCACTACGTTTGTAGATGCGTGGCAAATTTCTAGCAGTTAAAATAACAAAGATACGGTAGCCTAGGCCTAGACGTTTTTCGGCCAGATCGCCCGGATACGACCTCCGTCCTTTGGAAAGGCAGCCCGGGTCACGAGGGTTAACCTTTGAAATTATTATTGCCACAACAACTAGTAGAGTAAAATTGTGTAGTTTGAGTATAATCAGAAAAAAATATAAAATACTGACCATATAATTAAGCTTGACCTTTAACCTTGACCTTTGAATAAAATTGTAAAAGTGTTTTTGACTGTCCATCTAATTGACCAAGTGGATGTACAGTCAACTCGGTTAATTCACAGTCTCAGAGATTATAGTTATGCTATTATAATTTGTGTTCACATTGCCGTTGGAAACAGTCTCGCTTATATGTTTCCATTTTATATGTTGCATATTTATTTTACACGTTAAATAATAAGCTTAAATAAGAATCTGAGACTGCGAAATAATCGAATTGACTGTACATGTGACATTTGATAAAATCCATTAAATAAAACTGAGGGAGTAAAATCTTCATATTCTCTTTGACGACCATTGCATTGACCAAATAGATCTACTGTGACATTTTAAATATGCCCATTAAACAGTCTAGGAGTCGTTTCCGTAGGACAGACAGAGGGACAGAAGGACGATAGATGATGGGCGATGGACTGGATGGATGGTGCTGCACAGTATACGGACAGGATATGTGTGTAATATATCACTGGTTATGCAGAATTGATAAAATATATATACTGTATATGGAACATTAACAAGTTCCAAGTGAATGTTGGAAAGGAGGCAAACAAAACGAACATGAAGAAATGGATATAAACAGCCTTCAGAATGAGCAGAGCGAGTTCTTTGACCTGAATGTTGGGTTGAAACAGGGGCGTGTGATGTCCCTGTGGTTGTTTACTGTATGGATGGAGTCATGAAAGAAATACAAGGAAGATCAGTGGATGTTGGTGTATCGCTGATAAGGGAGGGAAATGAGTGGAAGCCACCTGTACTGCTGTTTGCTGATGATACAGTTCTGATGAGCGACAATGAATGGGAGTTGCAGGGTCTGGTAAATGTGTTTGGAACAGTGTGAGAAAAACGGAATCTGAAGGTAAATGCGGGGAAGTGCAAGGTTATTGTCTTCGAAAGGCGTGAAGCCACAGCGTGTGAGGTGAAGTTGAACGGTTAGTCTATGGAGATTGTCAGCTCATTCAAGTATCTGGGCAGTGTGTTGAGTAAAGATGGGACTATGGATGAAGAAGTGCGGGAGAGAGTGCAACAGGGGAAGAGGGTTGTAGGAACGTTAAAAGCAGTAACAAGAAATAGGGTGGTTAGTATGGAAGTGAAGAAGTCCTTGCATGACAGTGTCGTAATCCCGACACTAACTTACAGAAGCGAAGCATGGACGTTTGAGAAGAGACTCAGACCAAGAGTGAGAGGGGTGGAAATGAGTTAGTTGAGAAATGTGTGCGGAGTTACATGGAGTGATAGACAGACGAATGAGGAAATAAAAAGGAGGTGTGGTGTGGAGGTAGATGTGCTGGAAAGTGTGAAAAGGAACACCTTGAGATGGTTCGGCCATATGGAATGTATGGGAAGCAAGAGAATGACTAAGAGGGTATACGAAAGCTAGGTGGAAGGACAGAGAGGGAGAGGTAAACCAAAAGAGAGGTGGAAGGATTGAGTGAGGAAGTATATGGATGAAGGCGGTGCTGGTTGGGAGGAGGGGCATCGACTGACTGGGACAGAGGTGCATGGGGGCGGTTCGTTCGTGGCCACTCCTGGGATCACGGCGTCAGGCAATAGATAGATAGACAGATAATGATTCAATGTCGTGGCATTCCTTATATAGGATAAGTGTCTCAAGTTCATACGTTTACTGATTATGAACCACTTTCTAACACTGGGTTTGCTTGCCACGAACCACGTATTTCAATCTTTATATAAGCAGTATGTTCTATATTAAACACTCATTTAGTATATGATTGAAAAACCTATAGTCCTGTTTCTTATTCCTATGTTTAAATTGCTGCATTGATACTAGCCTGAAAGCTTTACAACTGCTCAAACACAAAGGTTGAACCTTCTATTGTAATTCATCTATACCATGAAATGATCCATATACAGTATAGCTGTCAGACCAATTTATATTTACAGTAAATATTATACAAACAAATGGAAGCATGATGTTTATGTTCATGATACGTGCGGCAATAATTTAGCAGATCCGAGTCAATGAATGTAATGCGTCGGCTAAGGTCGGGAATAGTGTGGAGAACGAGCCACTATGAGTGTTAATTACCACCACTACATAACGAACAATGGGTCGTTATAGACCAAGTTTCGCCATAATGAGGGGTGTTACTTCAGAGGGGATGTAATATACACATGGAAGTGTCAAGTAATTGATGGAACAATATGTAACTACTGCGATGATACTATGTTTTGATGGAACAATATGTAACTACTGCGATGATACTATGTTTTGATGGAACAATATGTAACTACTGCGATGATACTATGTTTTGATGGAACAATATGTAACTACTGCGATGATACTATGTTTTGATGGAACAATATGTAACTACTGCGATGATACTATGTTTTGATGGAACAATATGTAACTACTGCGATGATACTATGTTTTGATGGAACAATATGTAACTACTGCGATGATACTATGTTTTGATGGAACAATATGTAACTACTGCGATGATACTATGTTTTCGTTGTCACTCCCAGCAATGAGGATTGCACGGATATAATTATGCTCAAAGGTCACAGGAATATTTCGTCAAATAAATATTTGAACTACGCACATACTGTATATGCTTTTAAATATATAGCATCATAGTTTAAAAAAATCATTATATTTATTAAAATGTGTCAAAATACACTTGAAGTATAGGAAGGGATACATACACACATATATAAAATACTATGATCTACAGGTGAGTAGGTTAGTCTCTTTGTTCACTTGCAAAGTGAAAGGTACTTGCAAAGAAGGAAGGGAAACACTTAAAATGAAGAAGCTACATGGTAGCCACTATTGAAAAAGTAGATTATTGAATGTTTAAATACAGTCAAATTTTCAGGAGATAGTGTGCTATTCATTAAAAAATAACTAAAATACTGATGACATACATTCTACTATAATATTTACAACATTTCTGACGTAATTACTAAACTGAAAATTGACTCTGGTACCTTTGGTATTCCATTTTGTTAGTAATTATGGCTAATTTAGATAAGTGGACTGTATATTTGATATTGAATAAATATTAACCATATAGAAATATAATTACCTTTTGATGAACTCAGCTGGTGATTGGAGGATGGCGGAAAATAGGCTAGATAACTGGAAGTGGTTAGTAAACAAAGTATGAGAAGAGGCTACAATAGGCTAGGATAGGCTAGATATTTACGTTAAGTTGTGCTAATTAACAAAGATGATGATGTAGTGACTATATGGAATATGAGATGAAAAGTGAAGCAAAAACACCTGGTGAAATAACTAGAAGAAAGAAGGCTTAGCGTGTGTAGCTGGGACGGAGGTTGGTTGGAGAGTGAGCGAGCGCGTTATGTTCGTCTCTGTCGTGACATACCTCGCACGCGCATAACATATGGAAAATGTATCCCATCTTCTTTACAATGAGATACTTATAAACAATCATAAATAATACACACATATATATATATATATGGGAATTATAATCCTACAATACTTTCCCATATACTATTATAGAATAATATATTCTATCCAATCCTGGAACGTTCGACCAAGGTTATGGAAGCGTTCAACTTAAGACTACGGAAAGATACGTAACGCTACATCAACCCAGATTACGTAACATCGAGACTGTTCATACTAGTTTGAGTACACTAAGTATGGACAGTAATGATCTATTTAGGGATGGTCAGATTTTAAGCATAGGTCAAATTTTGATACCTTATGACCTCCTGTGGCGCCACCTATAACAGAATCCTAACGAATTGGGTACCAACTTAAGGGGAGGCAGACCATTTTGTTGGACCCCCTTCTCCCTAATGCTTAGCCCCACTAGTTTTGAAATTATAAGACGTTCGGCCCATTAGTTTGACAATTTTAACACCTTATGCCCTATTTCGTTGTCAATTTTAAGACCTTTCAAGCCATTTCGGTGTCTATTTTTTCCTGGCGAGCGAAAGCGAGCCTGCAATTTTAAGAGGAACCGGCCTTCGGCCGGAACATTTTTCTACTGAAAAATTTACAAATTTATCTTCAAGGGGGTCTATGGGGTGTTTTTCTAAGCTTGATGGAGGTCTAGGGAGGAAACTAAAAAAATATATAATAGACCAAACAAACGGTCAGTATCCCTTTAAGGAGTATCTATCACCCCCAACTAAAGGTATCAGTTTTCTTTCGATTAATTGATTTAAAGAGAAGTTGTGGCTATTTTAGTTACACCAACTACCAACCTCAGGTTAAGACGAAAATTGATGGAGATCTTCAAAAACGACCCCAAAGCTCACACTGCATCCCAAAAAAGTTAATGGTAACATCATTGTTCTGAATAGCCTGACTCATAGGTCCAAACATATACAAGATAGGTACATTTGTGAGGGGGGGGGGGGTGCATGTGGACCTCTTCCAGTCCATGGACTAATGGTTGTAAATAATGCTGGATAATTGTTCATAATCATACTTTATCCTTAATTATTGAATATAATTAACCCTTAAAGATCGGGGCCCGACTTAAGTCCGAATCGAAATATTTGGACTATGAGACGGGGCCCGCCTTAAGTCCGAGTGCAATTTTGGCGCAATATTGGCTCTGAGAGAGAGACGAGTGACTGGAGGAGCATGGGTTACCTCATGACCGCTCGCCACGGCCGCCGTGGACCTACTGAGATTTACTCCACTTACATCCACCCTCACTCCATCGCTACATACGTAATTATATAAAGAAATTACCGTATTTTAGCGATTTCGCCCTTCGGTTGCACGATCGTTGCAAGACAACCAGTGATCGTAGAAGGATGGTTCGGGTGTCATTGGAAATCTGAATTTACTCCCTTTCAGGGATACATACTTGTATTGCGCTCTGGGTATTGTTTATGCATGAAAAAGAGCACGGAAACAACCCCATTTATTGTAAAAAGCCCCCGCTGTGCGGCACGGTCAAATATACCGCCTAGCCCGCTAAATAAGGGTTAAGATCAATGAGAATAGCCGCATAGTCAACATATCTGTCACCGAGGGGGAGGTGTTGAGTGGATACAAGAGCCATGCGTACAAGTGTTGTTGTTGTTGGTGTTCCCCAGGCTGTCCGACCGAGCAAGGCCATGGCCATAACCGAGCGCCCCCACAAAACCCTCCCTGCTTATCACTAATAAAGCCCAGGTGACCGAAGCCATTCCAAGGCAGGGAGCTGAGGAGGGTGCGGAAGCACCAGGGAAACCAAAGCCCACCCAAGGCCCTATGCCCCTCAGCAATTATGTAGGGAAAGCTGAGGGGCAAAGGAAAAATGTGATGCTTTGGCTCCCAATCTGCCAACCTCTAGGTTGGCAGTAGGGAGGTCAATCCACGGAAGAGACACCGTCATTTGAGATCTAGAAAATATAAAAGTCAAAGGAACAGTAAGAGTAAGCTATGGGTATGGCAGAGATCGCTCAGCTCTCACTCTGATAGACCAGCCCATCACCACAGGTGATTTAAATAGTAGTGTGGCATGCATTAGTGAGTTTATTTTTACTAGAGTAATGTGTTAAGAACAAAAGTCATAAGTTGTGAAAGCAATAGTACAGTAAGCAATATTCACATAACATAAGGATACACAAGATACATATAATACAACACGCACTTTGGAGACGGAATTATGTTAGTTCGATTCGCTATGTGGGGAATTTAGCTGGAAGCTAGTATAAGTGTAGGTATCTCTATAGTTAAGCAGAAGCCTGACAACCTAGAGGTTATAAAGTCATGTGACAATATAACTATAGTGGACGAATTAACATTAACCCTTTCGCTGTGGGTGATGTTCCGGAACGTCCTAGCAAGTTACAGCAATTTGCAGGCTTTAAAAGCCTGTAAAAAACGTAAAAATCGAGTGTCAATGGGCGGGAGCGTGAGGGGCCCACCTCCGACCCTCAGAGCACCGAGCGGCTCACTGAGGTTGACTGTGTCTCGCGCGAGTCTCTCTCTGTCTCTCTCAACAGTGTAGCCAAGCGAGCGAGTGTTACATAATAGCGGGGTTCACGCGTTTCACTGGCACCACTGCGGATGAACCAGACCACGTACAGGGTCCGTTCTGGTGTCATTTTGAAGCTATGTTCGCCTAGTTTTCAGCAGAATACACTTCATTTAATGCAGATGCTTGATTTATCATTCAGGAGTGCCTGAATATGCCCTAAATAGCCCAAACATAGCCGCAGCCAAAGGGTTAAGGACAGTGTGTGCTGGTATTTAATAGACAACTAGAATATAAATTTGCTACGGTTAAGGGGACCTGAAAACCAGGTCTCGACCATGACAGCGTCACTATATACAGCAAACTTGAACGAACAAGTTTCCAAGAAGCTCGTGAGCAGTCAAGGTCCTAGAGCCAGAAAGCAGTCTAGGTCTTCTTGTTCGGCGATTAGAGGTAGGTACAAGAAGTCAGGCCAGAGGGTACCTGTAGAAGCCTGTAAGCATTCAGATCTCAGGGAGGGGGATGAGATAAATTCTCCCTACCTGGCCTGAATACCTATCCACTTTTCCGGGTGCTCTCCGCTGCAGGTGTGTTACATGGAAAAAGGGCATGGTACAGCGTTGGTCTCAGGTGTGTCGTATCTTTGTGGTTCGAGGAAGGGGGGTAGAGGGGAGAGCAATGGAAGAGCCCTCCGGATTCGCCACAGGATCCCCACGATCGACCAATCTGCTTGGGTGATGACGTCAGCTCGCCGGGGTTGGTAGAAGTTCCGGTCGCCCAATCTGCGGCCGACCTGGGTGTGTGAAGTCACGCTGGGTTCCTCTGAGATGCGCCGCCTCTGTATAGTGGGGGGAGATGGCGTGGGTTTGTTTTGATTTGTGAGGGGGGGAACTGGTTGTCTATAGCCGCGTTTTCTCTCACGGCTTTCGTGTTGTGGGGGGAGACTCGGGTATTTGGGTCGCTGTGAGGGAAGACTTGTGGGTTTGGGCAGTATAATCTCTTTGGGTTTTGGTAAAACAATAATATAGCAAATTCTTCTTCAATAATGTAAAATGCCACAATCAATACACATTTTTTAGCTTTCAAATTGGGTAATCTTATGTAATATTCTCTAAGCGAACTCAAGATAAGTGGTATCAAGGCAACAGAGTCTCCACAAAAAATTAGTATTGTCATCTTATAATAAAACTATAAAATACAAGAGCATACAAAAACATATCGCTGTGGTAACGCAGGAGTTGAATTATTGTAGAATTAATATGCTGGCCATTAGTTGTTCCTACGGTGTATGTGAGTGTGTGTGATTTTTGGTGGGTCCTGGAGGTAGAGAACTGTATGTGTTTTTGTATTATCTCATACTTGGCCATAAGAAAAAACAAAAGTATCATCCTGTCCCTCGTGGCTCCGCGCCATCGCCCCATTAAATATATGGAACTCGTATGGATATTCTGCTTGTGGTTAGTGCACGCAGGAGAGAGAGGGAGTTACACAGAGTTACACATATACATAGACCACTTGGTCCAAACTAGGTGATCCGCCCTTAAACTATTGAATGGTTAATTCGTTAATACTTTAACAGTGATAGCAAAAAATAGCAAAGCATAAGGCTTTCTCCCCACTCACCATTCCTCCGTCGTACTGAATATTAGTTTGAAAAATAACCTTGCATGCCTTGCATGACTTAAAATGCATGAAGGTCCTTATATAGGATAGGAAGGAAGGATCTAGTACCAAGGCCATTATCTAGGCATGCATCCCGCCATCATTCTCTTTTTCACTACAATATACCTATAGCTATGATATAGATATAGGCTGATCAAGTCTGTTCTTAAATTAGCCAATGGTGATACATTCAATAACTAATCCTGAAACCTGTTTCACATATTTACTATGTCATTAGTAAAACAGTATTTAGTGATGTCTAGCTTAACTCTGTGACCCCATAGTTTCAGATTATTTCTCTTCGTGGGATGATGGACATATTTTGTTTCTTAACTATGTTGAAGCATTCTAATAATCTGTCTCTTAGTCGCCTTCTGCTTTAATACAGACAACTTGAGTTCGTGCAACCACTCCTCGTAAGCTGTGTTTCCGAGAGAGAGAATAAATGTCTTAGCTCTTTGCTGTACTGACTCCAATTTAACAAAGTTTTACATTAAATTAAGGGTCCAAAGCTACATTGTATTTCCAATATGGGGCCTCAATAAGCTCGTATACAGTGTCAGGATCAATTATTTATATAGACTTAGTAACATCAATTTATGTTAATACAATCTAACATACTGTTTCATTTCTTAGCTGCTTCATTAGAGTGCTGAGATGTTTTGAGATTACTAGAAACTTGAACTCCTAAGTCCTTGATAATAATATTTACTTTAAGCTTTTGATAAACCATCTCGTGCTCGTGGTTACTGATTTTACACCTAACCACCAGCAGCTGACATTTGATGTCATTAAATGGGATTTTTTTGTCTTTGTGTGTGAAGGAGACAAAAGGCAATGCTGCCTGTAACAAGTGTCCCCTCCCCAAAGTTGAAAGAGCGATAGAGCCAAATTCAAGTTACATCAGAGTCAAATGTCTGGATACACGGAGCTTGAAGCAGTTTAAGTCGCACGATGAAGGAAAGAAAGATTGATGGAAACAGTTCCAGAGTTTACTTGTTGAGTAGAAGAAAGACGGAGAAATCAGTTAACTCTTGGGTTAGATAGTTAGACAGAATAAAAGTGAGAATGAGTTGAAAGGCGTGTGCCACCCGCTCTCCGTAAGGGAGGAGGTATACACTGAGAGAGTTCTGAAGAATACTGATTATAGTAATAGTGGTAGAAGAATGAGATAGATGCATTACTGTGGTTTGTAATGAGATATTGTATGGAATTGTAAGAGTTTATGAGACAAAATGCTTTTGACTGTACCCTTTTGAGATGTGGAATTTCTTCACAAATACGAACAGTGCTCGATGCATGAGCACATGTATAGAGCAAGAACTTGTGTGGGGTTAAGAACCCACAGATATGGTTGAGCACACCACACTTCTGGGAAGCTGTTTTAACTAAGGTAGTGAGATGGATTTTCCAAGAAACATCAGAAAAGAGACACCAACAATATTGAGAGTAAGGAAGATTGTGATGGGTAGACAGATGAAGAAATTGGGGTTTGGAATCATTGAAAGTATCAAGATTTTCTCTGTCTCAATCGGAAATAGTTGATATATCAAAATATAGGTGTGCTACGGCGTCATTATACAAGTTTTGGAGTGATTGAATAGTTGGACATTGTAGAAAACGAGTCATCAGCATTTTTATTGTTCTATGTGTGTGAAGGAGACAAAATGTAGGTTGCCTTAAATGAGTGTTTCCCCAAAAGCCAAATGAGTGACAAAGCCAAATTCATGGGATGTTGGGGTAAAAATGCCTGAACACATGAAGTTTAACTCTATGACTGCGGGTATACTATATACAAAATATGGACATCACTGTGGCAATTGTCATATGACAATTGCCGATAATCTGCTAAGTACAAGGCCTTAGAGGCAGACAAGCGAGTCTAAGCAGCGCGAGTCCATCCCATCCATCATCAGCAGTGTCTGGGCGAACACTAGCGTAACTAAGAGACATCTCCAGCTCCCCTATGGAGTTGGGAATAGCGAAAACCACTGAAAATCGCTCATTTTTATTGTTGCACGGCAACCAGACATAATTCAGATATCATCGGAAACGCCTAATAATCTACTTTCAGAGATATATCATTGAAATATGTTCTAGATCTTGTTTATACATGAAAATGTGCAGGGAATGAAGGTCACTTTTAGTCCAAAACCCCCGTATGGTGCAGTGAAGACCAAACAATTGTCATATGACAATTGCCGCAGTGATTGTGTTAAAGCAGTATAAGTCATAGGATGAAGAAAAGATTGATTGAGGGAAAGAGTTCCAAAGTTCTTCTGTTGATTCAAAGAAAGACTAAAAAAATTTGACAATTCTTTGGTTGGAGAGCTGGACAGAATATGAGTGGGACTGCATCAAAAGGAAGGTGCCTCTCACTCGCCGCGAGGGAGGGGGTATATGTGAGTGAATAGGACTAGAGATACAGTTATTAGAGAAGGTCATTAACACTCAAAGAGCGGGTGGTAAGGTATTTTACACCGTGCCGCCCAGCGGGCATAATCCCGAAATATTCGCTCACTTTCACTAGTTCTAGCGCCGTTACTATGGCTCAAATGCGAACGAAACAGTCATTTTTGGGACAAGCAACTCTTCGTCTCCCCATATAAGTCTATTCTGCATGTTGTGAGTCAGTTTGGAGGGTGGGAAGAGGTGAGGAAGAGGAGTAACTTTTTGGTCTATTTTCCCGCGCGCGTTCCGATGCGTTCGCTTTACCCTGACTTCCGCCTCCCGTGCGTCTATTATTCCTTCGGTTATCAGTCTTATTTTTCTCTTATTTCTTCTTATTTCTGTATTCTCTGTATTCTCTCTATCTCTCTCTCTCTCTTTCTCTCTCTCTCTCACTCCTGTCTGTCTGTCTCTCTCTCTCTCTCTCTGGCTCGCTCGCTTTCCCTCTCTCGCACACTCTGCCTCTCTCTCTCTCTCTCTCTCTCCCTTTCTCTCTTCCTCATCCGTATATGTAATTCTCATTATTATTTTCTCTAACTAATCCCTCTATTTCTTTATTTGCTTGTAATATTTCTGTATTATTATATCTTTTTCACTCTCTTCAGTTCAGTTTCTGTATTCTCTCTCTTTCTCTCTCTCTCTCTTCCTCATCCGTATATGTAATTCTCATTATTATTTTCTCTAATCCCTCTATTTGTTTATTTGGTTGTACTATTTCTGTATTATTATATCTTTTTCACTCTCTTTCTTCAGTTCAGTTTATGTATTCTCTCTTTCTCTCTCTCTCTCTCTTCCTCATCCGTATGTGTAATTCTCATTATTATTATCTCTAATCCCTCTATTTCTTTATTTTGCTTGTACTATTTCTGTATTATTATATCTTTTTCACTCTTTCTTCAGTTCAGTTTCTGTATTCTCTCTCTTTCTCTCTCTCTCTCTCTCTTCCTCATCCGTATATGTAATTCTCATTATTATTTTCTCTAACCCCTCTATTTCTTTATTTGCTTGTAATATTTCTGTATTATTATATATTTGTCACTCTCTTTCTTCAGTTCAGTTTCTGCATTCTCTCTCTCTCTCTCTGTTTCGCTTGCTTTGCAGGAAATATTGTTTTGTTTTATATATAATATTTCAACACATTTCCAAATCACCCTATGGGGTAGTGTTGACGACTCATTTTTTGTTTGTGGTGTTCCCAGGAGGTGTAATCCACATGTGATTGAGGTAGGCAAAAGGTAGGTATGTGATTGAGGTAGGTAAAAGGCAGTTATGTGATTGAGGTAGGGAAAAGGCAGAACTGCCTATAGCGAGTGTATGGATGTGATTGAGGTAGACAAAAGGCAGAACTGCCTATAGCGAGTGTATGAATGTGATTGAGGTAGACAAAAGGCAGAACTGCCTATAGCAGGTATGAATGTATGAATGTATGTATGAATGAATGACATGGATGTATGAGGTGGACCAAGAACCAGATGGATGGATGAGATTCGAAACTTAGGGATGTAATGGGTGATGTTGCTGATGATGATGAATGCACTTGTGTTTGGGTAGTGTGCTATTCCACCATATGAATGATTGAATGACATGAATTCATGAGGTACTTTGAAATAAATGAATGAATGATTGAATGAAGTTATGAATGATTGGCAAGAAGGGAGGAGGTTTGAAGTGTTCCAGTGTGTGGTACTCGGTGTAGCAAGGAATAGGACAGAGTCCCACATTACACCGACTACACTTCGACGCGACTTCCCTCCTATGTCGGGGCCTCCTTGTCGAGTGACTGCAGACGTGGCACACCTTCTTTCCGGCCACCCGGCCAGCAGCAAGTTGTGTAGGGTTGGGAGGTACAGTCACAAGCCTGTGGGTCGCGAGGTAGTCCCGGCACTCAAGGCGGCTGGTCAAATCCACGATCGCCCTCGGAACTGGTGCCGCACGTGTGGTTCCGTGCTTTCGGAGGATGGCCTCGATGATGTCCTTGGAGAACAGCCTTACAGAGCTCTTCTTTCCTGTGTGCGTCATCCACAGGTTGTATGCGTTGAGGACAGTGACATCAAGAAGATGGAGTACGACCTTCTTGTACCATTTACAGGTCTTCCTTAGGCAGTCAACCGCAGTGATCTGCATATCACTTTGGCCACCAACCGCATGTTCACATTATACTCCAGGAGAGCGTCAGGTTTGGAGATAACAACTACAGTCCTGTTGCCTGTGACACGGTCCTGCTGGTATCTCCTCTTCCCGCTATCTCGCAATGCGGACTTGTGGTAGGTGGAGAGGACATTGACTGGCTTTGTGTCGTGCCAACAAATAGCCAGTATGTTCTCACTGCTGCTCTTCTTCCGGAAGATGTCACCTTTCTGCGTCTTCTCAAACCGGAGCCAGTGTTTCCGGTTTGACCTAACAGTTCCACAGCTTCCCGTTCTCCTTGCAAGGAGATACCTGGCAAGGAGAGGAGAGGTGTAAAAGTTATCAGTGAACAGGATACGGTTGGCATCTAGATACGGCTCCATCCTTTTCTTGACAACCGACCCTGAAAGACCCAAAGGGTCGTTCGGAATATCCACATCAGTAGCGGTATATATGATAAGATCCAGCACGTATCCTGTCTCGCAGTCACACAGTACAAAGAATTTGATCCCGAAGCGGTGACGCTTCGACGGAATGTACTGGCGGAAAGAGAGACGTCCACGGAAGAGGACCAAGGACTCATCGATCACGACATTCTGGAAAGGTTTGAAAAACTGGCGATACCTGTAGAGGAGGGAGTTCAGGAATGGCCGTATTTTCCAGATCTTGTCGGCTCCGTGTGGCGCAGTGTTATCCACAAGTGCAAGCACTTCAGAATTTGCCTATACTGGTCCCTTGGCATGTAGGTGTTGAACACTGGCGTTGCTATCATGTCATGCATAACCCAATAATCTAACATGTTGTGTTTCTTTATGTGGGGCATGAGCATGGTGAGGGCCAAAAACACGAGGAGTTCGCCGATGTCAATGGGTGTCCATCTCCGCATGTGGGGCGACATAATTTCATCGGCGTGCTGGCGACCATACAGGTTTGTCTCTGTGACAATGTCCCCGAGCAATTGATCATCAAAAAATGCCCGGAAGTAGTCGTAAGGGGTGTCATTCTCCGAGCAAGGAAAGGCAGGCTGGACGCCATTCGGTGCCTTGTGAAAGAGGGGTGGTTGACCAGGCATATCCCGAGGCAGGCAGTCCTGCCACTGAAAGACAGGTGGTGGTACCGGCCTCCTGGCCCCTCCTGGGGGACCTCCTGGTGCACCTCCTGGGGCACCTCCTGATGCACCTCCTCTGGCATCTCCTCGGGCACCTCATCTGGCACCTCCTCTGGCACATCCTCGGGCCCTTCCCCGGGCACCTCGCTGTGGCTGTCCCTGCTGTGGCTGTGGCTGTCCTTGCTGTGGCTGTACCTGCTGTGGCTGTGGCTGTCCCTGCTGTGGCTATGCCTGCTGTGGCTGTGCCTGCTGTGGCTGTCCCTGCTGTGGCTGTGCCTGCTGTGGCTGTACCTGCTGTGGCTGTGCCTGCTGTGGCTGTCCCTGCTGTGGCTGTCCCTGCTGTGGCTGTCCCTGCTGTGGCTGTGGCTGTGCCTGCTGTGGCTGTCCCTGCTGTGGCTGTGCCTGCTGTGGCTGTCCCTGCTGTGGCTGTCCCTGCTGTGGCTGTTCCTGTTGTGGCTGTGCTTGCCCGTCATCAGAGTCGCTTTCCGGCAGCGGGGATATCCTGGATTCCGGCGAATCGGGAGAGCTTGGGCCGGCATCGCTTTCCTCCAAATCCAGCCGACGCCTGGTCACCCTCGTCCGCGACATCTCGGGTGGCGTTGCCAGCACGGGGGGATGTGCATCTGCAGCTGGTGTAGAGGTCGCTGGACCAGCTTGTGCATGGGCTGGGGTAGTTGGCATCTGGTCTACCCCCGAGATGTTGGCGAGCGAAATCAATGGAGGATCTGACACGGCGGCTCGCTGCCTGGATGGGGGTGCTGGCTGGGGGGTCAATGACCTGATCCGTTTGGCCGGTCTGGCACTGCTGCCTATGCAAAATGTGGGAATGGTATTTTGTATGAGGGACGTGCATACTCCAACTTTATAACTGAAGGACATGATTTATTTGAAAGAAAGAGAGAGTGAGAGAGAGAGAGAGAGAGAGAGAGAGAGAGAGAGAGTGTCGTGATAATATAACTATTTTACATATGTATCATATATATGATAAAATAATATATACGGTACATTTGTTCTCCACAATAATTTAATGCCAACCACAAATATTCAATCTTTCGTTGTTTGTATAATTACAACGAAAGATTGAATATTTGTGTTTATATACCGTAAGAAAATATACCGAACGCCTGAAATAATACGCAAATAAAATGTTTGCAATCAAACTCTCAATCAATTTCAAGGTCACATGCAATGTACCGTACACCCTGGTTATCGTGAGAAATCTACCGAACGCCTGAAATAATACGCTATAAAATGCTTGCAATCAAACTCTCAATCAATTTCAAGGTCACATGCAATGTACCGTACACCCTGGTTACCATAAGAAATTTACCAAATGCCTGCAATAATACGCAAATAAAATGCTTGCAATCAAACTCTCAATCAATTTCAAGGTCACATGCAATGTACCGTGCACCCTGGTTATCGTGAGAAATCTACCGAAAGGCTGCAATAATACCAATAAAATGTTTTGCCAATCAAACTCTCAATCAATTTCAAGGTCACATGCAATTATAAAAAGGTATATTGTAGACCACAATCTTCGCCAAGCTTCCTTGTTGTTTGTATTATCGTGAGAAATGTACCGTACACCCTGGTTATCGTGAGAAATGTACCGAACGCCTGAAATAATACGCTATAAAATGCTTGCAATCAAACTCTCAAGCAATTTCAAGGTCACATGCAATAATAAAAAGGTATATTGTAGACCACAATCTTCGCCGAGCTTCGTTGTTGCTTGTATTATCGTGAGAAATGTACCGTACACCCTGGTTATCGTGAGAAATGTACCGAACGCCTGAAATAATACGCTATAAAATGCTTGCAATCAAACTTTCAAGCAATTTCAAGGTCACATGCAATTATAAATGTATAGGTAGACCCAGAGAGGAAGAGAGAGAGAGAGAGAGAGAGAGAGAGAGAGAGAGAGAGAGAGAGAGAGAGAGAGAGAGAGAGAGAGAAAGAGAGAGAAAGAGAGGAGGAGGAGGAGGTCAAGGACATCTGTTAGGGTGTGATTTTGCCTGGGGGTAGGATTAGATAGGGAGTGCCCTGGCCTACATCAGACAAAGAGAGAGAGAGAGAGAGAGTGTCGTGATAATATAACTATTTTACATATGTATCATATATATGATTAAATAATATATACGGTACATATGTTCCCCACAATCATATAATGCCAAGCACAAATATTCAATCTTTCGTTTGTTGTATTACCGTAAGAAATATACCGAACGCCTGAAATAATACGCAAATAAAATGCTTGCAATCAAACTCTCAATCAATTTCAAGGTCACATGCAATGTACCGTACACCCTGGTTACCGTAAGAAATCTACCGAACGCGTGAAATAATACGCAAATAAAATGCTTGCAATCAAACTCTCAAGCAATTTCAAGGTCACATGCAATTATGAAAAGGTATATTGTAGACCACAATCTTCGCCAAGCTTCGTTGTTGGTTGTATTATCGTGAGAAATGTACCGTACACCCTGGTTATCGTGAGAAATGTACCGAACGCCTGAAATAATACGCTATAAAATGCTTGCAATCAAACTGTCAAGCAATTTCAAGGTCACATGCAATTATAAAAAGGTAATATTGTAGACCACAATCTTCGCCAAGCTTCGTTGTTGCTTGTATTATCTTGAGAAATGTACCGTACACCCTGGTTATCGTGAGAAATCTACCGAACGCCTGAAATAATACACTATAAAATGCTTGCAATCAAACTTTCAAGCAATTTCAAGGTCACATGAATTATAAATGTATAGGTAGACCCAGAGAGGAAGAGAGAGAGAGAGAGAGAGAGGGAGAGAGAAAGAGAGAGAAAGAGAGGAGGAAAAAGAGGTCAAGGACATCGACTGTTTGGTGTGATTTTGCCTGGGGGTAGGATTAGATAGGGAGTGCCCTGGCCTATATCAGACAAAGAGAGAGAGAGAGAGAGAGTGTCGTGATAATATAACTATTTTACATATGTATCATATATAAAATAAAATAATATATACGGTACATAATATATGTTCCCCACAATCATATAATGCCAAGCACAAATATTCAATCTTTCGTTGTTTGTATTACCGTAAGAAATATACCGAACGCCTGAAATAATACGCAAATAAAATGCTTGCAATCAAACTCTTAATCAATTTCAAGGTCATATGCAATGTACCATACACCCTGGTTACCGTAAGAAATCTACCGAACGCGTGAAATAATACGCAAATAAAATGCTTGCAATCAAACTCTCAAGCAATTTCAAGGTCACATGCAATTATAAAAAGGTATATTGTAGACCACAATCTTCGCCAAGCTTCTTTGTTGCTTGTATTATCGTGAGAAATGTACCGAACGCCTGAAATAGTACGCTATAAAATGCTTGCAATCAAACTTTCAAGCAATTTCATGGTCACATGCAATTATAAAAAGGTATATTGTAGACTACAATCTTCGCCAAGCTTCGTTGTTGGTTGTATTATCGTGAGAAATGTACCGTACACCCTGGTTATCGTGAGAAATGTACCGAACGCCTGAAATAATACGCTATAAAATGCTTGCAATAAAACTTTCAAGCAATTATAAAATGTAAATTGTACTTACCAACACCCACACCAGTATGTTCTTCATCAGGAACGTCTCCATCTTGCTCAACGTCCTCTGCAGCATCAACCTCAACTTTGGCGGCACGCAAATTATGCTTGGGGTGAAAGCCTATGATCGGCATATTTTCGTCTTCCGAGTCATCCTCACTATCAAAACTATCACCTAGACCTTCCATGGTGTCATTCAACAGCCTATTAGAAAGTTCTGAAGAGTTCATCATGATATCTAGGTCCTGGGCGGTGAGCGGGGCGTGATGAGTAGGGTGGCGCGACGCACTAGGGGTGGCGGCCACCGAATCGAACACGGGCAAATCTTGACCTTCCATCACGGCTGCTTGAGGGTTACTGAGTCATGGTCATGCAGTGGGGATATGTGAGTGGGACCTTGTAGTACACCGCCTGACCACCAGGTTTCGCTTTCCACTTAAATTAGGGCGGGACTTAGCCCACGGACTTATGTCGGGCTCCGCCACATAGTTCAATTTTTTCGATACGGACTGAAGTCGGGCCCCGCTAAACAAGGGTTAATGAAAATTTGAAAGATAACCGGAGACAAGACAGAACCCTGAGGAACACCAGAGTTGATAAGTTGAGGAAGTGAGCGATGGCCGTCCACAACCGCAGGTATGGAACGGCCAGAAAGAAAATTAGAGAAAAAGGCACAGCTAGAGAGATAGAAGCCCAAGTAGGGTAGCTTGGAAAGAAGCGATTTGCACCAGACTCTATCAAAAGCTTTTGATGTTGTCTAACACAATACAATAAGTCTCACTGCAGTCCTAAAAGGTGGCTGACCAAGAGTTAGCAAGGTAAGAAAGGAGATCACCAGTTGAGCATACCTTATGAAAACCATACTGATGATCTGAAATATGATTGTAGGAAGAACAATGCTTATACAATTTTGAATTAAACCCTTCGAACCCTGCATAAATATTTACTTTATGTAACACAGAGGCCCAGCCACTTTTGGCAATATATTACATAATACACCAAACATGCATAAGAGTACTCACCGTGAATATTTATGGGTCGAAAAGGGAGGGGTGGTGCCTTACTTGGGCATTTAGATGGCTGCCAAAACTTCGAAACTCCCGCCTCCTACCGTTCGCCCAGAAGGCATAACGTTGCCATGTCTACATCATAGGCGAGCGGGAGGTGGTGATTGTGACTCGACCTGAGAGTCTTATGTGGCACCACAACACGTAGGACATACTGTGACGCTCCTGCATAGTAGCCACGTGCGGGCATGCGATAGAAACCGGCTGGCGGCAGCCGGCTGGCCGGCTTTTCCTTAGTATATATCCTACGACAATGTAACTAATGTCTGGGATATTCTTATGTTGTTTCACAGCTTGAAGCTGCCCTTATTCTTAACCAACATCTTAGTATATTTTATTCTCGATAGTTGATTGTTTCATTATATTATATAAGATGTAATTCCTAGTGAGAGTGGGAGGAGACGAGCGGGAGAGAGAGACCGGTTGGTGGACGTTGCTTTGCGCGTGCGCGGAGAGACTAGCTTGGGACGAGCCTGATGTTGCCAGTTGATCGCAATGTTAGGCTTAGTTTCGATTCACGCAAGGGGTAGAGGATTTTGACCTGGCAACCGTGTTGAGTGTTGCCAGCATGGGAGGTAATTTGCATGCCTAGGGTGGGGTCCAGACAGATTCAAGACTTAGAACTCACCTCACTGTCGTACCCTTCGGACCCCCTTGATATCTATCCCTCTCAACCCCACTTAGAAACTTTCTCTCTTACTTTGTATACCTTCTTTCCACTACTTCACCAATCTATTTAATTATCCCATCCCCTTGATAGACCTTATATCTATTATTGTATTAACGACGAGCTCTCAGATAACTAGATAGGATTTGGGCCTTATGCAGAGATGTAATTGTTAATGAGACCTAGGAAGCTTTTTTGTTGTCTCATATTTGGTGGTTTCATGCTTGCTAGTGTGTTCTTGTGGCAGGTGAGCAGGGGCTAGACCGGAGGGGAGGTTTTTTGAGATCCTCTAAGTAAAGTCTGCTGGTGCGAGTCCTGTGGACCTGCACGACTTTACTAGGATACCCATGGGAGTCTGGGGGCATTTTCTTGTCTGTGTGGCCTGTGTGTCTAGTGTTGTGTTGTGTGAGGGCCCTTGCCTAGTCCACTCAGCACTGCGCTAGCACGTCTTGCTTTTGTTTTAGGGTCGCCAGGAGAGAGTCAGATACTTGGGATCTGAGTCTCTCAAGAGAGCACCCTTTCAATTAGAGTAATTTGGCGCACAGACTTGGGAACGTCCCTAGGCTAGAGCAGGTGGCTCAGCCCGGGTATCCGAAGCCTATATCCTTCCGGCTAGACCTCTGCCACCTGGCAGATTAACAGCTAGCGGTTTATTATATCTGTATGCTTGTTATTGTGCCACAGTTTACCGTCTTTGTGAGCATTGTGAGTCAGGGTGTGGCTTAGAGACTCTGTCCGAGCAGGCTTGCCTGACTAAGAGTGAGAAGCACACCTGTATGTGGTTATGTTGCGAGTTGCTGCCTTTATTTAATTATACCTATGCCATCATACACTGTAGGTCCTATCACTAGTATTTATTCCTGCTTATTAGTTAAGAGTTCTCTAAATCCGTAACTTACTTTCTTTGCTAAGCATCAGATCCTACAGTAGCCGCATGCAGTTTAGAAACCTGCATCTTGTCTACCTGTACGATGTTTTGAGGACTGTTTGCTTTCACCTTCTTTCACGCAGGGGTGATTAGTTGTATTAATTAACGTAACGTTAAATGTACTTTCTTCTAGTTTGTAATTAAATTGTTTCTGCAATTTAATTCCGTTATCTATCTTTTCCTTGAAGCTTTAAGTCAACTTAATTGTGTGATCTTTTATATAGCCTGCTTGACTATCAGCAGTCTATAGTGCGTGCACCCTGTAACCAAGTCATAGGATACCTTGTTGTCCAGGCAGGACTCTTGACGGTTTAGGGTGGTTTGTTGCCTGGGTTTATAGATAAGGGTTGGATCTAGCGTTTTCCGTTGTTGCTTGTTGCCGCATACCTAGTCCAATAGAAAGAGCCCAGTGTTTATATATCCCAGGACGTAACAAATGGCGACCTTGCATAGGATTTACTGAACAGAGGAATATAGTGGTCATTTGTTTTGAGATTCCTTATGATTAGAGGAATACAGTGGACATAGAGTTTTTTTTTTGGAGCAACCAATATAACACATTAAAGACTTTAAATAACATTAGTATATACATACTTGCATAGGAGATAAGGCACATTCTATAACCGTGATAATTACTGCAGTGCACAAACATGTCTAATATATCAGAACACAGTGATGGGTCAGGTCACGATACGGGCTCGGAGGGAGAAAGACCTGTGGAGTGGCTAGTCGATAGCGAGGAGGGTGCTAGACGATTTTTAGAGGTGCCCCTTACCGCTGCCAGGGTGTTGAAGCTGAATAAGTATGGCTTAAAGTGTGTGGCAGGTCTTCAGGGTCACCAGGGTTTAAGTGGCATGAGGAAAGATCAGCTGAGGACTTTGATATTGGGTTTAGAAGGGAGAGACCTGGGTGGAGAGGCGACTGGGGGCCCCGGTCCCCAGCCCCCCATCCACTCTACCCCCATATCAAACGTCAGGGTGCCTGAATTTAGTACATACCCCCAAGTTGATGGTCAATGGCAGCGTGGAATTCAATCACAAGGACCCTCCCCATTAAATGCATCTTCCCCTCCTCAAGGGTTGACTCCAGATTTGTTGTTTCGGCTTGAGATGGCCAAGGTTGAGTCTGCCGAGAGACAGGCTAGTGTGCAGGCTGAGGTTGCTAGAGCTCAGGTTGAGGTTGCTAGAGCTCAGGTTGAGGCTACCGAAAGACAGGCTGAACTGCAGGCAGAGTCTACTAGGTATCGGGCTGACAGGGAGCTGGAGAGATCTCGAGTGGAGGTAACAGGGCGAAATATTGGGGGAGGTAATCAATCATTGTCGCACCTGCTTAAACTAGTTCCTGTGTTCAATGAATCATGTGTGACTGAGTTTTTTATGCGATTTGAGAAGAAGTGTCAGGAACACCAGTGGCCTCAGGAAAAGTGGGCAGCATTAGTTTCATCAAGACTCCTAGGAAAGGGGCTAAAAGCGTATGATGCACAACCTTTAGAGTCCTGTGTAGTTTATGATGAGCTAAAGAAGGCTGTGCCACGGGCCTATGAGTTACAACCAGAAAGTTACCGCTTGAAGTTTCGGGGTGTTACTAAGGGCAAGGATAGTACCTTCCTAGAACACGCCAGGGACTTGTCTGATGCACTACGACATTGGCTGCGTTCTGAGAGGGCAGCTACTTTTGAGGAGTTGAGTGAGCTGGTTCTCTTGGAGCAGTTCTTTAAGTGCACAGGCGAGGACTTAACATTAAATATAAAGGAAAAAAATCCTAGAACTCTCCAGGAGGCAGCAGAAATGGCTGACCCCGACTGTCATTAATTCGAGGGTGCGAAGCAGCAGCTAGGAGTGAGTCGGGTGCAAAGGATCGTACCTCTCCCCCTCCCAAGAATTTTGATACACATAAATACACAAAACCATGTAGCACTGACAATAAAACTGAACATAAACCAAATACCGTCCCGTATAAGAAGTCTAATGGTACCTCCCACTCTCAAGGGAAACCAAAGAGTAAAGAGTGCTTTGCATGTCACAAGGAGGGTCACTTTGCAAATGCTTGTCCGAACAAGCCACCAAACAAGGTTGTGTCATTGGCCCGCAGCATAGGGGTGTCGCCTATATCTTCTGAGTTTGCCAAGGGTAGTTCGTCAGAGGTTGGGACACAGCCTGTGTTCAAGAGTCCGGAAGGCTCGAACCCTGTCCGCGACGTCTTTGGGGGTCATAGAGGGCATGGTTTTGTGAGGTGGGCTGGCGAAAGGCGAGGAGTTTAGCTATTGCGTGATACTGGGGCTTCTCAGACCTTGTTAAGGAACTTTACTGGTAGACCGATTAACGCTGCTCGGGTGGTGGTAGTTCAGGGGATCAATGCTACGAAGTCCTACCCGCTGGTGCGGATGGAGCTGGAGGTGGGTGGTGGCGAAGGAACTGGATGTCGGAATTGTAGAGAACTTGCCTGTTGGGGGCGTCGACTTCCTCCTCGGCAACGACTTTGCGGTGCCTGCTCCTAAGGTTTCACCCTAGGTCGTTTCCGAGAAGGCGGCCGACATTAGTAGGGAGGAACAGGAGCGGGTTGAGAAGTGTAGCGTACAAACCATGGCGTGTGTTGTGACGCGTTCTCAGACATCCGGAGCCTTGCAGCCACCACCTCAGTCTATCAAACCGCGGAGGAAAGGTCACAAGAAAACGGGAAGTGTTGGTCAATTGGAGAGTTTTGAGCCGGCAGTGTTTCTTGGTGACTCATTATTGGCACCTATGTTAGAGTCTGGAGAGGCCCCAGGACCTGTCACAGCTAGTGAGGATGTAGGGCAGGAAGAGACTCCGAGGCAGCAACGTTACACACGGAGAGAAAAAAGGGTTGCTCAGTTTGATATTGGGGGAGGACTTGGGTTGCTTCGGAAGCATCTAGACAGGTTGGTTCCCTCAGATATTTGTAAACTGCAGTTGGAGGATCCGGAAGTTCAGAAGTGTGGTAATGGTACTGTCGAGATCAAACACGAGGACGGGGAAACATGTCATGTGAACCTGTTGGAGGAGTTTGTGAGGCAACCACCTGAGTAGCTTACTGTCCCTGCGTTGGTCTGCCGCGGCCAAGGTGGAGAAGGAGAGGGGGGCAATAGGGCACAGGTGGAGGAGAGTAGGGATTGTCATGTCTCGGCGGAGCAGTGGGCGGGGGACACGAGTCTGGTGGCTGTGGAAGCGCTAGAGCACCTGCCTGAGCAGCAGTGTGCAGCGCTCCAGCACCAGCTCGGTTCATACCCCACTGGTCGTGCCGAGCCCCTGAGTCTCACAACTCGGGCGGTGCAAGATGTTCCGCGGGCAGGTCACGTGGATGTTCAAAGACCGTTAGCCTCGTTGTTTCGGTGGTTCAAGGTGGGCGACGAGGCTTTGGCATGGTTGCCAGGTCAGGGTCGGCCCATGGCTGCCAAGGGTGGTGGTCAAAAGGAGGACTTTGAGCAGATTGGTGAGGTTGGCTGTGGCATAGAAGTGCCCAGTCGTCGCATAGCCTCCCAATGCTGCTCTAGTCAATTGCAACAGCCCTACCATAGACCGACTGTATCTGGCCATGTCGCTAAAAGCGGTGATGCTGCGCAGGCAGATGTAGTCGTAAGGAATGCGGGGGGGTGCATGTACGGTATCGGCGGGGAAGCCTTAGCAATAATGAACTATGGGAGTGACTGCACAGGTGGTACTGATTGTCCCTCTCATGACCTGGCTGTTCTAGGGACGAAGGTGGAGAAGGAGGGAGACTACAGGTTAGAAGCTGCGGTCTCGGCTGGGTTGTGGAAGGGCACTAGGATTGTTATTCTGCGAGATAAGTCGTTTACTAGGCTGTGGCAGTGCATCCGCATGTCTGTTGCTTCTCCAGGTCTGATGTACGGGGTAGAATCCGACATGCAGGCTGGAGATAGTGCAAGGCTCAGTTTAATTCCCTACCGAATAAATCCTGCTCGACAGCCTGTGGTGCAAGCAGAGCTGGATTACGTGTTGACGAAGGGTCTGAGGGATAAGGAATGTCATGAGTGGTCGTTGCCTGTAACTTTGCAACCTGTGTTAAGTGGCAAGATCAGTGAGTGTGTTGATTGCGAGAGTGTGTGTGCATTATCCCTGACAGACGCCTATACCTTATCGAGAGTTGACGACACCATAGACCGCCTCGGGGCTGCATCGCCTATCACGAAGGTAGAACTAGTTAAAGGTTATTGGCAGGCCCCGTTGCCGGAAAGAGCGAAGAGAAATGCCAGTCTTGTGATGAACTGGGCAGTTTATCAGTGCAGGTGTTGTTTTGCTGCCGGGACACAAGTTGGATGTGTGGCATGCTAAGGGCACTGATAATGTTTTGGCTGATTGTTGGTCACGGGAGGGTTTGTTTGCAGGAGAACCCTCGCCGTTCAGTCAGTGTGTGTTGAGAGTGGAGGAAAATAGGCTGTCACTGTAGTGCAGCCGCCAAAAACAAATTAAAAAAAAAAGCAAAAAACCTTATAAAAACTCTTTATTTTTATAACGTGTAGAATTTTGTATAAGATGTTGTGGCAGTATCTAAGTTGAATGTTTTCGCTTATTGTCGCTAAGTTAGTTGAACTTGCTCGGTGGAGTGCAACAGTCTTTATTTTTTTATATATAGTGCCTTGTGTCGCAACAGTGTGTGGTACTATGAGAAGCTTTCTGTTAGATATGAAGAACTTAGTCAAGTGTCTTATATCTTGGGGGAGGTGTGACGCTCCTGCATAGTAGCCACGTGCGGGCATGCGATAGAAACCGGCTGGCGGCAGCCGGCTGGCCGGCTTTTCCTTAGTATATATCCTACGACAATGTAACTAATGTCTGGGATATTCTTATGTTGTTTCACAGCTTGAAGCTGCCCTTATTCTTAACCAACACATCTTAGTATATTTTATTCTCGATAGTTGATTGTTTCATTATATATATAAGATGTAAGTCTAGTGAGAGTGGGAGGAGACGAGCGGGAGAGAGAGACCGGTTGGGGGACGTTGCTTTGCGCGTGCGCGGAGAGACTAGCTTGGGACGAGCCTGATGTTGCCAGTTGATCGCAACGTTAGGCTTAGTTTCGATTCACGCAAGGGGTAGAGGATTTTGACCCGGCAACCGTGTTGAGTGTTGCCAGCATGGGAGGTATTTTGCATGCCTAGGGTGGGGTCCAGACAGATTCAAGACTTAGAGCTCACCTCACTGTCGTACCCTTCGGACCCCCTTGATATCTATCCCTCTCAACCCCACTTAGAAACTTTCTCTCTTACTTTGTATACCTTCTTTCCACTACTTCACCAATCTATTTAATTATCCCATCCCCTTGATAGACCTTATATCTATTATTATATTAACGACGAGCTCTCAGATAACTAGATAGGATTTTGGGCCTTATGCAGAGATGTAATTGTTAATGAGACCTAGGAAGCTTTTCTGTTGTCTCATATTTGGTGGTTTCATGCTTGCTAGTGTGTTCTTGTGGCAGGTGAGCAGGGGCTAGACCGGAGGGGAGGTTTTTTTGCGATCCTTTAAGTAAAGTCTGCTGGTGCGAGTCCTGTGGACCTGCACGACTTTACTAGGATACCCGTGGGAGTCTGGGGGCATTTTCTTGTCTGTGTGCCTGTGTGTCTAGTGTTGTGTTGTGTGAGGGCCCTTGCCTAGTCCACTCAGCACTGCGCTAGCACGTCTTGCGTTTGTTTTAGGGTCGCCAGGAGAGAGTCAGATACTTGGGATCTGAGTCTCTCAAGAGAGCACCCTTTCAATTAGAGTAATTTGGCGCACAGACTTGGGAACGTCCCTAGGCTAGAGCAGGTGGCTCAGCCCGGGTATCCGAAGCCTATATCCTTCCGGCTAGACCTCTGCCACCTGGCAGATTAACAGCTAGTGGTTTATTATATCTGTATGCTTGTTATTGTGCCACAGTTTACCGTCTTTGTGAGCATTGTGAGTCAGGGTGTGGCTTAGAGACTCTGTCCGAGCAGGCTTGCCTGACTAAGAGTGAGAAGCACACCTGTATGTGGTTATGTTGCGAGTTGCTGCCTTTATTTAATTATACCTATGCCATCATACACTGTAGGTCCTATCACTAGTATTTATTCCTGCTTATTAGTTAAGAGTTCTCTAAATCCGTAACTTACTTTCTTTGCTAAGCATCAGATCCTACAGTAGCCGCATGCAATTTAGAAACCTGCATCTTGTCTACCTGTACGATGTTTTGAGGACTGTTTGCTTTCACCTTCTTTCACGCAGGGGTGATTAGTTGTATTAATTAACGTAACGTTAAATGTACTTTCTTCTAGTTTGTTATTAAATTGTTTCTGCAATTTAATTCCGTTATGTATCTTTTCCTTGAAGCTTTAAGTCAACTTAATTGTGTGATCTTTTATATAGCCTGCTTGACTATCAGCAGTCTATAGTGCGTGCACCCTGTAACCGAGTCATAGGATACCTTGTTGTCCAGGCAGGACACTCGACGGTTTAGGGTGGTTTGTTGCCTGGGTTTATAGATAAGGGTTGGATCTAGCGTTTTCCGTTGTTGCTTGTTGCCGCATACCTAGTCCAATAGAAAGAGCCCAGTGTTTATATATCCCAGGACGTAACAAATGGCGACCTTGCATAGGATTTACTGAACAGAGGAATATAGTGGTCATTTGTTTTGAGATTCCTTATGATTAGAGGAATACAGTGGACATAGAGTTTTTTTTTTGGATCAACCAATATAACACATTAAAGACTTTAAATAACATTAGTATATACATACTTGCATAGGAGATAAGGCACATTCTATAACCGTGATAATTACTGCAGTGCACAAACATGTCTAATATATCAGAACACAGTGATGGGTCAGGTCACGATACAGGCTCGGAGGGAGAAAGACCTGTGGAGTGGCTAGTCGATAGCGAGGAGGGTGCTAGCAGATTTTTAGAGGTGCCCCTTACCGCTGCCAGGGTCTTGAAGCTGAATAAGTATGGCTTAAAGTGTGTGGCAGGTCTTCAGGGTCACCAGGGTTTAAGTGGCATGAGGAAAGATCAGCTGAGGACTTTGATATTGGGTTTAGAAGGGAGAGACCTGGGTGGAGAGGCGACTGGGGGCCCCGGTCCCCAGCCCCCCCTCCACTCTACCCCATATCAAACGTCAGGGTGCCTGAATTTAGTACATACCCCCAAGTTGATGGTCAATGGCAGCGTGGAATTCAATCACAGGGACCCTCCCCATTAAATGCATCTTCCCCTCCTCAAGGGTTGACTCCAGATATGTTGTTCCGCTTGAGATGGCCAAGGTTGAGTCTGCCGAGAGACAGGCTAGTGTGCAGGCTGAGGTTGCTAGAGCTCAGGTTGAGGTTGCTAGAGCTCAGGTTGAGGCTACCGAAAGACAGGCTGAACTGCAGGCAGAGTCTACTAGGTATCGGGCTGACAGGGAGCTGGAGAGATCTCGAGTGGAGGTAACAGGGCGAAATATTGGGGGTCAATCATTGTCGCACCTGCTTAAACTAGTTCCTGTGTTCGATGAATCATGTGTGACTGAGTTTTTTATGCAATTTGAGAAGAAGTGTCAGGAACACCAGTGGCCTCAGGAAAAGTGGGCAGCATTAGTTTCATCAAGACTCCTAGGAAAGGGGCTAAAAGCGTATGATGCACTACCTTTAGAGTCCTGTGTAGTTTATGATGAGCTAAAGAAGGCTGTGCTACGGGCCTATGAGTTACAACCAGAAACTTACCGCTTGAAGTTTCGGGGTGTTACTAAGGGCAAGGATAGTACCTTCCTAGAACACGCCCGGGACTTGTCTGATGCACTACAACATTGGCTGCGTTCTGAGAGGGCAGCTACTTTTGAGGAGTTGAGTGAGCTGGTTCTCTTGGAGCAGTTCTTTAAGTGCACAGGCGGGGACTTAACATTAAATATAAAGGAAAAAAATCCTAGAACTCTCCAGGAGGCAGCAGAAATGGCTGACCTCCGACTGTCATTAATTCGAGGGTGCGAAGCAGCAGCTAGGAGTGAGTCGGGTGCAAAGGATCGTACCCCTCCCCCTCCCAAGAATTTTGATACACATAAATACACAAAACCATATAGCACTGACAATAAAACTGAACATAAACCAAATACCGTCCCGTATAAGAAGTCTAATGGTACCTCCCACTCTCAAGGGAAACCAAAGAGTAAAGAGTGCTTTGCATGTCACAAGGAGGGTCACTTTGCAAATGCTTGTCTGAACAAGCCACCAAACAAGGTTGTGTCATTGGTCCGCAGCATAGGGGTGTCGCCTATATCTTCTGAGTTTGCCAAGGGTAGTTCGTCAGAGGTTGGGACACAGCCTGTGTTCAAGAGTCCGGAAGGCTCGAACCCTGTCCGCGACGTCTTTGGGGGTCATAGAGGGCATGGTTTTGTGAGGTGGGCTGGCGAAAGGCGAGGAGTTAAGCTATTGCGTGATACTGGGGCTTCTCAGACCTTGTTAAGGAACTTTACTGGTAGACCGATTAACGCTGCTCGGGTGGTGGTAGTTCAGGGGATCAATGCTACGAAGTCCTACCCGCTGGTGCGGATGGAGCTGGAGGTGGGTGGTGTGGCGAAGGAACTGGATGTCGGAATTGTAGAGAAGTTGCCTGTTGGGGGCGTCGACCTCCTCCTCGGCAACGACTTTGCGGTGCCTGCTCCTAAGGTTTCACCCTTGGTCGTTGCCGAGAAGGCGGCCGACGTTAGTAGGGAGGAACAGGAGCGGGTTGAGAAGTGTAGCGTACAAACCATGGCGTGTGTTGTGACACGTTCTCAGACATCCGGAGCCTTGCAGCCACCACCTCAGTCTATCAAACCGCGGAGGAAAGGTCACAAGAAAACGGGAAGTGTTGGTCAATTGGAGAGTTTTGAGCCGGCAGTGTTTCTTGGTGACTCATTATTGGCACCTATGTTAGAGTCTGGAGAGGCCCCAGGACCTGTCACAGCTAGTGAGGAGGTAGGGCAGGAAGAGACTCCGAGGCAGCAACGTTACACACGGAGAGAAAAAAGGGTTGCTCAGTTTGATATTGGGGGAGGACTTGGGTTGCTTCGGAAGCATCTAGACAGGTTGGTTCCCTCAGATATTTGTAAACTGCAGTTGGAGGATCCGGAAGTTCAGAAGTGTGGTAATGGTGCTGTCGAGATCAAACACGAGGACGGGGAAACATGTCATGTGAACCTGTTGGAGGAGTTTGTGAGGCAACCACCTGAGCAGCCTACTGTCCCTGCGTTGGTCTGCCGCGGCCATGGTGGAGAAGCAGAGGGGGGCAGTAGGGCACAGGTGGAGGAGAGTAGGGATTGTCATGTCTCGGCGGAGCAGTGGGCGGGGGACACGAGTCTGGTGGCTGTGGAAGCGCTAGAGCACCTGCCTGAGCAGCAGTGTGCAGCGCTCCAGCACCAGCTCGGTTCATACCCCACTGGTCGTGCCGAGCCCCTGAGTCTCACAACTCGGGCGGGGCAAGATGTTCCGCGGGCAGGTCACGTGGATGTTGAAAGACCGTTAGCCTCGTTGTTTCGGTGGTTCAAGGTGGGCGACGAGGCTTTGGCATGGTTGCCAGGTCAGGGTCGGCCCATGGCTGCCAAGGGTGGTGGTCAAAAGGAGGACTTTGAGCAGATTGGTGAGGTTGGCTGTGGCATAGAAGTGCCCAGTCGTCGCATAGCCTCCCAATGCTGCTCTAGTCAATTGCAACAGCCCTACCATAGACCGACTGTATCTGGCCATGTCGCTAAAAGCGGTGATGCTGCGCAGGCAGATGTAGTCGTAAGGAATGCGGGGGTGTGCATGTACGGTATCGGCGGGGAAGCCTTAGCAATAATGAACTATGGGAGTGACTGCACAGGTGGTACTAATTGTCCCTCTCATGACCTGGTTCTAGGGACGAAGGTGGAGAAGGAGGGAGACTACAGGTTAGAAGCTGCGGTCTCGGCTGGGTTGTGGGAGGGCACTAGGATTGTTATTCTGCGAGATAAGTCGTTTACTAGGCTGTAGCAGTGCATCCACATGTTTATAGCTTCTCCAGGCCTGATGTACGGGGTAGAATCCGACATGCAGGCTGGAGATAGTGCAAGGCTCAGTTTAATTCCCTACCGAATAAATCCTGCTCGACAGCCTGTGGTGCAAGCAGAGCTGGATTACGTGTTGACGAAGGGTCTGAGGGATAAGGAATGTCGTGAGTGGTCGTTGCCTGTAACTTTGCAACCTGTGTTAAGTGGCAAGATCAGTGAGTGTGTTGATTGCGAGAGTGTGTGTGCATTATCCCTGACAGACGCCTATATCTTATCGAGAGTTGACGACACCATAGACCGCCTCGGGGCTGCATCGCCTATCACGAAGGTTGAACTAGTGAAAGGTTATTGGCAGGCCCCGTTGCCGGAAAGAGCGAAGAGAAATGCCAGTCTTGTGATGAACTGGGCAGTTTATCAGAGCCAGGTGTTGTTTTGCTGCCGGGACATAAGTTGGATGTGTGGCATGCTAAGGGCACTGATAATGTTTTGGCTGATTGTTTGTCACGGGAGGGTTTGTTTGCAGGAGAACCCTCGCCGTTCAGTCAGTGTGTGTTGAGAGTGGAGGAAAATAGGCTGTCACTGTAGTGCAGCCGCCAAAAACAAATTAAAAAAAAGCAAAAACCTTATAAAAAACTCTTTATTTTTATAACGTGTAGAATTTTGTATAAGATGTTGTGGCAGTATCTAAGTTGAATGTTTTCGCTTATTGTCGCTAAGTTAGTTGAACTTGCTCGGTGGAGTGCAACAGTCTTTATTTTTTTTATATATAGTGCCTTGTGTCGCAACAGTGTGTGGTACTATGAGAAGCTTTCTGTTAGATATGAAGAACTTAGTCAAGTGTCTTATATCTTGGGGGAGGTGTGACGCTCCTGCATAGTAGCCACGTCCGGGCATGCGATAGAAACCGGCTGGCGGCAGCCGGCTGGCCGGCTTTTCCTTAGTATATATCCTACGACAATGTAACTAATGTCTGGGATATTCTTATGTTGTTTCACAGCTTGAAGCTGCCCTTATTCTTAACCAACACATCTTACTATATTTTATTCTCGATAGTTGATTGTTTCATTATATTATATAAGATGTAAGTCTAGTGAGAGTGGGAGGAGACGAGCGGGAGAGAGAGACCGGTTGGTGGACGTTGCTTTGCGCATGCGCGGAGAGACTAGCTTGGGACGAGCCTGATGTTGCCAGTTGATCGCAACGTTAGGCTTAGTTTCGATTCACGCAAGGGGTAGAGGATTTTGACCGGCAACCGTGTTGAGTGTTGCCAGCATGGGAGGTATTTTGCATGCCTAGGGTGGGGTCCAGACAGATTCAAGACTTAGAGCTCACCTCACTGTCGTACACTTCGGACCCCCTTGATATCTATCCCTCTCAACCCCACTTAGAAACTTTCTCTCTTACTTTGTATACCTTCTTTCCACTACTTCACCAATCTAAACCCTAGTCTAGCGGGTCCTCTGTGGCCGTTTTGGGCCTTTTCAGGCCATTCTGACTGCTATATCAACCATCAGTATGAAAGGAACTGTATTGCGCCAAAAACTAGGTGGAAATCGCTACACAATGACGCCACGTAGCACTCGTGGAGCACTGACAGTGTTACCTCGAAGATGGAAGTTTAGCTGATTTTGCTACCTTGCTCACTTTTAGCGAACTATTGGTTACACTGTCATCCTCCCGTGCGGTGGGGGAACTGGAGTTAGTGTGGGCCGGGAGGCCACAGATGTCGGACGTATGGATCATTACTATCCCACCCATTTTCACTCGATTTCCACCCTTTTTTCACCCGTTTTTTGCCAGTTTTTTCAACTCGACTTATGTGGTGAGCCGCTTTTTAAGGGTTAATTATCCCATCCCCTTGATAGACCTTATATCTATTATTGTATTAACGACGAGCTCTCAGATAACTAGATAGGATTTGGGCCTTATACAGAGATGTAATTGTTAATGAGACCTAGGAAGCTATTTTGTTGTCTCATATTTGGTGGTTTCATGCTTGCTAGTGTGTTCTTGTGGCAGGTGAGCAGGGGCTAGACCGGAGGGGAGGTTTTCTTGCGATCCTTTAAGTAAAGTCTGCTGGTGCGAGTCCTGTGGACCTGCACGACTTTACTAGGATACCCGTGGGAGTCTTGGGGCATTTTCTTGTCTGTGTGCCTGTGTGTCTAGTGTTGTGTTGTGTGAGGGCCCTTGCCTAGTCCACTCAGCACTGCGCTAGCACATCTTGCTTTTGTTTTAGGGTCGCCAGGAGAGAGTCAGATACTTGGGATCTGAGTCTCTCAAGAGAGCACCCTTTCAATTAGAGTAATTTGGCGCACAGACTTGGGAACGTCCCTAGGCTAGAGCAGGTGGCTCAGCCCGGGTATCCGAAGCCTATATCCTTCCGGCTAGACCTCTGCCACCTGGCAGATTAACAGCTAGCGGTTTATTATATCTGTATGCTTGTTATTGTGCCACAGTTTACCGTCTTTGTGAGCATTGTGAGTCAGGGTGTGGCTTAGAGACTCTGTCCGAGCAGGCTTGCCTGACTAAGAGTGAGAAGCACACCTGTATGTGGTTATGTTGCGAGTTGCTGCCTTTATTTAATTATACCTATGCCATCATACACTGTAGGTCCTATCACTAGTATTTATTCCTGCTTATTAGTTAAGAGTTCTCTAAATCCGTAACTTACTTTCTTTGCTAAGCATCAGATCCTACAGTAGCCACATGCAGTTTAGAAACCTGCATCTTGTCTACCTGTACGATGTTTTGAGGACTGTTTGCTTTCACCTTCTTTCACGCAGGGGTGATTAGTTGTATTAATTAACGTAACGTTAAATGTACTTTCTTCTAGTTTGTTATTAAATTGTTTCTGCAATTTAATTCCGTTATGTATCTTTTCCTTGAAGCTTTAAGTCAACTTAATTGTGTGATCTTTTATATAGCCTGCTTGACTATCAGCAGTCTATAGTGCGTGCACCCTGTAACCGAGTCATAGGATACCTTGTTGTCCAGGCAGGACTCTTGACGGTTTAGGGTGGTTTGTTGCCTGGGTTTATAGATAAGGGTTGGATCTAGCGTTTTCCGTTGTTGCTTGTTGCCGCATACCTAGTCCAATAGAAAGAGCCCAGTGTTTATATATCCCAGGACGTAACAATACAATATGTAGCACTTAAGATATTTGTGAGTGTAGATATATTGTTCTGAGTAATGTATAAGTAATGTTTAGTTGGCTGCGTGGCAAGGCGTTATGTCTGGCGGCCATTGCCACCATCTCCATCAAAAACAATACACACAGTACGCACGCACATGCGTCACTTTGCCACAGATGCTCGCTCACTCTCGCTTAATTTTATTGTTTTGTATGTATAATCCACTTTATATTGTTAATAAAAGTAAAGTAATGGTGTGTAATAGGGGTGATCATAGGGTGAATCTAGATGTGAGGCTGGATGGGGAAATATTGGAACAAGTAGAGTGTTTTAAATATCTAGGAGGAACGATAAGCAGGAGTGGAGGTATGGAAATGGAGTTAAAACAGAGAGTGTGTGAAGAAAGGAAAGTTTTCGGAGCAATGGGAAGTATGTGGAAGACGAGAAATCTCGGAATTAAAGTAAAAGGTGCAATGTATCAAGGAATTGTTGTGCCAACAGTGATGTATGAGACATGGGCTCTGAAGAAAAAGGAGAGAAGAAAGCTGGATGTGATGGAGATGAGCTGCTTGAGGAGTATGTGTGGAGTTACTCGTAGAGACGGATTGAGGAATGAAGAGATACGTAGGAAAGTGGGGCAGCAGGAACATTTGTCAGCCGGAGTGGACAAAAGGGTTCTGAACTGGTATGGGCATGTTGAACGAATGGGAGATGAAAGGCTTACAAAGAGAATATATGAGTCAGATACAAGGGGAGATAGAAGGGCAGGAAGACCCCATTGAGATGGAGAGAATGTGTAAGACAAGCTTTGGATGATAGAGGAATGACTATAGATCAGGCAAAGGAGGAAGTGGTAATGAACAGGAATGAATGGAGAATGCTTGTGAATAGTTGAGTGAACACGTGGTCATTTGAGGGAAGGGGTCGTGCGCAAGTTGGACTAGATAATAGTCCATCAAGCGCCTGGCCCGGGGAGACGATTAATATAAAGGGTGCGCCTGCAAGTCTGGTGGGCGGGCTTGTGGCTTTGGCTCCGCTACATGTCTGCCTGCCGAGATCGGAGCCTCTCCGGGTGGTCGGGGCCCGGGGGAGTGCTGGAGCGACCTTGGTGACCCTGGTCTCTGGGTATTCTCCTGGGTGACCTAGATGTGTGTGAATTTTTTGTTTTGTCTGTGTGGGTTCGGTGTTTTGTCTTGTGTTTTGTGTTTTCCTGTTCTTGCTTTGTCTTGAGTCGGCCACCCCCAAGAAAATACAAAAAACAAAAAAAAAATAATAATAATAATAAAATAGAGGAAAATAAAATAAAACATAGGAAAAGTGGGGATTGGGCTTGGGCAAATAGATAGATAGATAGATATTCATTGTTAGGTAATCGTATCGGACACTGTTATGCATAATATGGAGTGTCAATTTCACTTATATAGTTTGTATTCATCACTATGTTTATGTACTTCAATAACTATTTACACTCCGTTTATTTGATAGTTTGTTACTTAATATTTTGGAGTCACTTTCACTTATACAAATACTGTTCCTCACTTAGTTTTTGTATTTCAAAAAATATTTAAACTTAGTTTATTCTATAGTTTCTTACTCACTATATATATATATATATATATATATATATATATATATATATATATATATATATATATATATATAAATATTTACTGTATATATATATACAGTACATATATTTACGTGTATATATATACAGTATACTGTATATGTACATATATATTTAGCGTCTTTTAGCGCATTACCTACACTCACTGTGCTTAGAAGTGTTTTAGAGTGTGATAGTCTTTAAAACATTGAAGACTATTTCACATTTCACGTTCACCAATTATTTCTTTGTACAAAATATGACAGTTGTACAGTGTCATGTCGGGGAGATGGAAAACAAGCTTCTTGTACCACCTCATCATCTTCCTGGCGCACTCGACTGAAGAATTTATCGCATCAGACTTGTCTACCAGCCTCATATTCAGGTGACTGCAACACGTTTCTGTACACTTTCCCCTGTTGCACGGCCACGGTATCTGGTGGGTTCGAAGGCAGGTGGTGAGGAAGTTGACATCTCTGTTGTCCAACCAGCCTAACAAGAGGAAATTTTTGGCCTTCAGGTAGATGAGAGAGCCTGCTTCTCTCCTGTTTGCCAGAGGGAGCATGAAGATACGGTTCCTCCTGACGGTGCCACACATTCTAGTGTTGTGGTTGTGCAGGTAGAAGGTGAGGGAGAGGTTATTGTACCAGTTGTCAAGGTACAGAATGTGGCCCATGTTGAGATAGTCCTGCATCATTGTCATGACCACAGCACCAGCAATACCATATTGACGGCAGCAGCTAAGTTTTGCCACTATGTAAAGAATCATGTCCTGAATGTATCCAGTGCGGCAGTCGCACATCACTTATAACTTCAGACCGTACCGATGACGTTTTGAAGGGATGTACTGATGCATGCCCTTCCCTACCACATCACCAAACTTTCGTCAATAACAAGGTTCTGGTACAGTCTTAATGCGGCAGCAAACTTAAATTTTGGGTATTCGAAAATAGGCCTAATTCTTTCCATGGGGTCTTTACTACCTTGGCTTTGCTCCAATACAGCCCCGTGACTACTCAGACTTTCAGTCATGTGTAGATTACCAATCATGTCAATGAATCGATTTGGCTCATTATTTTGGCAAATATAGGGGTGCCAATCAGATGGTTACAGGACCAGTACTTTCTGACGGAAGACTTCTTTGTCACCTCCATCAGGATGACGATCGCCAAGAAGCACTACATCTCTGAGGCCGTGACGTCATACCACTTGAGGCGGGCAGAGTTTGGGGTCTGATTTTTTACACCCATATAATAATAATTGTACCAGTTGCTCTGGTCTACAATTATGAACATCAGGTTTGCAGTGAAACACTGCAGGAAGGTGTCCAATCTGGTGGCGTGCCTGTTCATGTTGGGGATGCTGCGGCCTGCCTCTTTTCTCCCCTAAAATCACAGTAATTTGTGACAAAAATCTTCCCAATTAACCCAGTCCGAAGCCTGCTGTCTTTGGTCAGCTTCCCCCTCACTTTCATCGTCAAACAGACGATCTCCTGCAGAAGGCACGGGTGGTGTTTGTTCTTTCCCTTGATTATGACCTGATTCTCGACCTCAACCTCGACCTAGAACGTGTGGCAGAGTCGGGTCTAAAGGGACGTATTAGAGACACCCACCTCAAGACACGGCCGCGGGTGGCGATGAAGGTGGCAATGGAGTGTTGGGGAAATGGGAAGGCCCAGGCGGCGGTGATGAAGGTGGTGATTGAGTGTTGGGGCGATGGTAAGGCCCTGGCGTCGGCGATGAAGGTGGTGATGGAGTGTCGGGATGATGGGAGGGCCCTGGCAACAGCAATGAAGGTGGTGATGGAGTGTCAGAGCAATGAGAGGGCCCTCCCTGTGGTGATAAAGGTGATAGTGGTATTGTGGTAAGTGTGTAAGTCAGAGAATCAGGTGGTGATGGTGGTGGTGGTAATGGTGGTGGTGATAAGTCATGGGAGGGAGATGAGCATAGTGGTGTTGTGTAGAGGCGGCATGGTTGGTGGGCACGTGGTGGTGTACTCACAAACTCACTCTCATATTCTTCACTTTCCTCTTAATGCCTCTGTGATAGAGGAGGGCCCTTGCGGTGTGAGGGATACTTTTTTCCAAGGGGGAAATGCTTAGTGGGGGTGGAGATGGTAGGCAAGGAGGAGAAACGGCAGCATCAACGCCCTCGCTATCATCACTTTCTGCTGCTCTTTTCTGCCCCTGCTGTGGCTGCCCTGGCACATGTATTAACCCCCTGAATGCCAGGTCCGTATATATACGAACTAGGGTCTTGTCATGCCCAGTGCCAAGTCCGTATATATACGGACTCGCCAAAAAAAAATCGTAGCAGCGAAATGACTGCACCTATGGCTTTCATATTTCTACAACATGTACCTTACCCTTCTGGCTTCTTGCCTCCACCAACACAACCCCTTCCCCCCACCCACTCGCTGACTATTGGTCGCCTCACAAGGAACAAAAAGGAAAATCTGTGGCGGCGAAACGACTGCACCAATCGGTTCCATATTTGTGTGACTAGTCCCTTACCCTTCTGCCTTCCCCCACCACACTCCCAACCGCTTCCCCACCCACTTCCAGCGTATCCATACGAAGAAAAGGAAAAAAAGGAAAATCCGTGGTGGCGAAACTACCTCATCAATCGGCTTCATATTTGTAACACAGTCAATTACGCTTCTACCTTCCCCCCCCCAACCCCCCAACCACCCCCCCACCTATACTCCGATACCATAAAAGTCGATGATTTACTCTGAAAATTTCAGCTACATTCGGGACAACAATCGGGGACTTGATTTCTGGCGAAAATGGACAAGGGGAGTGTTTTTTTACCATTATCCTTCCTTTCTCACCCAACTAGATAGATTTAGCCCCCCCCCAAAAAAAAAAAAATCCTCTGACACTGGCAGATGCATAGGGTCAATAATTGTCTGGCACTCTGTGGGTAATTAAGGCCATAGGGTCATCGATGTCTTCCACTTCTTCCTCAGGGTCATCGAGGGCAATGAAGGGCCTTGTAACTCAGTAGGAGGTGGTAAAGGTAACACATGCATGTGGTGCCGCACTCCCCTGACGAGACAAATGGACAATCGGCTCTTCAATGTCCTCTATCTTCTCCCTGGTGGCAAATGTTCATCTTCTGATGAATCAGAGGCACTGTCTTGGTATTCTTCAGATTCTAGTATCATAGCCACAGCCTGGGAAACAGTAACAATACAGCTAGAACAATGCCTTTGTGATGGAGTGCAGTCGCCATCATGTTTACACTCGCAAAATGTTTAGTCAACTGCCGAAGGAAAGATGTGGCCCGCCAACGCCGCTCATGGTGGCCTAGGTAGTTGCCAGCAAATGTATACTTGCCCAACACACCAAGATGTCAGATGCCAAAGTTTGAATATCTTTTGAGCCTTATAAGGGGGAGAAATAAGGGCGAGAATAGCCGACGTCCAATGCACGTTGCTGGGGCTGAGCGTTACAGACATAGCCGTCAGCCAATTGACGTCGCTGGGGATGGACATCCACCCCGCCACCCCCAACACACCAATATTCCTGAGAGGATTTTGTTCGATATACATGGTACTCGAGGAGGTACTATTTCTCTGTTAGTGGCTAACTTCAAACACCAATATTGGAGATAATAGACCGACCTCATTTTGGAGTGGTGGCTTTGGCCCCCATATATAAATATGGCTCCATTTTCAATTATCAGAATAACACTATTGTTGGTATATTATTCATCACACCAATAGATATTCTAGGTTTTGCAGTCGATGCTTTCAGCATCTTGCTGTTTGTGTTTCGTGTGTCTACATGTTTGTATGCACAATTTGCGCAAGAATTTCGACGAAACTTGGCCAGTTCTATATTTAGAACCTCAAATAATCCTTTTGGTTAACATTAGATGACTCACCCACTCCTCACATTTCACTTATTGGACCCCCTAATCATTCTGTTCACTAATCCCAATATCAAACAAACTTGTGTTCGTGTTTTTAATAATTGACTTAATTTAAATTGTTTGCAGATTATTACATAACCCTAATTGAAGGTAGGTCCCTTGGCACTCATACATAAATATGTTCCCATACTATTGTCTGGAATTATACTATATAATATGACTATTTGTCATGACTCATTAAATGTTGTAATAAATACATCATCTCTCATCGATATATGGTCAGGCCCTTCATTTTGTACCCAAAATATGTATGTTCATACCATTTGGACCTCCCACAAGTATTAACGCAATTTACATTATATTTCTATATATGTTGGCACCACTCTTTCTCCTTTGAATGCGGTTTCATTGTATAGTGTTTATTTTTCATGCTGTGCGACATGTTCATATTTCTCTCACCAAACCAATACTAGTCATTGGATTGAAAAAATTTATGTTTTAGTTCTAATATTAATTTCATATATTGTATATGTTCAACCTAATGTTTCCAACAACCTCGCCCTTACCCCGAAAATAATGACATGATTCCTATACAGTACTTCTCTTAACCCTTACAGTCCCAGGCCCGAGTATATTCGTCAGTAGATAAGTAACTCACCAGTCCCAGGCCCGAGTATATTCGTCAGTAATGTATTTGTCTTGTAATTGCCTGTAAGCTACAAGGCTTATTTTTTTTTTTTTTTTTTTTTTAACCTTGTTAAAAAAATAAAAGAAAGTGAGAGATCCAGTCTTGCCTCATCTCTTGAGGTGAAAAGGTGGTCTCTCCTGCCATTTTCGCCACAGTGGTTGGGACTGCTGGGGACTTTTATTACTGTATCCTACGGTACTCAACGGGTTAATTCCATTGTTTTCATATTTAGCAAAGTTTCTGTTTCCATGCAACTATATTTTATCGCAACTATCTGTTGTTTAACACTTTCACTTTTATCAGAACTATCTGTTGTTTAACCCTTTCACTTTTCAAGAGTATTATTCATGCCCACAGTATTCTAAATTGTTTCTTTATCCAAGGTTGTCCTATCATCTCCTATATTCATTAAGTAAATTTCCTCTCTGTATTTATACCTCTCTATTATTCATGACATATAATTCTCAATGTTCCTACGTGTTTTATAAACCCTTCTATTATCATCAACAAAATATACCTTCTCACATGTTTATTATGTACATGTGTTATCGTTTCTCACTTCCACCTTTGTGGTAAACTATCAATGGAAGTCAAATATTACTAAGCTATAATGAATCAAATCAAATCAATCTAAATGAAAACTACTCTATATCTAAATTGAATTCAATCTGAAACAAGCTAATTTATATCCAAAGGTCTCACATAATAAATGTATATATAGGGTAAGGTTATAAGGGTTAATATTAGCCAGGAATTAACTCACCAATAGTTCCACGTGGCAATGAGGCAAGGGAGAACGTTTTACCCAATATGGTGGTGGACAATGGGGAACGAGACTTCGGTCCCAAGACACGAGTCAAGTTAAAGAAAGAATAAATGATTACATGGGAATGGACATGATTATTATAATTTATGCTTATCTATCAGTCAGTCATGATGTCGATGAGAGCGTCGTGATGGTGTAGTTGTGTGTATTGCTGTATGTGTATTGTGATTAGAGGCACAAAAGCACGATCAACTGAGGGCGGAAAATTAGATGTTAACTGGTTGGTGTTCGTGAAGGCTCTGGCGTACCTCAAAAGCACACCTTGCTGCCTTGGCAAACCGCCAGGAGCCCAAATTATCGTACCGCATTTAGGTTGCTCTATACGATAAATTATATTAATATATACGATAAATTCATATATACTACATAAGACCATGGCAATATTGCTTAATAGCATATTAGGCCTTTTATAACTTAACTTATTTACAATCTTATAATATACGATCTACTCGTCCTACGTCGTGCTGTAGGAGAGATCGTGACGTCACAGACACACACGAGATCACAAAAGAGTCATATTCTATCGTATTTATACGATACACTCCCCCCACAAAAAAGACCTGAACCCCACCTTAAACCTAAAGTTGCCCAGAGGCTATCTTCTGACGCCACAAGTCGACGGCGCCAGCAGCAGCGCATCTGGGACGCGTCCCGGTCCGAGAATGATCACCATCAGTAAGAGGCGAGTCGTTCCTTTGAGAATCCTCGGACCCAGCAATAACAGGTGGAGCCTCAGATTGCAATGCGGAATCGAGCTCCAAAGCGTACAAACGTGCGATAGGACGAACAGTAGTTCCAGTGGCTGTCTTCAATAGTGCCACCCGCTCTACAGAGTCTGCCCCCTTGTATACCTCCAATAAGCGGCCTAATTTCCAGTATAAACGAGGACTATCTTCTTTAATTAAAACAACTTCACCAACTGTAGGTGCCGTTGGTCTACCAGAGGGAGTAACACTCCTTTCCCTCAATGCTAGCAGATATTCACTAATCCACCGTTTCCTAAAATCCTCGATTATCCTGGATATATACTGGTATCTCTTAGACACCGCTACCTCAGAGTACAACGAGGGATCCTCTAACTCTACTATGGACTGAAAATCAAATGGAAACGCAGTCAATGGTTTTCCATATAGCAAGTGAGCTGGCGTTAATGGTAGTGGTTCTTGCAGGTCGGTGTACACATATGTAAGCGGGCGATCATTCACGACTGCCTCTATCTCTGTGAGGACTGTCGTCAACTCACATTTCTTTAATAGAGCACGTCCTACAACCGCTCTTAGTCCTGACTTTACTATGCCGACACATCGTTCCCACATTCCACCAAACCAAGGTGCCTTAACTGGAATGAACCTCCATTCGCACTTCTTCTCTCCCAAAAAAGTGATGACAGTAGGATCACTACTCATATCCTTTAGATATTTTGATGCTTGGACATAAGTGGGAGCATTGTCGCTAAGAATGAGTTGAGGGGAATGAACGACGGGCACAAAACCGTCTGAACGCCAGCATAAATTCTTCGCTAGACATATTATCACATAGTTCTAGGTGTACCGCTCGAGACGTCGCACAGGTAAACAATAATATAAAACCTTCTCATGCTCCCTCGTCTTCAATGCCCCTGTGTAATCTAATCCTACCGCTTGGAAAGGTTCTACGTGCTTTACACGGCATTCAGGTAGAGGTGGAGCTGGTCCAGTTGCATATGGTTTACCCTTTAGTCTCTGGCATATTACACACTTTCTCACTACGCGTCGAGCTACTTGTCGAACTCTGGGTATCCACCATGTGAGACGTAAATTCGATATAATATGACATACCCCGTAGTGTTTTACATCCCTATGTGCACGTATGATCAATAGATCAGTAACGTGATGTCTTGTTGGCATAAGCATAGGTCGGTTTGTGCCGTCTGGTACACCCGACCACTTCAGGCGACCCTCACACCTGATGAGGCCATTGTCTAGGTGCAACCTTAGTTGACGCACTATATTAGGCATTAATGTCTTATTCAAGCTTTTCAAGGATTCTAATTCATTGGAAAAGGTTTCTACTTGAACCCATTTGATCAAAGTTACTTCAGCTGCTTTAAATTCACGAGCATCAATATTGTGACCCCTGTTGCAGAGTTGGCCCGTTACTTTAAGCTTGAGATTGGATACATATCGCAACACCCAAGCTACAACTCTGACTAGTTTATTATAGTCACCGAATCTTGCCCACTTCATGATAGGACCCGGTGGCTCATTTGGTTGGGCTGTAACTGCCACTGTTTCCAGTGGCAGAAGTCCCTCACCAACAGCATGCCATATAGTCCATTCACTTTCATGGAGCAGCCACTTTGGACCATGCCACCACAATTCGGATTTCATTAACTGGCTAGCCGTTATACCCCTAGTTATGAGATCACTAGGGTTTTCTTTTGTATTTACATAATGATAAGCAACGTCTGGCAAAAGGGCTCTAATCTCATCTACCCTATTCCGCACATAAACTGGCAGAGACTTCTTGCTATGTATCCAGTTGAGTGCGACCTGACTATCGCACCATACATGAACGATTTCAATATTTAATTCGCTCTCGTATGCTGCGCGTACATGTTGCACCAGACGTGCTAATTGCAGCATGGCAGTCAATTCCATTTTAGGGATAGTTACCTTTTTAACCGGGGCTACCTTGGCCCGGGCTGTAACTAAATGTGCCCCAAATGAAGTAACAACATATATGGCTACCCCGTATGCCGTGGCGCTAGCATCGCAAAACGTGTGCAACGTAACGTCACCGAACGCCGCCACTTTACGAGGTATAGGTTTAGTACATAGGATGGCATATTCATTCAACAACAATGTCCCTTGGTCATTCAGGTCCTCGGGCAAACTGTCATCCCATCCTATTTTATGTCTCCAAACTTCCTGCATTAGAATCCTAGCTCTTATGGTAACAGGTAATGCTAGACCCAAAGGATCAAAAAATTGCGCAACTTTGCTCAACAAACTTCTTTTTGTGTGCGCTCCTGTCTGCTGAGCAAAAGACCTTGTTTGAAAAGTTAGTATGTCATGTTTAGGTTGCCAGATCATCCCCAAATTTCTGGACTTTTCCTGGTTAAGAGATGCCGTACCATCCACTTGTATTAAACTCTGAAGATCTTCACTATTAGTAACCCACTCGCGGAGAAATAGATGTGCATCCGCAAACAATCTGCGTGCTTGCCAGTATGCATACAACAAATCATCTTGACTATCACTAGTACCCTGCAAATTGTCAATGTATAATCCGCGAGATAGTTTACTTGTGTCCTCATGAGTGTCAGCTAGATGTTTTCTGATTGTGGCATTTAACAAAAACTGCGAGCAAGTGGCCCCAAAGAGTACAACCCGAAAACGGTATATTATGATGGGACTTTCAGAGTCGCTAATGTCGCCGAACCAAAGAAAGCGGGTAACATCTCTATCTTCCTCCTTTAGCTTGACCATCAAGAATGCCTTCTCGATGTCACTGGTATAGGCGTACTTCCCCAGCCTAAACCGCAATAGATGTTGGGACAGGTCCGACACCATGGACGGACCTGTCAACAGGCAGTCATTTAGACTGGGTTGTTGTCCTTGGTGGGCAGAACAGTCATACACCACCCGTATTGGTGTGGTGACGCTGTCTTTCTTTACCCCATGATGGGCCAGATAGTGAACCCTACCCTTCTTACACGGTTCCTTGACATCGAATCTCTCTATAAAGCCCCTATCCTCATAACTCCGAAATACATCGTCATACGCCTGGCGCGTGCTCGGTTCGTTAGACAATTTCCGCTGCAATGCGCGCAAGCGACCTAATGCCAAACCATAGTTGGTAGGCAGGCTTATCTCACTGTTCTTCCAGGGTAAACTAACTTTATATTGCTTGTCTGAGGCACAGTAGCACACAGACTCGTCAAACCTTTGTAGCGCAACTTCCGAGTCATAATCAGTCTCCATAGGATTAATGCCTATGTGATCCAATCTCCACAGTCGTTCCAGGTCGAACTCGGCAGCCAACTTAGGGTCACTAGGTTGGGAATCCTCCCTTCCCAACTCCTCTGCCGCGGTTACATTGACTCTATATATCGAGACCGTGTCGACCAGGACCTTTGACTGTGTAGTATGCACCTTTCCGCTCATGCAGTATCCAAATTTAGTGGGGATTAAAATTACACCACACTTCTTTTTAAATCCAGGGTATACTACTTCATAATAATGATCCACACCAAGTAGAACATGCACCTCACTCTGATTTCCCATGGGATCTGACAAGTTAACCCCCTTGCTACGTAATGCGTGTTCCACCTTCTTCACACCCACAGATACATATTCTGGTAGGGTGTCTACTACGATACAAGTCATAAAGTACCGGTTTTTACGATAGGAATATGAAATCTCCGCTATCTCGTAGTCTTGTTTATCAGTAACCCCTGTGAAGCCCTGTAATCGAAGAGTCTCAGCCCCTACGATTCGGTGCTTCAGTCCCACTAGTACGGACCTCTTTATAAAGGAACGTTGAGACCCTTGATCTAGAAGTACCCGACAAACTTTGTTACTGTCATTACCTTCCATGGGAATCTGTATTGTGGGCAATATAGTGGTGTCTTGCGTGCTACCTAGTGCCACAGTTGTAGTACCCTCATTTTTGACGTCTTTGACTTTATCTGCTGTAGGACACAACTTATCAAAGTGATGTCCTTTTCAGTGCCGACAGGGCCTTAAGTATGTAGCAGTACATTGTCCCTGCTTACCATGTTCCCCACTTAGACAACCTACACATAGCTTCAATCTTTTCGCCTGTGCTAGTTTTGTCTCATTTGTCGGGTATTTGACGCAGAAACTCCATTTATGTTTGTTGTTATATAGCTTACATAGAATCTGAGCAGGTTTCTTATACGCACCCTCTTTCTTTACTTTAGTCTCCACTGTCATGCTTACTGTTCCCCTCTTCTCCACATTCTCACTCCCTCCCGACTCATACATTCTCCCTTTGTTCAACTGTAGATTATTGATCTCCTTGCTGAACTGAGTTTTGAACTCCCCCAGTTCAAATGATCTTACCTTATCAAGTATTGCTATAGGAAGCTTCTGACGCAAGATAATAACTATCATTTCCTGCGTGGTAAGCCCTAGGGTGTCTAGCGATCGAGTATGGCACTCCATATTTGCCCTGAAGTTTGTCAACTCATCAACCTTATACTGTGGTTCTGCGAGCCCCAACAAGGCAACGACATGGGCCATCTTCAACTGCTCTCTATCCCCGTATGTGGACTCTAATAAGTGTACCGCTTCAAGATAACTACCACCCACTACTGCAAAACCCTCTATTAAATGTAAGGCCTCTCCTTCCATTTGTCCCTTCAGATAGTGAAACTTGCGGACATTATCCAAAGAGGTTTCATGAACCGTAGATCGAAATATGTCCCAGAAAGCTAACCACTCGGTTAACTTGCCCCCAAATGTAGGAAGATTGAGCTTTGGGAGGTGTACAGTATGTTTTGGGTCAGCCCTTCTATGGGCCTCATTATCGCCTCCCTTCTTACTTGCGACAGCACGCTGTAATAGGCGCTTCGCTCTAAAGACAGGTTCGTCATAGAGGGCGCGACTATCACACTCTGCAACTATCTCTTCCTCCTCTATCATGTCAGCCACAATCACCTCACTCAGAGCCGTAATACGACCGTGGGTAGCCTGGACGTTATCTAATCTAGCCTCCAATTCCTCTAGTTCAGCAGTAGTGATGAAAGTGTTTAAGTCCACAATTAGCCTATTTATTACTCCCCGAAGTCCCGCCCTTTGATTTTTAGGGGCTTTGATCAGCACCCCACTAGACGGTGTCTCTTTATCGTTTTTATCCATTTTGCATGTGAGCCTATAGGCTATGTATCTAAATATTACGTTACAAAGACAACGGCCAAATAATAGTCTAATTAACACCTTACGAGCGGCCTATGCGGTTTATTTATGTGTACCGCACAGCGGGGTGTTTTTAGCCAAAATAGGGCTGTTTACGTGATCATTTTCATGCCTAAATAAGACCCAGAACGTAAAACAAGTACCTATCCCTGAAAGGGCATAAACAGAGCTTTCGAATGACACCATAACGATCCTTGTATGATGGATAGTTTTCTTGCAATAACCGTGCAACGCGAGTGCAAAAAGCAGGTAATTCGGTACTTTCAGTACATAATTGAGTATGTAGCGAGTGAGAGAGGGAGGAGGGAGCTGAGATTTGTGTCAGTAGGTTCGCCGCGGTGGTCTGGAGCAGTCATACGCTCGCTAGTCTCCTGCCACCACTTGTCTCTCTCTCTCAGCCACATTACGTGCTGAAATTGCCACTCGAGTTATGTCGAGCGCCGCCACATAGTCCAGCTTTATTTAACTCGACTTATGTTGCTCGCCGCTAAATAAGGGTTAAGAGACGCCAACCGGCGGACTTCTATGTTATGGAGAAAAAATAGTACACTAAATAGCAATACCTCCTAATGGATCCTATTGAACAAGAAAAAATGTTAGGTCAGGTCATATGTCACAGGAAGTCTGAAACGGAAAAGAAAATTATTGGGGAAAGATGATGGGTGGGATGCAGAACTTGGGCAGATGCAACGATGTGACCCTGCATTCCGGCTCTAACCATCGCTTGGCTAGCCTTGCCAGTTTATCATAGAGTTGTTCCTGCATCCTGTTATATGTCCCCTTGTTCATTGCCTTAAAATCCCTTACTGGTAGCTAATTCCCGGGACTGGGCACCAATGTGGTAAACTATCAATGGAAGTCAAATATTACTAAGCTATAATGAATCAAATAAAATCAATCTAAATGAAAACTACTCTATATCTAAATTGAATTCAATCTGAAACAAGCTAATTTATATCCAAAGGTCTCACATAATAAATGTATATAATTATAGGGTAAGGTTATAAGGGTTAATATTAGCCAGGAATTAACTCACCAATAGTTCCACGTGGCAATGAGGCAAGGGAGAACGTTTTACCCAATATGGCGGTGGACAATGGGGAACGAGACTTCGGTCCCAAGACACGAGTCAAGTTAAAGAAAGAATAAATGATTACATGGGAATGGACATGATTATTATAATTTATGCTTATCTATCAGTCAGTCATGATGTCGATGAGAGCGTCGTGATGGTGTAGTTGTGTGTATTGCTGTATGTGTATTGTGATTAGAGGCACAAAAGCACGATCAACTGAGGGCGGAAAATTAGATGTTAACTGGTTGGTGTTCGTGAAGGCTCTGGCGTACCTCAAAAGCACACCTTGCTGCCTTGGCAAACCGCCAGGAGCCCAAATTATCGTACCGCATTTAGGTTGCTCTATACGATAAATTGTATTAATATATACGATAAATTCATATATACTACATAAGACCATGGCAATATTGCTTAATAGCATATTAGGCCTTTTATAACTTAACTTATTTACAATCTTATAATATACGATCTACTCGTCCTACTCGCTGTAGGAGAGATCGTGACGTCACAGAGACACACGAGATCACAAAAGAGTCATATTCTATCGTATTTATACGATAACCTTCATGTTTAGTTTACTATTTCATATACATTTCCTCCTCTAGATATTAGCATATACAAATACCATCCCCATGCCTCCACACCGGCTGTTCCAGCACTGCTTCGATTCACTAAATTCCCACTACCGGTTCAGTGATTTCAGATTCCTGGTTTGCTCAGACTTTTCTATAAATCTTTGCCTTGATCTCGTGCAAGTTTTTGTTTGGTTCTTCTGGCTTTGTGGTTGCCATCCAAATGTATACGTTTTTTCCCGTTATACTGTAGTTGTTGTTGATTGTTGTTATTGTCGCAGGTGCAGCAACTGTTGCCCTTTATAGATGTCATGTTTTGGTTCATCCTGTTAGTTTTTTAATCCTAATGGCATTTTTTGTTGATCACATGTTATACTCATCGTGTTCCTAACCAATTTCAAAATATACCACTCTACATTTTCCAGCCTTGCCTCCTATATTTTATCACCGTCTGCTGCCGATCTTGATTGAACGCCATTTTCCCTTAGCCTTACGTACCCTTCTTTATGATTCTCTGACATGTTTTCCTTTTTCCGTGTTGCCTCTGATATCAGTGTAATGTCACGCATATTTTCAAATACCCTTCAATTGTCCACTAATCTTGACGCATTATGTTCTTGAGCCTCTTGGTTTCTTCGATTATTCTCTTCCCATCATTTCAAATATTCGCTATGTGTTACTTAGCTTGCATAGCCTATTTATCCAAATATCTTTTCAAATGTCATCCTTTCCCATAGTTTTACTTTCCACAAGTTACCATCATTCACCATACATATCCCGATTCCTTACTCTCCCCCGTAACTCTCCAACGTTCACATATCACCTTACTTCCTCCAGTTCCCGTTCCCTATGTATAGAATAGACCTATGGAACAATGATTGATGCGTTAGGCTAACTACCGAAAATTTCAGAAACCGAATGAAAAAAAGGAAGTGACAAAATCTTCGTACACTAGGTTCCTTTTCAGCTAGCAGTAATTAGGAACGTTTGTGATTTATCAACTGAGGAGGTTAACCCATTCAGTATCGGTGACATGTTTTATATGTATTGTTATTTCAGCTACGTTTAAAATATTTCATGAAGGTAAGGAAGTATATATTGCAGCTAAAGGGATTAATTGTGTCTGTAGTTTTCTCTTATTTTAAGGCGTAGAAGTCCTTCCTAAGCTTAATAAAAACGTCTAATAGTTGCCAGAATAGAATGGTATGGATTTCATCCGTAATGAATGGGTTAAATTGTGAGAATCTGTGCAATATGCAGCAATACTTGTATTCTAGTATGGGTAACTCACCCTCCAATTCGAAATGGTAAAGTCATGGACGCGAAAAAAATCAATGTGAAGCTTATCGTACACTCCCGACTTCACCCAAAACCTACAGCTCCCAGTCAAGACCATGTTACTCTATTAGTCTAATTCAATCAATAATCAATAATACCCGCCTTCTCGAATAGTAAAGTCTAGCAAGGAAAAAGTAGGGAACACGAGATCTCATTTACGCAAGATACTTGTTCTCGCCTTCAGCCACACGGCTATCCGGCGTTAAAGATGGAGTGTTGCAAGAGGAAGAGGATCAAAGGAAGCAATGGGAAGGCCATGTACGCAGCCGGATCCCTTACCCTCTATGCATGCGCGAAAATGTAAGTCCCCTTGGCCCCGCCCCGCTGCCCAACCGCGTTTAAATATAGCCTTCAAACCGTTTCTGCCAGGTCGCTCCATAGGTCAGTCGGTAGAGCTCCCGCCCGTGACACCGATAATCCAGTGTTCGATCCCACTCGGATCTAGTGTATTATATATTTTTATTTTGTTATTTGTGTTATGTTATATTATATTATATTATATTAGGGTTAGGTTAAGTTAGGTTAATCTAATCTAATATTTGTACATTTTGGGCAGTGGGCGGGGCCAAGGGGGCTTACATTTTCACGCATGCGCAGATGTTAAAGGATCCGGCTGCGTAAATGGCCTCCCAAGCAATGTGACACCCTGATGAGTGAACACTTACAAATGTGGCACCAGTATTTAAAAAAAGTCCTCCACGGAAAAAAAAGGCAGTATGTAGAAACTCATGGAATAGGGGATCTGATGAATTAGGTCATGGCAAATTGGCAGGAGGTAAATAGTTTGCGGGTGTCGCTAATATAGGAAGAGTTAGTAATTTGATACTGATAGTTTGGCTCTACAAACAGATCTAGATACACTACACAAATGACCAGTAAAATGGCAAATGAAGTCCAATGTAGATACATGTAGTATATTAAAATTTGGGAAATCAATGGAAAATACAGGTTGTACATTAGTTAGCATATATATAAATTAAACAGATTTGGGAGTCATCGCCAGCAGTGATCTGTCACCAAGAAATCAAAGCATCTGTGTCCGAACTAAGGCAAACAAAGTTCTTTGACTTGGATTTATATCTAGAAGAATGGGTAACAGAACAGCAGAGGTAATCTTGAAAATTTAACTAGCATTAGTGAGGCCACATATTGATTATGCTGTACTATGTTGAAGTCTTTATTACAAAATGGATGTAGATTCCTTGAAGGCACTACAGTACAACGAATAATAACATATGTGACCCATTTTATTAGAAGACTTCCATGTAAAGTGTGACGTCTACCAGCGTGGGCAGAATCGCCTCTCGTTAGCCACTAGCGCTCGCCAGGGACATCGAAATGGGCTACAGTTATCCGAGAATGTTGTTCTTTCTTTCCTTGTGCTCGCATTGTCACAGACAGTCCAGTGGTGGTCTTTGTTTTCGTCTGTGACAACGGGAAGTATTTTATATCATTAGTAGAATATAAGATGCATGGTGTAAAGTTAAGGAGAAAGAGCGATAGAGGCAGCGTGGTGGTAGTATGTGCGTGTGTATGTATGTGCTGCCTCCCTCGCTAGGAGGAGTTTTCCCGCTCGCGCACGGGCTTTTCCCGCGCCCTTGATTGGCTGGCGGATCCTGGTGCGTTCTAGGGGCCTGCTGCCTTGTGGCGTCTCGGCCCATGTTGGCCGACCATCGCGCCCTTGCCGGCTCCTGTGTGGCTTGCCTCCTACATGAGGGTCCACAGGAGCTGTTCTCCTCGGGACAGGCTAGGCGCGCATGCTTCTAACATCCCTTTGCATACTCTCTCCCGATCACCCCCTTTACCACTGTCTCTCTCTCTGACCTTCTTCTTTTCCATTGCTTCTCATCTTTATTCAATTACTTATCCCCTTGGGTTCTGCATATGGTTTCCATAGCCGGCCATTGTATTGCATGCGCCGTCCTCAGAGATATTTACATGTACTTAGAATAGGTTTGAGGGTTCTTAGTTAGTAGAGGTTGGGAACTTAGTGTGTCTCCATTATTGATTTAGTGTTTCTGCTCTTTGATTTAATGCTAGTCTGGGATAAGGTAACTGTAGTCATTGTCTCCGATGTGTGTATGGTTTGCTTATACCTACACGACTTCGACCGGTCCTGTGGTAGCCTGTGTTGTCTTTTCGCTTGCGTCCTTTGCGAGTGCAGCATTGTGTTGACTGAGGGTTTTGGCCTGTTCCAGTTCCACACTTTGCTGCCTCTTTGCTTGTCTTTAGAGGGTCGCCAGGGTAGAACCAGATACTTGTGATCTGGATCTATCAAGAGAGCACCCTAGTCAATTAACGTAACTTAAAGGATGCAGTCTTAAGGACATCGCTAGGCTACGAGCCTGTGTTGCTCAACCACAGTTCCTTACATGGAGTATTCCAGCTAGACATTATTAATCGAGTAGACACTTATTAGTATTTAATATAAGCTCTTTGATATGTACGCATTATTATTCACAGCATTTATTACTCTAGGTTGTTGTTGAGTTGCACAACCATAGACTGTTTCTTTGATGAGGGAGTACTTCTTTTAGTGTCGAGCATTGCTACCATTGCGCATTTATAATATTCTCGTGTCAGTTAACATTATATGTCCTACCTTTTAGTGTATTCCATTTACATGTGTGGTGTCCTGCCTCCTGCCTTTATATAGTTTAAGATACAAGCATCTTATGAGCATCAGACTTTCTTCAGAAGTTTCCAGGTCTATGCTGTAGGACTATACTTCTCTTTCTTTCAGATAGGAGTGAAGAGTTTATTGTTATTTAGAGTAACTGTATTGAAGCATCTTTTTATTGTATTAAATCTTGCCGTGATGTAATTGATCTTTCCATAGATTCCTTTTTATGCATTTTAACGTAACTTGCATCTTGTTTGTTATCAGGCTATACCAGTGTGGGTTAGCCTGAAGTAGAGTACATTTATGCCCAGTTAAGGATACTCTGTTATCGCAGATTAACTCTGGAGGGTATAGGTGTTTTTGTTTGCCGGCATATAAGTTCGAGGGTTTGGATCTAGCGTACTGTTGTTGCATAGTGCCCTATTACTAGTCCAATCATTAAGTGCCCTTGTTTTATTCGTAGCCCCGGTCATAACAAATGGCGACCTTGTCTAGTATCTTATCTTAGTCGTCATACCAAATGAACTAAGAAATAATTGCAGGATTTTGGACATTTGTTTTTTTGAGGAATATTTTGGACACATTGGATTTTTTTTGGGCAACGTAGTATAGCACTTGAGTTGTCTTCAAGCACGTTTTTGAGTGAATAGTGCTACATGAGAGTTTAGGTACTTTTTTTTTTATAAACGTTGAGAATTTTCGGTGGACACTATGTCGAACGACGGATCAGTGCACAGTGAGGACACAGTATGGGAAGCAGGCTCTGAGGTGCAGAAGCTGGGTTTGTTAGAAAGCATTAGAGTAGTAACTAGTGAGGAGGATGCAAGGAAGTTTCTGGATGCCTATTACTGTTGACCGGGTGTCGGGGATTGATCGGTATGGTCTCCAGTGTTTGGCCACGGTCATGGGGCATGTTGGCACTAGTAGCATGACGAGAAGTGACCTGGTGGCCTGTGTGCTCGGTGGGGTGCGTGGTGCTTCGGGTGGAGCGGGAGCTGGGGCACCTTCGGCCCAACCCCCATTCCACTCGACTCCTACCATGGCACCCCCTCGGGCTCCGGAGCCGGGTACGTTCCTGCAGGCCGATAGTCATTGGCAGCGTGGTTTGCCCCTGGGTGGATCACTGGGTGGGTCTCCAATTGTTGCATCTCCTCCTCCTCAAGGTTTAACTCCAGATATGATCTTCCAGCTTGAGATGGCTAAGATGGCTAAGCAGCAGGAATACCAGCTTGAGATGGCTAAGATTGAGATGGCTAAGATTCAGGCTGAGGAGAGAAAGGCCATGTACTGTGCAGACATAGAGCTTGAGAAGTCTCGGGTGGAGTCGACAGGGCAGCGTCTCGGTTCTGGGAATCGAGGTCTTGATCAGTCTTTATCGCACCTTCTTAAGTTAGTCCCTGCATTTGACGAGTCGGGTGTCACCGAGTTTTTCCTGCGTTTTGAGAAGAAGTGCCGGGAGCACCAATGGCCCGAGGTTAAGTGGGCAGCCCTTGTTTCCTCTAGGTTGGTTGGCAAAGGACTTAAGGCATATGATGCGTTGCCCTTGGAGTCTTGCATCGATTATGAGGTATTGAAGGAAGCTGTTCTGCGGGCGTACGAGTTACAACCAGAGACATATAGGTTGAAGTTTCGGGGTGTTACGAAGGGTCGTGAGTGCACTTTTCTAGAACATGCCCGGGAACTCTCTGATGCTTTGAGAAATTGGCTGAGGTCAGAGAAGGTGACGACGTTCGAAGAGCTTGAGCAGTTAGTCATTCTAGAGCAATTTTTTAAATGCACAGGCGGCGACCTGACTTTGAACCTCAAAGAGAAACAACCTAAAACTCTACAAAAGGCAGCTGAGTTGGCTGACCTGAGAGTATCGCTGATTCATGGGTGCGGGTCTGCACAACGGACCAATGCAGTTAACAAGGGGCGCAACACTCCACCCCCCCCCGAGTCAGTGATGCAACATTTAATAACGAAAGTAAGAGCAATGATACTAATTTTGATCACAAACCAAAAACCGTCCCGTTTAAGAAAGGTCAGGGCCCTTCCCCACCTCAGGGGAAGTCCAAGGGTGAAGTAGAGTGTTTTAGGTGTCATAATAAGGGGCATTTTGCACGTTCCTGCCCTAGTAACCAACCTACAGCAGTCGTGTCTTTGGCTAGCAACATTGGGGTGTCTCTGAGGTCTTCTGCATTTACCCGGGGTGATATGTCAGATGCGGGGGCACAGCCTTTGAAGGAGTGTCCGGAAGGCTCGAAACCTGTCCGCGATGCTTTTTGCGACCATAGAGGGCGTGGCTGCGTGAGTTGGGCTGGTTGCAAGCATGGGTTGGAGTTGTTGCGTGATACAGGTGCATCCCAGACTCTGATGAAAAACTTTACAGGCCAACCTATAAACGCGGCACGGGTAGTTGTGGTGCAGGGTATTAATGCTACACGGTCATACCCGTTGGTTCGAGTGGAGCTGGAGGTTGATGGTGTGACACGAGAGATAGATGTTGGAATCATTGAGAGACTGCCAGTAGAGGGCGTCGACCTTCTTCTCGGCAACGACTTTGCGGTGCCTACTTCTGAGGTTCCACCCTTAGTCGCTGCCGAGAGGGCGGCCGACGTGAGTAGGGAGGGGCAGAAGTTGGTCGAGAGGTGTCAATTACAGCAGATGGCATGTGTTGACACCCGATCTCATGCATCTAAGGTGTCACAGCCTATTCCTCAGTCTCTAGGCCAGCGGAGGAACGGTCGGAAGGAGAAAGCTAAAGTTGGGAGTAGTTTTGTGAGTTTTGATCCAGCGGCTCTTCTTGGCGACTCAGTATTAGGACCAGAGATGAGCTCCGGAGTGACCCCAGAACCTGTCCCACCTAGGGACATGGTAGGGCGTGATGGCACTCCGCGACAGAGTAGTTCCCAGGTGGAGGAGAGTTGTGGGAACTGGGCTATTGATCTCGAGGACGGGGAGGCATGTCATGTGAACCTGTTAAAGGAGTTTGTGAGGCAACCACCTGAGCAGCCTACTGTCCCTATGTTGGTCTGCAGTGGCCAAGGTGGAGAAGGAGAGGGGGGCAGTGGAGCTCAGGTGGAGGAGAGTTGGGATTGTCATGTCTCGGCGGAGCAGTGGGCGGGGGACACAAGTCTGGTGGCTGTGGAAGCGCTAGAGCACCTGCCTGAGCAGCAGTGTGCAGCGCTCCAGCACCGGCTCGGTCCATACCCCACTGGTCGTGCCAAGCACCCAGGCCTCACAACTCATGCTGTGCACGAGGTTCCGCTGGCAGGTCACTTGAGTGTGCGTAGACCGTTGGCCTCGTTGTTTCAGTGGTTCAAGGTGGGCGACGAGGCTTTGGCATGGGTGTCAGGTTAGGGTCGACCCATGGCTGCCAAGGGTGGTGGTCAGAATGAGGACATTGAGCAGATTGGTGAGGTTGGCTGTGGAGTGGATGCGCCCGGTCGTCGCATAGCCTCCCAATGCTGCTCTAGTAATATGCAACAGCCCTACCATAGACCGACTGTATCTGGCCATGTCGCTGAAGGCGGTGCTGCTGCGCAGGCAGATGTACTCACAAGGAATGCGGGGGTCCGCATGTACAGTATCGGCGGGGAAGCCTTAGCAATTATGAACTATGGGAGTGACTGCACAGGTGGTACTGATTGTCCCTCTCATGACCTGGCTGTTCTAGGGACAAAGGTGGAGAAGGAGGGAGACTATAGTTTAGAAGCTGCGGTCTCGGGTGGGTTGTGGAAGGGCACTAGGAATGTTGTTCTTCGAGATAAGTTGCAACCTCTTGTTCCTAAGCGCCAAGAGAAGTTGTTTACTAGGCTGTGGCAGTATATCTGCATGTTTGTTGCTTCTCCAGGCCTGATGTACGGGGTAGAATCCGACATGGAGGCTGGAGACAGTGCAAGGCTCAAGTTAATTCCCTACCGTATAAATCCTGCTCGACAGCCTGTTGTGAAAGCAGAGCTAGACTACATATGGAAAAAGGGTCTGAGGGATAAGGGATATCGTGAGTGATCGTTGCCAGTGAGTTTGCAACCTGAGTTGAGTGGCAAGATCCGTGTGTATGTTGATTGCAAGAGTGTGGGTGCATTATCCCTGACAGACGCCTATCCATTACCTAGAGTTGACGACACCATAGACCGCATCGGGGCTGCCTCATTTATCACGAAGGTAGAACTAGTGAAAGGTTATTGGCAGGTCCCGTTGCCGGAGAGAGCGAAGAGAAGTGCCAGTCTTGTGATGAACTGGGCAGTTTATCAGTGCCAGGTGTTGTTTTGCTGCCGGAACACAAGTTGGATGTGTGGCATGTTAAGGGCACTGATAATGTTTTGGCTGATTGTTTGTCACGGGAGGGTATGTTTGCAGGAGAACCCTCGCCGTTCGGTCAGTGTGTGTTGAGAGTGGAGAAAAAACCAGGCTTGCCCCTATAGAGCAGCCGTCAAAAACAACATTAAAATTAAATACAAAAATTCACATAAAACTCTTTCTTTTTTATAGTTAATTGTAAGTTGCCAATTTTATAGCTAAAGTCCTAAGTTGAACCTGTCTTTCACTTAGTAGGCTGGGCTCTGTGAAGCTCGCTCAGGGAGCATAGCAGGCTAAATTATACTATTATGTTTGCGAGGGGTTATAAGATTTTATGTATGTTAATATGTTGTTTTATATAAGAATTGAGCTTTGCATTTCATTTCTGGTGGAGTGGCTAGGTGTGGCGGGTCTTGTCGGCATTCTGCCTTGTCAGATATGGTGCTCGCCTAATGTTGAGCATCCTATATCTTGGGCGGGGTGTGATGTCTACCAGCGTGGGCAGAATCGCCTCTCGTTAGCCACTAGCGCTCGCCAGGGACATCGAAATGGGCTATAGTTATCCGAGAATGTTGTTCTTTCTTTCCTTGTGCTCGCATTGTCACAGACAGTCCAGTGGTGGTCTTTGTTTTCGTCTGTGACAACGGGAAGTATTTTATATCATTAGTAGAATATAAGATGCATGGTGTAAAGTTAAGGAGAAAGAGCGATAGAGGCAGCGTGGTGGTAGTATGTGCGTGTGTATGTATGTGCTGCCTCCCTCGCTCGGAGGAGTTTTCCCGCTCCGCGGGCTTTCCCGCGCCCTTGATTGGCTGGCGGATCCTGGCGCGTTCTAGGGGCCTGCTGCCTTGGGACGTCTCGGCCCGTGATTGGCCGACCATCGCGCCCTTGCGGGCTCCTGTGTGGCTTGCCTCCTACATGAGGGTCCACAGGAGCTGTTCTCCTCGGGACAGGCTAGGCGCGCGTGCTTCTAACATCCCTTTGCATACTCTCTCCCGATCACCCCCTTTACCACTGTCTCTCTCTCTGACCTTCTTCTTTTCCATTGCTTCTCGTCTTTATTCAATTACTTATCCCCTTGGGTTCTGCATACAGTTTCCATAGCCGGCCCATTGTATTGCATGCGCCATCCTCAGAGATATTTACATGTACTTAGAATAGGTTTGAGGGTTTTTAGTTAGTAGAGGTTGGGAACTTAGTGTATCACCATTATTGATTTAGTGTTTCTGCTCTTTTATTTAATGCTACACTGGGATAAGGTAACTGTAGTCGTTGTCTCCGATGTGTGTATGGTTTGCTTATACCTACACGACTTCGACCGGTCCTGTGGTAGCCTGAGTTGTCTTCTCGCTTGCGTCCTTTGCGAGTGCAGCATTGTGTTGACTGAGGGTTTTGGCCTGTTCCAGTTCCACACTTTGCTGCCTCTTTGCTTGTCTTTAGAGGGTCGCCAGGGTAGAACCAGATCCTTGTGATCTGGATCTATCAAGAGAGCAGCCTAGTCAATTAACGTAACTTAAAGGATGCAGTCTTAAGGACATCGCTAGGCTACGAGCCTGTTTTGCTCAACTACAGTTCCTTACCTAGAGTATTCCAGCTAGACATTATTAATCGAGTAGACACTTATTAGTATTTAATATAAGCTCTTTGATATGTACGCATTATTATTCACAGCATTTATTAGTCTAGGTTATTGTTGAGTTGCACAACCATAGCAGACTGTTTCGTTGATGAGGGAGTACTTCTTTTAGTGTCGAGCATTGCTACCGTTGCGCATTTATAATATTCTCGTGTCAGTTAACATTATATGTCCTATCTTTTAGTGTATTCCATTTACACGTGTGGTGTCCTGCCTCCTGCCTTTATATAGTTTAAGATACGAGCATCTTATGAGCATCAGACTTTCTTCAGAAGTTTCCAGGTCTATGCTGTAGGACTATACTTCACTTTCTTTCAGATAGGAGTGAAGAGTTTATTGTTATTTAGAGTAACTGTATTGAAGCATCTTTTTATTGTATTAATTCTTGCAGTGATTTAATTGATCTTTCTATAAATTCCTTTTATGCATTTTAACGTAACTTGCATCTTGTTTGTTATCAGGCTATACCAGTGTGGGTTAGCCTGAAGTAGAGTACATTTATGCCCAGTTAACCTAACAAGTGCGCATGGGGGTAATTGGAAACGTCCCCCTGTGCTGACGTATTTGAGGTGTTTCGTCACTAAAATATTCATTGTGCCATTAATAGCATTAATACTTATCCATATGCGCCTATTATGGGTTGATTATAAAGGTATTAACCTGAAACAACAATAAAACGAGTGAAAACAGCGTTTGGATGGTCAAAATCGGAGATATAGCCCGCGAGTTGTATAATGTATGGGTGAGGCAAGCTGCTTTCCCGCCAATTTCCCCCAAGGCCACTGAGACACAGGCGATCGATACTCTCTCTCTCTCTCTTGCATTCGCTTGCTATCAGTGATGACCACACCCTCCAACCGGATTTCTAATGTTAGCACGAAAATATACCTCAGAATAAGGGAATAACAGGGAAAATAGGTGATAACTGAAGGAGAGGAGGAAAGTGGGGAAGGAGGGGAGGTAGAGGACTGAGATTTTGCATGGCCCAGGGGCCATGGAGGCCCAGGAGTTCCGGGGGAACTCTTAAGAGTCTCCCTGCAGTTCCCGGGTTAAGGATACCCCGTTATCGCAGATTAACTCTGGAGGGTATAGGTATTTTTGTTCGCCGGCATATAAGTTCGAGAGTTTGGATCTAGCGTACCATTGTTGCATAGTGCCCTATTACTAGTCCAATCATTAAGTGCCCTTGTTTTATTCGTAGCCCCGGTCGTAACAAAACAAAAGTTGGAGAAAATGTATCCTAGTTTAATTAGGCTTGCATTCGTTAGAAAGACGTAGATGGGATAAATTAGAGGTGTTCAAATTGGTAAGTTGGATTAATGAAGGTCCCATGAAAGATGTACTGAAGCTGACTGATAGCGAAAGAACTTGAACAAATTATTTAAAATTGAATAAATATAGTTTTAGATAGAATGTAGACAAAGTACACCCATCCATAACAGAAAGGTAGCCCCCTGATCGAGAGATCTGAACCTCATGCTATTTAGTTGTGGTAACACTGGTTCTGAACCATCGACGTCACGAAAGTGGGTGGTGACTAGGGATTGTGGGAGGGAGTAGGGACCTGATCTGAACGAAGCAATGCTTCACTTCGCATTGACAATCGTTTGGCTAATTCTCTCTCTCTCTTTCAGAAAGGACGTCCTACTTAGAGTCTTTGAAGCATTTTTAAAAATAGATCTGACATAAGACGTCCATCTGAAATTGGCATACTCCAAGGATATTACTATTCGAAAAAATTGCCAAATTTGTATTATTGAAAATTATGTACGATTCAAGTGGGATGTGTGTATTCGAAAACTGGATGTTATTAGTTAATAGAAAGATAGACAGACAGAGAGAGATATATAGATATATATGTGGAGGAGAGAGAAAGAAAGAGAGAGAGAGAGAGAGAGAATTGACAAAACGATGTTCAATGCGAAGTGAAGCATTACTTCGTTTAGATCAGCTCGCTACTCCCTCCCACAATCCACAGTCACCACCCACTTACATGCCGTTGATGGTTCAGTGCCAGTGTTACCACAATTAAATAGCATGAGGTTTCAGATCTCTCAATCAGGGGGGTACCTTTCTTTTATGGATGGGTGTACTTGGTTGGTAACAGAGTACTAACTATGTGGAATAGGCTACCGAGTGTTATAGTAGGATCATGAACGATAAAGAGCTTCAATATTTAGGTAAATGGGATGGGATGGATGTGCGGTTTTTTATGTTAAATGGTAAATTGGAGGAGTGACTGATGGTGTACGGAAAGTTAGGGTAATAGTGTTTAACCAAATGACTGCAGGGATATACAGTCTACGACAGAACTGTTGTCCATGATCTGAGGCAATTTGTTAGTTCACTTATCTTTTAATAGATGGCCCTTTAATCGCTTCTAATAAAAGGGGGTGGGGTTAATACAGAGGTTTGAAGGAGGAGAGTCAAACGTGTGTGTGTGTGTGTATGTGTTCGAGACCAGCACACAGAATAAGTTTAATGTTACACAATACACAGGCTATATAATAAGACAAGCCCATACTGAAAGCCTAGATCACAAATAAGTAACGTACAGTTGTGGACAGATGCAACAGATATAGCCTTGGTCTGTCCAAGACCTCAATAGAGGGCAGCACAATTAGTGCTCATAAATTATCTGGTAACAGTGATGGCGTGGGGTTAGTAGGTGAAGGTATGGGGTGGAGGGAGGGAGGCGAAGGAAGGGGAAGGAGGGTACAGGAGTGGGAGGGGTAACCAGAGGCAGGTGGGGGTGGAGGAGAAGTGGGTGACCAAATAGTTTACTGTGAAAAAATGATTAATTTTGTGTTTTGATCATTATGTGGTATTATGATTGCAAAATATTGGATTGCTGGTATTAATGAAACATATAATACTGCTGAAGTTGTAGCCAATTGAAACAGACACCCTCCAATAAGAAACTGTGTGTTTCTACCTCGCGAATCATAGATGGGGGAGGGGAGAAGATATTATTATTATAAAGACTAGCACCAAGCCCATGAAAACTATGTGGCACTAAAACTCATGATTAAAACGGCAGCTAGGCGAATTCTAGAAAGATACAAAGCTATGGGGAAAAAAACGTTACAGAAAGGTAAAAGACAAGCATGAGACAGAAAATGCATAAAGAGATCCAGATACAAAGTGCGGAGTGACAAACTATAGAGGGCAACTAGCAGTAGTGCAGGATAGGGGTTGTTGTTGGTGTTGTTCCCTAAGCTGCCTGGCCGAACAGCCCCGAGTCCTTAAGGAAGGCCATGGCCACGGTCGGGGTTTCCCACAGAGCTCTCAAATAGTGTAAATTGTGTTGTTGGCGTAAGTGGTTGTGTGAAATGCAGTCTTCTATGATGTGTTTTATGGTGTGGGGTGCTGTGTTACAACCCGGGCAAATGTCGACGACGGAGTCATCCAGTCTCTTCTGATAGCTCAGAAGAGCTGGATGGTGTCCGCATCTCAGCCTGGCCAGGTGGACTCTGTCCTCGCGAGGAAGGGAGGATTCAGAAGGATGGATTTCGGGAGGTCGTGCTTGCAGCTGCGTGTTGTCTATGAGTGAGTGGATGGAACGGCGAGTGATATGAGTATGGATGTGCTTCCGAAAGTTGGTTTGGGGTGGGCAGGGAGGGAGAGAAGACAGTATTTGTGTGTGATAGCGTGTGCTGGGTGTTGTTTTGATATTTCTTGGTGTCTGTGGGTGTGTTGCCATGTAGTGTAGTGGGTGGTGTTGATTCGTGGAGGCTGCTGCCAGGAATTGAGTGTCTCTCATGTCTAGATGATCTTTGACTTTTAGGACTTTGGTTTCTTGATGTAGGTGATCTGTGGGTGTAGTAGCTGTGCATCCTGTGATGATTTTCAGGGCTTTATTTTGAATAGTCTGTAAGGTCTTATGATGTGTTTCAGCTAGGTTAGAAGCCCAGGCCAGGCTTGCGTATTCCATAACTGATCTTATGTATTGTTTGTAGACTGTGGTGGTGGTTACGTTGTTGTGTCCAAATTTCGTGTGGGCAAGTGATCTGAGGGCGTTAAGTCTGGGTGTCAATTTCTTTTTCGTGTTTGTGGTATGCTGTTTGAATATCATTTGGGTGTCGTATGTTACTCCTAGGATTTTGGGTGTGTGTGTGTGTGTTAGGGGTGTGTTGTTTATGTTGAGTCCCGGGACGTAATCGTGCTCTCCTGTCCAGCTTGTGAGGAGGGTTGCAATGGATTTAGCTGGGGCTAAATTGAGTCTGTTTGTAGTGCACCATTCATGTAATGTGTCGAGATAGACTTGAAGGAGTCTTGTTGCTGTGTCTGGGTTTTGGTGCGTGCTTGTGAGTGTTATGTCGTCTGTGTAGGAGGCTATGGTTATTTGGGAGGGTGTATTGAAAAAACACTTACAGACTTCAACTGTTAATTACCGAATACAAAAACAAGTTCACTTTATTCATTAACAAAATACAAAATAATTAATAATTATTGATTTAAAGAAAATAAAGTAAACTATTCAGTGTCGTCCAAGCATGTGTTATAATCCTAACACTGGCATTGATCTCCCCTTTCATGCTCCCCCGACCCACCCCTCCCTCATCATTATAAACATAATTAGTTTTCAGGGTGAAGCAATGTAAGTAATATTCCCTTTATACACCATTTACAACTCAAATGATTTATTGTTAATTTTGTTTTCTTTCAACATAGGAAAGACCAAAGGCATCTTGGATGAAGCATATTACGATCCTCAAGTGGTCTGCAGATATTACTGTCATATGTTAGTAAATAAAAAAGCAATGCTGAATCATAAAAATACCCAAACAATGTGGGCATACAAAGTTATTGCCTAATATTATTTAATTGATTGTACAGTAGTGAACATTAATTCAAATACAAACTTATTCGAAGCGGTTTCGGGTTGAATTGATTCTCCTTACTAATTCTTACTGAGCATTTGCATTTCAGAGATTCGTTTAATAAGTTAGAGAATTCAAAATCGATCAGAATTAGTTACCACTATTGTACATGGTCATTACAGTGTAATAAGAGGAGATTAATTGAAATAATTTTAAATGCCACCAACTGATGTAATACAGAAATCAATCATACCCAATATTTTTAATCTTTGAATCTTTATGCCGAGTCGAGTCGTAAAACATTTTCGGAATTTCATTCAATATAGGAACGATCAGCCCCGAATTACTCTATGAATCAAGAACTATGCCTCATAAACGATTGAATTACCTTCAACTACGTTTGAATACTCGACCCAGACTTGGGCATCAGCATTATATCCCGTGACCAGAGTTGCAAATGTTACAAAAACATTTTACGCTAATCTGTTTCAAATAGTTAGTATTTTTCTGCTAACTACCTAATATCATCACCATATTCTAAGATACTTTGATTTCGTAATTTATAATGTGTGAATAGGTAAACCTATACTTTACCTTTAGTTAAGTCCATATTAAACATGTTAATCATGTATCAATTTTTTAGTGCTTTATTTGTAACCCTGTTTTGCTAGATTTCTAAATATGCATATATCTCATTAATAAAACTTTTTTGAGAAAAATGTGATACGACAATATATGTTAATATTCCATTTTACAATGTGTTCGTCAAAGTCTGTAACAGTTATTTCAATACACCCTTATATATATATATATATATATATATATATATATATATATATATATATACAGTATATATATATATTTATATCTATATTTATATATATACAGTATATATATATATATATATATATATATATATATATATATATACAGTATTACAGTAAATGAAGCAAGCTTTATCTACCTATTTATCTTTGCTATATTCATTATATGTTTTAGTCTGCAGTTTTACTGTTATAGCAAACTGGGTCGACCGTGATAATATTTACACAATACTGGACACTATATATATTTACACAATACTGGACACTATATATATTTACACAATACTGGACACTATATATATTTGCAGTGCAGTTCCTTGATTTTGTAAAATAAATACTACCATATTTTTTTAAACATAATTGTATGCAACTGACAGAAGCCACTTCTCTGTATCATCCTACTTTCTCTATCCTACTTTCAAAGCCAAAGGCAGATGCAGCAAACTCACAGGCTCTCATGTTCCCGATTTTGATTCCTCTGAATTCTCCACTTTATGGCTCAAGTTATCCTGTCATTCTCATACTAAATACTTCTGTTTTGTCTATCTTTCCCTTAACTCTACTGACTTTCCCAAATTCTTTGAGTATCTAAACTCTTTACTGGAACACATCCTAGCATCTCTCCTTTCTCAGAAATCACCATCTTAGGAGATTTTAACCCTCACCACCACCAATTGCTCTCCTCTCATTCCACTGACTAACCTTTCTTCTTCTTATACTGTCGATCTTTTCCCTCATTTGGGCTCCTCTTACCTATCTCTCTTACCTGTCCTATCTCTCCAGTACGGCCATCCGATTGAGCCGAACTAGCCAGCCAGCGGCACTTGTAGCACTTTGGCACTGCAGACTGGTGGGCTCTCCGGTAGTACTTCTTTGATTTCCCATGGAATGACTTCCGTTGCCTCGGAGAGTGCTGAACTCTTTACCGAGGTAATCCTCTCGGGCATGGAGGCATACATTCCATTTTCTTTTCCTCAGACTAATGTAAAAAAAAAAATGGTTTACTCACGCTTGTTCAACTTCTGTCCACGATAAGGATGAAGCATTCAAACAGTACCGACACCTTCAAACTCAAGAATCTTATTCTCCTTATGTTTCTGCCCAGAATCAAGCCAAATCTGTTCTTTGACTCACCAAACACTCTTTCATCGATTCTATATTAAATGCACTGAACTATCCAATATCTAATGATAATGTCGGACAGGCTGGGAGAGAGGTATATTGACCAGGATTCGACCCCACTCACTCCAGGTATATTTGGAAGGGCTGGGCACCGTAAGCACTCAGCCATATGCTCATGGCCGAGTGGTTATGGTGCCCAGCTCTTCCAAATATACCTGCAGTGAGTGGGTTCGAATCTTGGTCAGGTTACCTCTCTTTGAACTATCCGACTCTAAGCTCTTCCCAAGCTTTCTGGCATCTAGCCAAAAACCTCTCCACCAATTGTTCTTCTTCGTCTTTCCCTCCCCTTTTCCACTCTGATGGCACTACCGTCACTTCTTCCTCTGACAAAGCTAAACTCTTCACCCAAACTTTCGCTAAAAACTCCTCCTTGGATGATTCCGGTGTTATTCCTCCCCCTCTAACCCCCTCTCTCCTACTTATACCTAATATCCTAATCTCTTTTAAATATGTGCTCTCTACCCTCTCTGGGCTTCATACTACGAAGGCGTGATGGTGTTCCTCCTGTTGTACTAAAAAAAACTTTGCTTCCGCGCTGACTCCCTGCCTAGGCAAACTCTTTCGTCTCTGTCTCTCCTCTAATGTCTTTCCTTCTTGCTGGAAGTTTGCTCTCATTTAACCTATCCCAAAGAAGGGATGATCGCTCTCAACCCTCCAACTATCGTCCAATTGCTCTCATTTCTTGCATCTCCAAAGTTTTTGGAAACTATTCTTACTTCGAAATTTCTTAAGCATCTCTCTGCCCATATAATCTACTTTCAGATCGCCAGTATGGCTTCCTTAGGGGTCGCTCTACTGGTGATCTTCTTTCATATCTTACTAACTTTTGGTCATCCTCTTTTCATGATTTCGGTGAAAGCTTTTCTATTGTGCTAGACATATCTATAAGTCCTTTAATAGAGTCTGGCACAAATCTCTAACTTCTAAACTACCCACCTTTAGTTTGTGTCCCTCAAATTGTGCCTTTATCTCTATTTCCCTTCCTGGCCGTTCCATGGTTGCAGTTGTGGACGGCCATCTTTCACTTCCTCAACCTATCAACTATCAGCTATTCATTCATATGCTGATGACTCTACGTTACACTATTCAACTAGCTTTTCAGAACCCCCCAGCAAGCAATCTCTCAAAAAGTCATGTGACGATGCCATATCTTCTGACCTATCAACAATTCCCATTTGGGGCAGAAAATATATTGTTGCTTTTGGTGCTTCCAAAACCCATTTCTCCATTTATCTACCCATCAAGAACTCCCACAGGACTTTCCCTTATACTTCAACAATACACAAATCAACCCTTCATCTTCTCTCAGTATTCTCGGTGTCTTCTTTTCTCCTGATCTCACTTGGAAAGATCATATTACCACCCTTGCTAAAACAGCTTTCCAGAAGCTGGGTGTTATGCCCTGTTTTTATGCAGGATTAACTTGGTATAGGTGGGTTCTACAAGACTGGGTTATAGGATTTCATGCACAGTACACAAATGGAATCAATAGAGAACATAGATAATATCAAAAGAATGGTTTATAATGCAGCTTTACTCTCCACAACACTAGGCAGAATAATGATTATATATTCACAAGAAACAATGGTAAATTGGATAAGTCAAATGCGTACTTTGGACTTTTATAATCTCTAGCATTTATCGTGGGTTTAGATAGAGACACACTTCCCACTTCCAACGTTCAGGTATTATTCTTCTGATCATATTACTTCAACGATACGTAGGGTACACGAATCACACAGGCTAAGTATCTCGTTATGTTAACTCTCAGGTAATATGACTCGTAATCAAAGATGAAAATATGAATAATATAGTTATTTCCCAAGAAGGTACGAAAAGGGAATAACAGTAGCTAGCTTCACTGGTAGGGTATGTTCCCTTGTCTCAACAACACTTAAGACAGAATATCAGTGAGGGGCGATTCAGGTTTCTGGTTAGCAATCACAATCACTTATTTTAGTATTGCTTTCTCTCGAGCTGTAGTCCAATTAGTTAAGACTTATTTCTTCGGCGAGATTAACCTGGTAGCAAGAATAATTACGGGAGTCAGTTCACCTAGTCTTAAATTCACTGATATACTTCAACACACGCTAGCATAGTAATCACTTTCTTCATAACATTAGAGATCGATGAGACATAATAGAATACACTGCATGGGAGAATTAATAATATCGTAGCACTGATACTTTTGAGAATTAGCACTGTGATGGAGTTTCCTGGTTATCTTGAGTTGGTGATGTCGGGGGTCAACAGCTGCTCTGGGGCCATCTAAGTTGTCCGGTAGTGTAGAGAAGGTTACAGATGGGTTACTTGCTTAACCGGTGATGAAGTTCCGATATGTTACTCTTGGATGGGGACCTTAAATACAATGTCTCAGGCACAGGCCGGACTAACAAGGTATCGGATGAACGTAAGATAGTCGGGAAAAGCAACCTTCTTATCTGTCTCTGGTCTTTGAAAGAGGTTCAAGGAACTCGGGCAGTTTTGAAACCTTTTAGTTAACAATCCTGTTTGGGAGGCCACAGTCAATTGTTACCAAGGAGTTATTCTTGCAAAGTCCTCAATTAAGAGTTTCTCGCATAATCCCTTCTAACATAGCAAGATCTTTCTGTCCTAGATCAAGTATGAATTTGAGGTACTAGTGTCCACTGTTCTAATTTAGTCACTGTTGGAAAGGTGGGTTTTTCCTGCTTCAACAACCACTAAATTACAACAGAAAACGTACTCGGATGGATAACCATTGAATCTGGGAGTCCAGAATCCGATGTGTTATTCAAAAGGAGTTACTACTACACTCTATGATTGCTTGTAAACCCAAGAAGAAGAGGACACACTACAACGCGTTTATAAGACAATCAATAACTGGTAAATTTGTTATTTGTAGATATGATTTATTACCTTTTGGGAGTCCGGGTATAATAAAATATTCACAAAAGGTTAGCTTACCTACTCACAGAGTTCACAGACTACGGGGTGCCGAATTATCAGGAATCTTGAGGGATGGAGTATACTAGACTTTCAAGCAGAGTGGGAGGCCGTTGATTTGAGAGCTAATAATGAACTGGCCGAGCTTTGTCTCGGTGGTAGCATTTATAGGTTTGGTCAAAGGGGGGGGGGGGGGGGGAGAATGTTCTAGAACTATTGGATGTCGGGGGTCAGGCAGAAGTTAATTTATCCTTTTTAACTTAGTGGGGTAGTGAAAGAGGTGTTTATCTCTTCAGTATGTAGTTCGTAATGTGATTGATTAATTTGGATATCTTTACTCTAGTACAAGTTACTATTAGAGTTGTAGAGAGTAGGATTTGGTCAAGGGGGGGGGGGGGGGGGGCACTACTTTACAGGGCGCCGTACTGGCCCATGCTGGAAGGCATTATTCATCATTTCACATAAGTATCCTTCTCTGGTCTAGCTGAAATGCTATTAGGAGTCTAGGACTGGTGAAGGCGGATTTTGGGTTCTTGTTAAGGATGGGATAGGATAGCATGTTGGTAGGTAACTAGACTTTCTAGTTCGTTTTAGGTTGGAGGCTCACCTGGTGTTTGGCAAGAATTTGGTTGGCCCGTCTGGGCCAGTGTCTACCTACGCGGGGAAAAACGCGCAGGTCGGGGGGTTGGTGGGGTCCCCTGGGGTAGGGGGGCATGCCGCACCTTAAATACTGCGGCATGGAGTTCTTTACGTTAATTGGATTGTGATATGACTTTAGGTTGTCATGATATACACTTTTAGTTATGGTTGATCAATGATCATTGAATCTAGTTCTCACTTACGAGGATCACTCATGGGGGTTAGGAATAGTGGTTTTGTTAACGTGCAAGTCAGGGGGGGGGGGGGGGGAAACACACTCTTAAGGGGGTTCGAGGTGGTTGCCCTAGCCTCTCGCTGTCTGCCCTTCTGGATCAAGTTGCGAGTTTGGCTATACATGTTAGAGGATAGTTAATGGAGGTAACAAGGATAGGGTTTTACCTTCTACTTACTGGGGCTTGGGAACGAACTGAATCGGCACTCTATAACATCCTCATGGACGTCTTTGAAGGTGGAGGGTTGAGTTTTTGGGGGGCGCCTGGTGTGAGGCTAGGTCGCGGTTGTCTCGTGAACTTTGACATTGACCTTTAACACTCTGGGCATAGGGGTGGCATTTCCCTATGATGAAAACAGGTATAGTGGTGTGGTTTGTTGGTGGTGTCTGAGGGAAAAGGTGACAGGGTGACTCAAAAGGTTATGTGTGTGCGTATGTGTAGGTGGAAGGTATGATGGGTGAATTTTATCGTTCTAGGCAGGCATATTTGTGATAGGGTTATGCCTTATATCAGAAGGGATGGGTTCATTTATAGCGTTGTATAGTACCACGCTGATTCGATGTACTTATCTGTTTTTGGGCATTGTTCATCATGTGCATAGAGTCATGGTTAAATTATTTGGTCGGTAGTACAACTGGGGAGAATTATATTTGACACTGGTAGAATTATATTATTTACCTTAGTATGATTATATGTGTGGTATATAGGTGCTGTGGATGTTAAAAAGGTTGGGAGTAAATCACTCTTGGCCGACGTGCCTTTGGGATCCTTTGCTTTCTTGATGTGTTGGTGTCGGTCTCCTGGTCCATCCGGGCGACCCTCCGTTGAATGACACGTGTGGCGGCGTCATTTGATCCTGTGCGCGTCTTCTTCTTTCTCCTCTGGCTGCTGGGTCCCTTCATGTCGGTCGGCTTTCGCTCTGGTTCTTTCGGGATTGTTACTGGGTTGTTGCTTGGGAGAGTGGTAGGGGAAATCCTTTTTGGGGGTATTTTACTGGGTATGCTCAATCGTCTCCGGGGGTTCTTTACCCCGGCACAGCTTCTTGCTCTGTACAGAGGCACAGTGCGTCCATGTATTGAGTATTGTTCACATGTGTTTGGAAGATCCTCTCACACAGCATTTCTTGACAAAGTAGAAAACAAAACCTTTCGTCTCATTAACTGATGTCCACTCCATGATTCTCTGCGATCTCTCTCTCTTCACCGCAAAGTTGCATCTCTCTCGCTATCTACTGATATTACAATAATCAGTGTTCCTCACCCTCTCTCAATGTATACCACCTCCTTTACGAAGAGTACGTAGAACCTGTCTTCCAATACAATCCCACCCCTACTCTTTGCAAGTCTCCAACCCAAGAGTGAAACGATATTCCCAATCTTTCCCCTATTCAACAGCTGAGCTCTGGAATGCTCTACCTTGAATCCATTTTCCCGTCATCCTATGACTTTAATTACTTTAACACCTAACGAGCGGCCTAGGCGGTAATTTATATGTACCGCCCAGCGGGGTGTTTTTACCCTAAATAGGGTTGTTTGCGTGCTCGTTTTCATGCCTAAATAAGACCCAGAGCGTAAAACAAGTATCTATACCTGAAAGGGCATAAACAGAGCTTTCCAATGACACTCCAACCATCCTTGTACGACCACTGGTTTTCTTGCAACGAACGCGCAACACGAGTGCAAAAACCATGTAATTAGGTACTTTCCCTACATAATTCCCTGTGTAGCGAGTGTGAGGGGGGATGGAAGGGTGGTTTTCACTTCAGTTGGCCCACCGCGGTGGTGGGCGGTGGTCATAGCCTTACTACTCTCCTCACACCGCTCAGCTCTCTCTCTCTGCAACATTACGTGCTGAAAATGGCACACGACATAAGTTGTGAACCGCCACTTAGTCCAAATTTATTTCACACGACATAAGTTGCGCGCCGCCAAAGAAGGGTTAAACTCCGTGTATCAAGGCATTTTGGCTCGAACATTCCTTGATTTTGGCCCTGTCACTCTTTCAACTATGGGGAAGGAATTCATCACAGACAGTTCTGCCTTTTGTCTCAGTAACTCACATAGAAAAATTATCTACTCACTATAATATGACCATGCTTTTATTTCAGTCTCGCTCTACAGGTTTTGTGCGAGTCAATTATTTAGTAAGATTAAATACCCTCTTTATTGGTTAATAAGGATGTATAAAATCTAGAGTTACCAATAATGCTATTTTAAAGTCGGTTTGTAACTAAATATATTAAGAAATCAATGGACCTTATATTATTGATTGGCAATATTTGTCAAGATTGTATTATTGGTAACCTAAGGAAATATTGACTTAAGAAATGTTATGATACGTGCAATAGTTTGAAAGCCCCATAAATGAAATATATGTGTATATATTCCATACTAAGTGTGTTATGTTGTACAACAATTCTGACAACAATAAACATGGAAATGCTGCAACTCCCCCTTTGCTAAAATTTTGTAGATACTGACCTTGTTGTTAAACTTTAAGTTATTCACAATGTACTGTTAAATATTATACGAAATCACAGGTCATACCCAGCAAACATTTTAAGTACGGGCCAATTCCGGCAAGTAGCGGCAAGTCCGGAATGTTGGTGTTTTTGTATCGGGCCAAAATATATTGGCCATAAAATTCTAAAACGGTATTGGTCCAATATATTATTAACCCTTTACTGGCGGCGCGCATCATATGTCGAGTGAAAGAAATTTGGACTATGTGGGGGCTCACAACATAAGTCGTGTGGCAATTTCAGCATGTAATGTTGCTGAGAGAGAGAGACAAGTGGTGGCAGGAGAGTAGCGAGCGTATGACTGCTCCAGACCACCGCGGTGGACCAACTGACATGAATCCCACCCTCTTCCACCCTCTCACACTCGCTACATAGTGAATTGTATGGGGAAAGTACCGAACTACATGGTTTTTGCACTCGTGTTGCGCGGTTGTTGCAAGAAAACTAGCGGTCATACAAGGATCGTTGTGGTGTCATTGGAAAGCTCAGTTTATGCCCTTTCAGGGATAGATACTTGTTTTACGCTCTGGATCTTATTTAGGCATGAAAATGATCACATAAACAGCCCTATTTTGGGTAAAAACACCCCACTGGTGGCTACATATTATTTACCGCCTAGGCAACTCATTAGGTGTTAATAAATGTTTTCCTTTGTCCGTTTTGGGGCAGGATACATAATGCTGGTCCAGCATTAGCAAATGATGGCATTAATTATAACTTATTTTGTTTACTGGGCCAATATTTATCGGCCTGATTAAGGCATAATGATATCGGTCCATTGTAGAAATAATAATGGGTTTCCATAGTTGATTCAGAAGAGGATGCACAATGTTGGGCCGATAAAGTAAATACATCCAATAAATGGATAACCATTTTTAATAAAAGGGCCAATATATTCCCAGCAAACATTGGAAGTACGGGCCAATGCCGGCAAGTCTGGAATGTAGGCTTTCTCATATTGGGCCAATGTATGTTGGCCAGAATATTCTGAAACTATGTCTGTCCGATAGTAAATTTATACAAAGTTTTCCTTTGTCCATCTTTGGGTTGGGTTTGCAGTGATGGGCCAGCACCGGCACTTAACAGGATTCAGGATAACTTATTTTCTGTATTGGGCCAATGTGTAACAGCCAAATAATTGCATAATTATATCAGCCCAATATAGAAATAATAAATGTTTTCCATCATTGGATACGGATAAGATGCCCAATGTCGGGCAGATACTGTTATATAGCAAAAAGTAAAGGATATTGTTTTTCTTATATTGTGTAGATGTACTTTGGCCATAAGAAGGCAACATTTTGTTTTTTCATTATCATATTCAAAATGGTTTTCCTTTCACCGGCATTAGATTGGATTCGAGGTGTTGGGCCATTACTAGCATATAGCATTATTAAAGGGTATTGTTTGCCTGTGTTGGGCATACGTATAGCGGCCAAAATTCAACCAAGCTATATCGGCCCAATACTGAATAAATAAATGTTTTCCATCATAGGATAGTTGATGGCTTTCCTTGGCTATTGTGTTTCGGCCAGAAGATGGCAAACTTGTATTGGTCCAATATATTATTCAGTATGATTTTCCATTAACCGGTAATTGGTTGTCTTCAATAATTGGGGCCAATGCATTAGCTAGTAATGATGGATAATGAACTTTCTGTGTTGGGCCAATAAGTAACGGCCTTGAAGTGGCAAAGTTGTATCGGCCCAACTTTAATGTAATCAATATTTTCAATCATCGAGAATTGTGTGGTTGTCAGACCTTGGGCCAATACTGGCATATAACGGAAAGTAAGAGATGATGACTTGCCTATATCGTGCCGTTGTATGTAGCCCAGAAAAAGGCCCAAAGATAGTGGTCTAATATTATGTTCATTACTATTAAACATTAACCGGCATAAGGTAGTCTTCCATATGTAGGACCAATACTGGCATATTGCAGTACTAAAGGATAACAGTTGTCCTGTATTGGGCATATGCATAGCAGCAAATAAATGGCCAAATTATATCGACCCAATATTGAATTCATAAATGAATTTCCCTATGTGATAGTTGGTGTTTGCCAGATGTTGGGCCAATACAAGAATAGAAGAGAAAGAAAGAGATAATGGCTTCCTTACATTGGGCCATTGTACTTCGGCCAGAAAAAGGCAAAACTTTATTGGTCCTTTATCATATTTATAGTGGCTTTCTGTTAATCGGCATTGTGTTTGGTACCAGATGTTCGGCTGGTACTGGCATATAACCATATTAAAGGATATTAGATTTCCTATATGAGACCAGTGTATAACACTTTAGAAATGGCAAAAGGATATCGGCCTGATATGAAATAGATAAATGTTTTCTATAATGGGATATTGGGTGGCTGTCAGATGTTGGAGTGTTACTGTTAAGTTACTAAACAAAACGGATAATGTTTGTCTTATATTCGGTCTATGTACTTTTTCCAAAAATAGGCAATATTATGTTGGTCCAATATTATTATTCAAAATAGTCTTCCATTCACTGGGCGTTGGATTGGGTTCCAGGTGTTTGGCCACTATTGACATAAATCATTACAAATATATATTTGCTTATGTTGGGCATATGTACAGTATAGCGGCCAAAAAACTACCAAGCTATATCAGGCCAATTCTGTATTTATAAATGTTTTTCATCATAGGATAGTAGATGGATGGCAGATGTTGGGACAATACCGGTATATAGTGGATGATACGAGATGATGGCTTTCCTATACCTGGCCATTGTGTTTCGGCCAGAAGATGGCAAACTTGTATTGGTCCAATATCTCATTCAGTATGATTTTCCATTAAACGGTAATTGGTTGTCTTCACAAATTGAGGCCAATACTGGCATTAGCTAGTCATGTTGGATAATGAACTTCCTGTGTTGGGCCAATGAGTAACGGCCTTGAAGTGGCAAAGTTATGTAGGCCCAACTTTAATGTAATCAATATTTTCAATCATCGAGAATTATGTGGTTATCAGACCTTGGGCCAATACTGGCATATAACGGAAAGTAAGAGATGATGACTTGCCTATATCGGGCCATTGTATGTAGCCCAGAAAAAGGCCCAAAGATAGTGGTCTAATATTATGTTCATTACTATTAAACATTAACCGGCCTAAGGTAGTCTTCCATATGTAGGACCAATACTGGCATATTGCAGTACTAAAGGATAACAGTTGTCGTGTATTGGGCATATGCATAGCAGCAAATAAATGGCCAAATTATATTGACCCAATATTGAATTCATAAATGAATTTCCCTATGTGAAGAGATAATGGCTTCCTTACAACGGGCCATTGTACTTCGGCCAGAAGAAGGCAAAACTATATTGGTCCTTTATCATATTTATTGTGGCTTTCCGTTAATCGGCATTGTGTTTGGTACCAGATGTTCGGCTGGTGCTGGCATATAACCATACTAAAGGATATTAGATTTCCTATATGAGACCAATGTATAACAGTTTAGAAATGGCAAAAGGATATCGGCCTGATATGAAATAGATAAATGTTTTCTATAATGGGATATTGGGTGGCTGTCAGATGTTGGGGTGATACTGTTATGTTACTAAGCAAAAAATATATTGTTTTTCTTATTGGTAGATGTACTTTGGCCATAAAAAGGCAATACTTTGTTGGGAAAAGGTGCTGGGAACGGCCTCTGGGGCAGTCTGGAACCGGTATCCTCGGGACGGTAAATTTTCGTGGCGAGCTTCCATTTAGCTGACTATGACAATTACAACATCACAGAAAACACCCAAGTCTGATGAACACATAATCTCACCGGGGACGGAATGCAGGCTCCCGAGCGTTCAGGCTTACTAATGTGAATGTAGGAAGTTTGAGTGGCAGATCAAATGAAGTTGTGGAAGCACTTGAGAGAAGAAGAGTGGATGTGTGCTGCACCCAGGAAAGCCGATGGAAGTGGTGCGGTGCACAGTGGATAGTTGGCAAAAAACAAGAGATACAGGATCTACTGGAAGGGAGATGAGTCTGGAAAAGCAAAAGGAGTGAGTGTTTTGGTGGCTGAGGAGTGAGAGAAGAGTGTTCTTCAGATCAAGAGAGTAAATGGAAGATTGATTGTACTGAAGCTGAAAGTTGGTGAAAGAATACTGAATGTGATATCAGCATATGCCCCACAGGTTGGTTTGAGTAGAGAACGGAAAGATTTCTGGAACGACCATAATTTGTGTTGTTTTGGGCCTCTTTGAGAATGACACCACAGTAATAGACCGTGACCTAAATGGGAATGTGGGAGCACGTGCTGATGTGTATGGGGGCATTCATGGAGGAAATGGATACAGAAGGAAAAATCTAGAAGGCGAATGTATACCGGAGTCCTGTTACACTTTACATGGTAGTGTGTAACATAAAGTTCAAGAAACGGGTGAGTTACCTGATCACATACAATTCTGGGAGTTCCAGTAGCCAGATAGATTATTTCCTGGTGAACATGTAGAAATGACTGGAAGTGGTTTAGGGATGTAGGCTAAAGGTCATCCCGAGTGAGAATGTATCTCTCAACATAAGCTCCTAGTATGTGACATGATATTAAAGCGAGATCTTGTGTGCAAGAAGGTATGCATGCCAAAAAGGAAATAAGCTTGTTGAATAAATCAGAATAATAGAGATAGGTTTTGCAGCGAACTGGAGAAAATGGATAGGAATAGGGACACTAGGTCACATGATGTAGGTAGTCACTGGAACTTCCTTGAACGTAGCCTTCTTGCTGCCACTGGCAAAGATATTTACTTAAAGCTAGGGATCTGTATCTTGTGTTTGTAAACCTGGAGAAGGCCTTTGATAAGGTGCCCAGGGATGTTGTACAGTGGGCCATGAGAAAACTTGGGGTAGAGGAGTGGGTGGTGTGTGTGCTATAGTGAAAATGTACGAGGACTCGCAAACGGAAGTGAGGGTGAAAGGAATACTGAGTGAGGAGGTTGCAGTCCATGTTGGAGTTCACCAAGGTTTTTTGTTGAGCCCTCTCCTCTTTGTTATAGTTTTGGAGGCCCTATTTGGAGATTTTAGAACTGGGCTCCCATGGAAACTGCTATACACAGATGGCTTAATTCTAATCTCAGATAATGTGCAGGATGCCGAGGTTCAGAAAGTAGAGTGAGGGCATGACAAACAAAGAAGTAAAAGTTAATATCAATAAAACCAAGGTTTTTACACAGTAGCTTGGGCCGTGGAAATGTAGAAAAAACAGTGCATACCCATGTGCAGTATGCAGAAAAGGGGTGGGCGTGAATTCAATTCAGTGTAGCATCTGTCGTTTCTGGGTACTTCATGGGAAGAAGCACTGTAGTAGAATAAATGGAACTCTGCCGAGGAAGAAAGCTGAAATTGAGAAATTTGGGTGTATAGTATGCAAAGCTGAGCTTGTGTTGAATGATCGGCTCGGGAGTGTGAATCGTGGCAATGTGTCGCTGGAGATGGTGGACAAGTTTTGCTACTTGGGAGATACCATCTCTGCTGGTGGTGGGGCCGAGGCCGCCACTATTGCCAGAATTAGATGCAGCTGGGGAAAGCGCAAAGAACTGCTGCCAATTCTAACCATGAAACGACTCCCTCTCCCCTGAAAGAAAAAGGTTTACACTTCATGTATTAGTAGCGCAATGACCTACAGAATATGTGCTTCAGAAACGTGGCCTGTCAAAGTGGATGATATCAACAGATTATAATGCCTAATAATGATAGGCCTGTAGGCTACATGATGATGTTTTCACGGTTTAATCAATAATGGTTCCACCACCCCAGGACTTTCACCAATTTTTCCCATCATCGAGATTGCTCAGTTAATGATTTATCAGATTCCATGTTAAGTTCTGTGAAGTTAGAGACAATAGGCCTACCAGTACAATTTTGTCAATACCAATTCAGTAGCACTTCTACTGAATCTGAAAGCTAGTAGTCTACCAAATACAACTAACATTTCTGTAGATTTGGATATTTATCATTATAAAAGTACTGTAGATGGTGTTAGTGACCTGGAAACTGAGGCAGATGGCTCGGAAAGAAAAGTCTGTGACTTATGTAATTATCTTAATAATTTTGCAAAAGTTTTAGGTTAAATTACAAGCAAAGAATGTTATATATCCTCCAAGGTTATTCAAAGTATTGTGGAGTGCTTTCAAACCATATGTATTCACTAGGAAATTCATTTTCTCCACTATCTAGACTCTAGATCTATGTAGATCTCTATTTATCTCTCTCTCTCTCTCTCATCTCTCATATATATATATATATATATATATATATATATATATATATATATATATATATATATATATATATATATATATATATGTTTATATATACAGTATAATAATAATGTTTGGTGCTACATGTTTGAGAAATTCGTTTTTTGCGCGAATATTGTGGGTCCGAGACTCCTACAGCTGACTGAGCTGAACAAAAAACATACCAATATAGACCTTCTGTCACCCGTGAGAAGAGGTTGAAATTAATTGTATTAGAACAGAGTTCAAGTTAGAAGTCTCGGATATAAGCTGTAACCAATAGTGTGGCGACTTATATTCCCTATGTTTACATCTCAGCTCAGCCAATCACAGGCCGCCATGCTCTCCGTCTAGGTACCATAGTCACATGACGTTACCCGCTCGCCAGTCACCAGCTGTTTCAAATATTTAGTGAAATGAATACCCCTCTCGTGTTTTATCGTTATTTTAGTCATATTCCGGCCTAATAATGGTGTCATGTGACACAGAGTGAGGTAAAAGATTCAGTGATAACGAAAAGTGAAGACAAACTAGTGGTGAGTGGAGGAACGAGTGAAGGAGCTCATTCACTTCCACAAAAATCATATTTGAATTAGCTTAGGCCCTAGGCTAGAGCGCGTTCAGTCTACCCAAACGCGCAAACGGGATAGCTCTACTGAACGTGATCGCCTCTGATTCGACGAATCACGTTTGTGATTGTTTGCAATCAGACGGCGATCACGCTAACACTCCCTGGAGATGACTAGCGAAGCTATCATAACAGTAGGCCTAAATCTCACCTCTACATTATATTATCATAAATAAGCTTAATTAGCCTCCCTCCATGTTATTTATGTGTCGCTATCTCAATTACAAGGTGGCACACCTATAAAAATCATAGTTATCGTGACCATTTTGCTATATATAACATAAAACAAGCTTGGAGCGGAAGTCTCACAGCTACTTCGTCAGGCCTTCAGTGCGGTAAGCGTAGCCTAGTTGGTAACGACTTCGCTTTTAAATCCGTAAGCCTACTCGCGAGGGTTCGAGGCTCGATGAGCTAATGTTTTTTTTTTTTTTTGCAGTTATTATTTAATTTGTATCGTTATATATTGGTAATGTTACTATGTCATTGATGTATTGTAATGGGTTATAATTTGCTGTACAGGTTTTTGAGCGTTTGTCTATATTATTGATTGATTATTATGTTTTTTATGCGGTTTGTATTTCATTGTTATAGTTATATATCGGTAATGTTACAGTTGTTACTATGCCAATTGAATGATAACATTTATTTTAACGGATTATAGCCAAGCTTGCTGTACAGGTTTTTCGGCGCTTGTCTATTATTGATCGATTACTCTATTTACATTTCTTAAAAACAATTTCTGAGGCATAATTGCATCGAAGTATGATAGGTCAGTTAAGCTATGTTTAGTAAGGTAGCCTATCCACGCTATAGTTAAATTTTCAAAGGTAATCTAATGGTTACAAAATAATATTTATGAACCTTTCACAAATATAAGCTTGCAAATAGCCTATATTCACATAGATCGTCAGGAAAAGAAAGTATGCCTATACATACATCGCCAGGAAGAGATAATATATATAGGCTACTATTTAATTCAGCCTGGCTACATCGCCAGGGAAAGAACACTATATATAAACTATATAATTTAGCCTATTCATACTCCTACATCGCCAGGAAAAGAACATCTACTTTTTATTTCCCCAATAGACTAACGGAGAATTGTTTGAAAATTACACGGGGAATAAAGAGCTACTATTGCCAGATAAGAACCGTAATAAGTTTGTCAACATTTCCTTATATTATAAGATTATAAGATATAATAGCCTGATGGTAGCCTAACCTACCGTCTGTCATGAGCTTGAACAAGGCTGCCGACTGTAGCTGACAGTGTGACTACCTTAGCCAATAGTCTATATTGATGGATAATAATATCCAATATTAAAATGTATTGATTTGACAAAACCATTTGACTTTGATTGAAATTAATAGACCGAAGAAGCACTGTAACAGGCCTAAAACCTTCGCAGACATCGCCAACAAGATTTGAATTTCGTGCTCATAGCCACTGACCAATCAGCGACGAGAATCAATGTTTGCCTATCAATGTCGTTCAGTCTGCGCGATCATAAACAGGATTGCTCAAACAGAAACAGGATTGCCTGATAGGGTAGACTGAACGCTCTCTACTCTTTGTGTAGGTTCTTCTTTACCCTTTAACTAGGTAGCTGGAGAGGATCAGTTAAACTGTTGTTGTTTGTTTTCATTTAAACTGTATACCAAAGGTTAATAGTGCGGTAATAAAAACACTATGAAGGGAAACAAACATTGGCCGCGTATTGTGGAGCATTGTCTCGACTTATAGAGAGGCTATGAAGGCATCATAATTACCCCGAAATCTACAGTAGATAAACTGATTCAATAACCACAAAATATACCATGTCAAAATTACAGTTAACTGCATAGCTTGTCATAAGAGTAATACACAAATACAAATACCAACATGGGAAGTGCGTAACACAGATGTCAGGTATATTGCAATAGCAATATCTATAACCAATAATTATCGAATGTCAAATACTATAACATCAATACTACAGCATCTGTCATATCACCAATATTGTCAGTCAATCTTCCAACTATTTCATCATCCGTATTTATTCACCGATTCATATAGAACTCAATAAGCATACGACTTAAGGAAAATTACAAAATGTAAATGGTAAATATATGTCAACAAGTGCTGCAATTATTAGTGAAGCCGTATCGACTCTGGAAATGAACAAAATATGCATTTACAACTGCATAATCTGAAGTTAATATAGATGACAAAGTTAAAAGAACGAGACACTTGCATACATATGTGCAGTTGCAAAGGATGACCGGACCTGACATCGGTATTTGTGCACCGTTTCCTATTTCCAGTTCACGAGTAGCCTCGTTAGGACTAGTGTGTTTGTTGCTGCATGCATTTCTTATATACTCATCTGTCCTCTTCATTCAATCAATGCCCAGGCCGTTTTCTTTCATTCTAAATAATTATAACACATCTCTATTACTTACTCAATACAGCCTGCTCATACCAGATATAATTCTGAAATAAGTTATTTTACACATATCAGTTTGTATAGATTCTCATCATATTCTGTCTAAGTTTCTCTTTTATTTAGTAGTGTTGGGAGCAATACTCTTTACTATATTTCTTTACTAAATATGTTTCCTACAATTTAAAGAGAACTATCGTATGATCATGATGGGTAATAATGAGTTAAATATAAACAATAATTGTGTACGTGTAGATACTGTACTTACAATCACCACAGCATTTTCCGAAATAATTATATATTTGTCAAGTGAACTTTGTCTAATACAAAATGTTCTTCTAAGGGAGGAATATAGTCACATACGGTAGGAAGATATCATTCAGTTATTTTACAAACTACTCCTTATGTGTTTTCTATGTTCATCTGTATTAGGTATCAAGTAAATAATATTAGAGTTAATTATAGTTTTGCCAATGATTACTAAATATGGTAATAATAAATATATTAATTATCGGTCATACGAATCAAACATTGTATATGCAATTCTTCGTGTGGTGACACTCATATGAAAACAATGGCACCTCACGTTATACCTGTGTCAATTGGATATCAACACTGGTTTAGTTGTCCATAATTACCTCATACCAAAGTGCTATTAATGTTCTAGGAATGTCAATCATATTATAGTAAGCACATTGTTTAAAATTATATACCTTTTATTGTGTAGACCTGTAGAAATTATAGTTCCTAAAATAATTGCAAATGTATCAGTAATAAATTATTCTCTCTCTCTCTCTCTCTCTCTCTCTCTCTCTCGCATTATGATACATATGATGCTGGTAGAAGTGAAAAAATACAATATCACTATCAAAAGACTAGCTTATCTCTAGTTTTCCTTAAATACAATATATTTACAACTATTTACATAGTTCTTATTTATAGGAATGTATGAATTTGTTCTTTAAATGTTCGCACATTACTAAGTTTGAAAATATTTACATTACAGCTTAAACAATTTCTCATATAAGAATATATATAAGAGAAATAACGTTTGAAGTGAGTGTTGTGTGGTCGGGGCACGACGAGTCGACGACAGCTGTTCCCCTGGATGTGTGAGCTGCCCTTGTGTTGTAGGTTAGTCATGTGATCCACCTCCACATTCGCCTTATAAAACATTGTCAGGATTCCAACTTTTCTCCTGTGCTGCAAGGTCTCTAGAGGACCGTCTTGTCATTGATTTGCTTCCACTTCGGCTGCCAACCCCGTAGCTCTCTGTTGAATTTTGCCCAGTATTGCCAATTGTGCTTCTCCTGTCCAAGATAGAATGACCTACTCTTTTATACAGGACCTAATTTGTAACATGTACAATATTATAATATTGTCGGCGTAAGGCTAAACAATCTTCTGAGGTTGCATAACTTTGAACTTTCCTCTCTTGCTGTGTTTTATATGTGTTTATCGAATCGGAAGAATCTATCAAAGGTTACCCCTTGTATTGAGAGATGGTCAATATCTGTTATCATTACCACCCATTTTATAGAGCAGAATTATTGTCTAGATCCCTCATTCTTGTGGTTGTTACTGATTATTTTTTTTATTTTATTTTTTTTTTCTGCTGCAAACTTTAACTGCCATAGTTGTCCCCATGTAGAGATTATGCCGTTGTCCCTCTGGACCTGAAGTGTGGACTGCACTCGTCCCTCCCACGTGTAGTTCATGCTGATGGTCATAGCATCAGCATAGGCTACAATGGAGGGTGCTAGCTGTAGAACTTCATCAAAACAGGTATTCAACAGTAGAGGCCCTAATTGCTTCCTTGGGGAACTTCTGTAGTGATAGGGTAAATTGCACACTCCTCCCCTTGTATTACTACCGGCATACCTCTATTTTCAAGGTAAATACCTAATATAGCCATTTTTTATTTGTTTTATTATTTTTTTTGTTTTGGTATGAAGGAAACAAAAGGTAGGTTGTCTGTAGCGAGTGTCTCCCCCAGAGAGTCACAGGGCCGAATTCAAGGGACGTTGGGGTCGAAATGCCTGGACACACAAACTTTGAATCAGTTTAAGTCTTAGGATGAAGGAAAACATGATTGAGGGAAAGAGTTTCAGATTTCACTTGTTGAGTAGAAGAAAGACTGAAAATGGTTGCCAATTCTTGGGTTGGAGAGCTGGACAGAATAAGAGTGGGATTGTGTTGAAAGGCGGGTGCCTCGCACTCGCTGCAAGGGAGATGGTATGCACTGAGAGAGCTCTGAAGCACACTGATTGTTGTTGTTACCCAGTTATTTGAGTCTGGCAATCAGCCCTCAATGCCAGACTGAATCAAAGGCTCCAGCTATGTCAAGAGCAACCATTTACATTAATTGTCTTATTCTGTGTCCAGCTTCTGACTCCACTCTCTAGATAGGAGGAGGAGATATGAGGCAGACTCTTTAAAAAAAAACAAAAAAAAAAAAACAATGTTAATACCAGCAGCAGCTTCTGAGATGGTTGTTGATGCATGTATCTAAAAAGTGTTCAAATATTTTTGATGGGATTGAAAGAAGGGATACCGGCCTGTATTTTTTTGCCGTTGACTTTAGTCTCTTTATGGACAAGTACCACTCTGTCTGTCTTCCATAGCTTAGGTCAATCTTTCTTGTGCATACATAATGTAAAAAAAAAATGTTTTTTATATATACAGTATATATACAGTATATGTGTGTGAATAAGGGGGACAAAAGGCAAAACTGCCTGTGACAATTGCTTCCCCTAGAGTTGAAAGAGTGACAGGGCCAAAACAAGGAATTTTCGAGACAAAAGGCCTGGACACACAGAGTTTGAAGCAATTTTTGTCGTAGGATGAGGGAAAGTTGAATTCGGGGAGAGTTCCATAGCTCAGCTGTTGAATAGAAGAAAGATTGGGAATATCATTTCACTCTTGGGTTGGAGAGTTGCACAGAGTAGGGGTGGGATTGTGTTGCAAGACAGGTGCTACATAATCTATGTAGAGGAGGTGGTATGTTCTGAGAGAGCTCTGACGAACACTGAATATTGTAATAACTCTAGAATAGCAGTCAACAATGTTCAGAAGTTGTTAGGAAAGCAAACAAAATAATTGGCTTTATAGGCAGGTCATTTGAACATATATCCAAAGAGGTTATCCTAACTCTTTACAATTCCTTAGTCTGCCCTTTTCTGGAATACTGCGTTCAATCCTGGTGCCTTTATTACCAAAAAGATATAGACAAGCTAGAACAAGTTCAACGGATAGTTACCAAAATTATACCTAGCCTAAAGAACAAACCATACGAGGAGCATCTTAGAGAAATAAACCTGTTTCCTTTACCCCAGCGCAGATTAAGAGGCGATTTAATTCAAGTGTTCAAAATCATCAAAGGCATCGACAATATAAACAGTATTAAGTTCTGTCAACCAATCTAAAATTACATGCGGGGAAACGGTTGCAAAATTATTGGTAAATCTTTTAAGTCGCACGCATCTAAGAATTTCTTCTTCAATCGAGTTGTCAACTTGTGGAATAGGCTTCCCCGAGAAGTTTTAGACTGCAGCACCGTTGATTCTTTTAAACTTCGTCTAGACAAATATCTTGCCTCAAATCCACGACTGATTGCATTTGTTAATGAATAACTATATTTTATTCCCCCCACGATTCATCAAGAATGACGATACTCTTTTCTTCCCAGATATACGAAAGATCACATATAACTGCATTATGTTACTAACCCATTAATTTGTCCCATACTAACATCCTAATCCTGCCACAGACATTAGCTAATACCTTCGCATGGCGGGCACTTTTAGCTGCCATAGCTTCGCGCTTGTCGAGTTAATTGACGTTAGAATTTAACAAACATTTACGTGGATAATTCCTAAAATAGTATACAAATGTTTAGTATTTTCATATGTATGTGTCAATTGTTAACCTCCTGTGTTCATCATAGTCTTCTACTTGGCATTGCTGTGAGTACAAACGAGTACAAAGGAAATCAAGCAACAACAGGTCTAGCTGCTTGTCCTCCAAAACCCTGATGATGAAGTGTCCAAACAGTGGTTTAGAGTGGTTAAGGGAACATTGGAAAGGGAACTACTGCCCTGGAACTAATGTCTGTGGCAGGGTTAGGAAGTTAGTAGGGGACAGATGGGTTAGTAAATGAGGGGGAGATAAAATAAAGTTATTCATTTACAAATGCAGTCAGTCGCGGGTTTGATACAAGATATTTGTCTAGACAAAGTTTAAATGAATCAACGGTGCTGCAGTCTATAGCGTCTCAGGGAAGCCCATTCCACAAGTTGACAACTCGATTGAAGAAGAAATTCTTAGATTCGTGCGAGTTAAAAGATTTACCAATAATTTTGCAACCGTTTCCCCGCGTGTAATTAGATTGGTCGATAGTGAAGTACTTACTACAGTTCATATTGTCGATGCCTTTGATGATTTTGAACACTTGAATTAAGTCGCCTCTTAATCTGCGCTGGGTTAAAGGAAATAGATTTAATTCTCTATGATGCTCCTCGTATGGTTTGTTCTTTAGGCTAGATATCATTTTGGTAACTACGTTGAACTCGTTCTAGCTTGTCTATATCTTTTTGGTAATAAGGGCACCAGGATTGAACGCAGTATTACAGAAGAGGGCGGACTAAGTAATTGTAAAGGGTTAGGATAACTTCTTTAGATTTATGCTCAAATGATGTGCCTATAAAGCCAATTATTTTGTTTGCTTTCCTAACAACTTCTGAACATTGTTGACTCGGTTTTAGGTTACTCGATATTGTTACTCCCAGATCGGTTTCGCTGTTTACATTCTTAAGCCGATTATCATTCATCGAATAGTTTGCTTTTTCATTTTGGTATCCGATATGTAGTACTTTACATTTATCAGCATTGAAACTCATTTGCCAAATTTGGGCCCAACATGACAACTTATTTAGATTGTGTTGCATATCGTCAACTTGTTCTTTTGAGAGTATGCTACTTGCAATTTTTGTATCGTCAGCAAATTTGAGATTGTATAGGTGAGACCTCATCTATGTCGTTGATGTAAATTAGAAAGATAATTGGTCCTAGTACCGATCCCTGGGGTACCCCGCTACTTTCATTGGTCCATTTAGATGCCTTACCGTTTATGACTACTCTTTGCTTTCTGTCGCTCCAATGTTCTATCCATTTCAACACACCGTCTTGTATTCCATGCGCTTTAAGGAAACCAGCAGCTTTTTTGTACATGACTGTGCTCAAAAAGGCAATTTCTAGCAACCTAGTATATGGCATCAACACCCATCTCTCTGTACTCAGTGAAAGTCCTTTGGCGAAATTCAGTCTGGAAATTATTTTTGTTTTGCACTTATTTCAAAATCAGCGAATAAGTTATGCCACATAAAAAATTCCGTAACTCAATAAACAATGGTCATACATATAGTATTTGCACATCACGTGAAATCCCATTGAAAAACCTTTAAAATGATGTATGATTTATTACTCTTGTGTCATTCGTTCGCTCACACCATGAGATCGAATAATACATGTTCCCTAACTTTAGAAGCGATTTTCTCAAAATGTTATTTCAGTAAGTTAGCGAGCTGCCACGGTCAAAGGATCAATAACGAATAATCGTACATCAATGATTGTTACGTCAAAATAAAGGGCATACAATTCCCTACAAACCACCATTTCTCCTTTTTTTAATTTCTTTCCCAGTTAGACACATCACCCAAATAAATTTGTCACCAAAAATGAAATAATTTTTTATCTAATTTCAAATTGAGTTAATTCCATGATTAGATAAAAAATGGAAAAAATAAAAATGTACGATTGAAATTCAACCTATTGTGAGAACCCTCAATGCAACAAAAAGATCATACAACAATATTTGTATTTTCCTTTAATTTTTAAAAAATGCTTAACCCTCTCATATCCTTATGACGCAGAGGTTGCCAGATTAGCAATAAGAAATTGATTACTCTCACTCTTATAATTACCTCTCCAAAATTAGTTTTCTGCCCACAGCTAACTCAAAGACAACTGCAGAGGTTGAAGTAAATAAACTAAAGGTTTATAAATACCCCAGACGGAAACAAAGGCTTTAAAGTATCCCTAATAGGCTCAAAAATTGTGTCAGGACGTGAGAGGGTTAATATTTTCACACTAATTCATACCTAACTCAAAAACTAATTACCCTAGAGAATTGAAATGACAGGAATCTCTCTATTTTTAGGTCACTTATAAGTGTTCCAAATGGCTGGTCCCCGTTTTAGCAGTAAAAGTTTTTGGGGAACTTTGTCAAAGGCCTTTTGAAAATCAAGGTATATAATATCTACAGCTTTACTCTCATCATAGAGGTTGAGGATATGGTGAAATAAGTCTAAGAGGTTTGTTAAGGGGACCGACCGGTTAATTTAGGCTTTAAAAACTCGAAATCCTGAAAATACCAATAGGTGTTTACTCAACAAGAGTCAACATCCCTTCATAAGCCAGTGAAATGTTATTAGTGAAAACCCATTGGAAATAGTTTTTTTTATGTTTTCCAAACTTTTCCTGTAATTCTAAAAACGTTATATAGTGAACTTTGAAATTAACATGCTCAGTAACTACTGGTCGTACGAGGAGCATACCTATATAAATCGAAAGAGCGTAAGCTACTCTACAACCTCCCATACACTTTATCTTCTACTTTGCCATGTTCCCGTGTAAAATATTGTAAATCTAAAAAACAAAAGTAAAAATGTTCACGTAATGACCTTATACTTTCACCTGTTTTTCTCAGAACCTATATTGCCGCACTATCGGATGTTATTCCACAGTTATTATTGGACCTACAGGAATGGTGTATATACCATTGGAAAGGTAATTAAAAACACTAAAAGGCCTATCAAGCCAATTTACTCAAGTCATTTAATTGTTTTCACAATATGTCGTCAAAGTTGTAATTTTCTATAAATATATTCGCCTGAATCCGTAATCACCTAAATCGTACAAATACACAAAACATATAAAATGCTTTTTATAGAAACTACAGATACAACTTTTGTGAGTTGTTTGATCACATAAAACATGTGCTATGGGGATTTCTGTAGTTTATCATTTTCTGCAGTGCTATGATTTTCAACGTTTTTTTTTACCTAAATTGCAAGAAAAAAGCAAAAAAAATAAAAAATAACAAAAAATGGTTTATCTAGTTTTATGGTCATATACACCTGTGCGAAATTTCATTTAAATTGAAAGCAAGACCTGGAAGTTTGTAATTAACCGGTCGGTCCCCCTAAGCAGGAACGTTTGCTACGAAAGCCGTGTTGAGTATCTTTAAGTATGTTATTATCCTCTTATGAGTGTTTCTAGCATTTTAGATACAACTGAGGTTAAGCTAATTGGACGATAGTTACTGAATAGGGATTTGCTGCCTTTTTCTAATATTGGTGTTACATTGGCTAGCTTCCACTGATCAGGCATTGTTCCAGACAGCAAGGATTTATTGAATAGCAATATCAGTGCTTTGGAGAGCTCATCCTTAGCTTCCTTTAGAACTCTAGGTGAGATTGTATCAGGTCCAGGCGTTTTATTTACTTTGAGTTTATCTAAACATTTCAATACCGCTCTCTCTGTAATGGTGATATTGCTTAGAACATCTGAATTATCAATCTGAATTGGCGATGCTGTAGGGATATCACTGAGGTCTTCTGTTGTAAAAACTGATGCAAAGAAGGTATTAAGGGCATTACTCATTTGTGCTTCGTCTTTGGTGTATTCTCCATTTTCATCGACTAAAGGTCCAACAGTTGAAGTAACTACTTTTTTCTTTCCGATCTAACTATAGAATTATTTTGGGTTTGTTTTACTTTGATTCGCAACATGTAACTCCAGGGTCGTTTTACTTTGCTTAATTAACTTTTTGGCTTTGCGTCGTAGTTCTACAAATTTCACCCGTTCTTCGTCATTTTGTGAGGATTTTAATATATCATTAGCAATCTTTTTAGCAAGCAAGCAGAAAGAAGGTCTGCAGCTCAACAGGTCGCTGTCTGTCTTTCACTCAACATGTAAACTCTGGAACTGTCTCCCTCAATTTATCACTCCTTCATCCTTAATTACATTTTCGATATCACCCTTTCTAATATATATTATTGTATATACCCTTTCTAAATAAACCAACCAACATATCTCCATCGAAAACAGCCACACTCCTTAACAGCCACAATCAAATCGGCCACCTTCCTTAATGGCTACAACAAATATGGCCAAACTCCTAAATAGCCACAACCAAAATTGCCACATTTCTTAATAACAACACTTCTAAACAACCACAACTAAATTGGACATACTCCTAAATAGCCACAACCAAAATTGCCACATTTCTTAATAACAACACTTCTAAACAACCACAACTAAATTGGACATACTCCAAAATAGCCACAACCAAAATTGCCACATTTCTTAATAACAACACTTCTAAACAACCACAACTAAATTGGACATACTCCTAAATAGCCACAACCAAATGGCTACAATTAAAACAGCCACACATCTAAACAGTCATAACCAAAACAGCCACATTCATAACAAAAATTATACATTTTATAATATACTTTTTCTGATATAATTTTAATATAACCCATTCAAAATACCCAAGTATACCTTTTCTAGTATACCTTTTCTAATACGCCCATTCTAATATACCCATTCCAATATACGCTAAGCGGCCCTAACTAAAATAGTCACACTCTTTAACCCGAAAATGGCGAGGGGGGGTTATTGAACTAGCTCCCCATGGGCGAGCATATTGGCTCCATTCAGGCCTATAATCGTCATTTTACGATAAATATCGTTATTACTTATTCATATGAGCCTATTTTACCTTCACTATGAAGTTAGTAACCTGTAACAACAATAAAACAAGTGAAAATAAAGCATTTCTGGTCAAAATCGCGAATATAGATGGACCAGCCCATTCATGAATTATGGAGAAAATTGAGGCAACCCCTCCCTCCACGAGGCCTCAAGCCACACTGAGCCTACTCATACACACACTCGGTTATGTAACACACCCGCTAGGCACGTAAGCACATCCTCCACACAATTTGCTAATGTCAGCACAAAAATATACCAACGAATTAGGGAATAACAGGGAAAATAGGTGATAATTGAAGGGCGAGGGGAAAGGGAGGAAGGAGGGGATGTGGAGGAGTGATATGAGGTATAGGGAAACAAAATAAATAAATAAAAAAACAATTTTTTTTTTTTTTTTAGTGGTACTGGGGCTGTTTAAATGTTTTTTTTAGGCCTCCCTCTTAAGAGCTTTGCCGCCATCGCCCAGTAAAACCTCTTATGAGCTTTGCAGCCATTTACGGGTTAATGGCCACAACCAAAATGCGACATACTCCTAAACAGCTACATCCAAAATGGCCACACTCCTAACCTGCCACAACCAAAATGACCACAACTAAAATTGAAACAACCAAAATGGCCACACATTTTATACAGCTATAACCAAAATGACCAAACTCCTTAACTGCCACAAACAAAACAGACACTTCATACAATGACCATAACCAAATCGGCAACACTCCTAAAAAGCCACAACGAAAATGCCAGACACCTAAAGGACCACAACCAAAATATCCATACTCCTTAATTAATGGCTAAAATCAAAATTGCCACAATCTTAAACGGCTACTACCAAAACGGCCATACTCCTAAAAAGCCATAACAATCGGTAGCTTCTGTAGTTTCTCCATGCCCGATCAGTTACATTATCTTTTTATATAAGTGACATAACCCTTGTATCTAAGACAATGCCCCGCGTGCAACATTGGTTGAACGCCAGAAAACGTTGCTTGCAACTCTAAATTCTTGTTCTTATCATCATTGGTTTTGATTGGTATTAATTAATTAATTTATTTATATATTTCTTATTTGTGTTATTTTATTTTATTTTTATTTTATTTATTTATTTATTTTTTATTTTTTTGGGGGGGTGGCTCGTTACAGGCAGCTATGTTTACTATTCACTCTTTCTTACACGTAGACCTTGGTTATATACACATATTTATAATACAAACTTTAAAGGTTATTGGGTTATTCATGTTTTCATCATATTACATTATACTAAAAGAGCCTTGATATAGTCAGCAAAGCCTCAGCTGCTGATCAAAGGGTCGGGAGGTCAAACCCGCTCTGTCAAAATGTTACTGATAGATGTCAAGCCCGTTCAGGTTGACCTAGCAATTCGTGACAAACGCCTAATTTTCATGGCCACGCCTTAACAGGAATTACGGCGTGAAGCAAATATACATTTTTCATAAGTAATAGTGTGAGAGAGAGAGATAATAGTTATGATAAATTGACACAAACAGTGTTTTAATAATAAGTATGGATACAAAACATGTGAATAAATGAAAAAGGGTTAATTGTAGCAAAGATCGGAACAAACGAATGATTCACAAGTATGTGTGTATATTTGTTTGTGTGGTGGGTTGCTTGATTGTGTTAATAGGGGTGCACGAATAACGTTTAGTAAGCAATAGATTTTGAATAACATTAATCCTCCATTACAAACCCCAATGCACTTGAATATAAATATGAAAACATGTGATCCTCCCGGGATTAGAGCTCGGTACTCCACACCCAGAACATAAGCATCTAAACCATTTGCAATATTTGAAAATGAGGAAGCCATACAGTGCATATTCGAATCTAAATAATTGCAGCGGCTTGTGGGAAGAGAGAGGGTTTGCTCCAACACAACAACAATCCGAAGTGTTCGGAGGTGAGGGAGGAACGATAGGCCTCCCATTGGATAGGTCGAGGTAACATGCCTTCCCCTAGTTGGCAGTAAATATTGTAAATATGAATATTCATATATTCATTATATACGACAAAGGCGGTTCAGCTTTAAACCTGAAACCGTGGAGGAACAGCCAAATGCAAGTGCAAGTCTTTGATAGCAAAAATCTGAATGAAACAGTTGTAAAAAAAACGTATACTCTGTGTTTCATTGCCGCACCTATCATCTGAAATTAGTTTTTCCTGACCTCATTGTGTTGAACGAATGAAACCTATAACACCAAAAACCTACTATGTGACCCACTGAGGACCCCAGGCATGTCCCACTTCCATATTCCTAAAGGTTTGGGGACAAGACAGCCACAAACAGACAAACAAACTTAACAATATATATATATATATATATATATATATATATATATATATACCGATATATATATATATATATATATATATATATATATATATACAGGGTGTTCCAGTAATGCTTTTCATAAATTATATGGTGGACTCCTCAGACAAAAATAAGAATAAATTACTCTATGAACATGAGGTTGAGTATTTATAATAACGGAGTTATTACACGATTTAAGTTAACGATAGATACAATACCATTCAGTCCAAGGGGTAATGTTGCCATTTTAGTGGATTATATCCATTTGGCCTTCGCTATCGCTTGCTAGCCTCAAGATAGTGAGCAGTAGCGATCTGACCTTTCGGTAGAAAAATATGTCCGGCTTCGCCGGTAGAAAAATCAAATCCGGCGAAGCCGGACATATTTTTCAACCGAAAAGTCAGATCTCTACTGCTCACTATCTTGAGGCTAGCAAGCGATAGCGAAGGCCAAATGGATATAATCCACTAAAATGGCAACATTACCCCTTGGACTGTATGGCATTCTACCTATCGTTAACTTAAATCATGTAATAACTCTGTTATTATAAATACTCAACCTCATGTTCATAGAGTAATTTATTCTTATTTTTGTCTGATGAGTTCACCATATAATTTATGAAAAGCATTACTGGAACACCCTGTATATATATATATATATATATATATATATATATATATATATATATATATACTGTATATATATATATATATATATCAATACCGGTATATATATATATATATATATATATATATATATATATATATATATGTGTGTTTTTGTGTGTGTATATCATACAGTATACAGCATATACATTGGAAAAACAAAAGCAAGTGCATTTGATAAGATGTATAGAATCACTACCATAAAAGCACATTCATCAATAGATCAGTGGATAGAGATTATGACAATACCTAAGTACCACCTACACAATGCCACCTACCTCCAGCCGGACAGTAAGTAGGCTATTTGTATGCTGACTTACCATTAGTTAGTGGAGGGAGGGGAGGATGTTAACTGAGGACAGGGAGAATGGGAGAGTCGAAAATCACAGGGAAAGAATTGAGCTACTATGACTTCAATAGGCATCACTTACCATACCACTCCAATTTATTTTGTTATGCTTGCCGTTCTTGTTTTACTGCACAGTATATTCATATAGCACTCAGTATACTGTACATTGCAAGCCAAATACATAAATACGACAATATAACGGAAACCTGTTCACAGCATCCAATAGGAATGGGAGATGATAAATCTACTAAAATAAGGGACTTTGTGATAAAGAAAGACACATGCAGAGTGACATAGAAAAGGATCTGCTTCTGTGGGAGAGAAGGATATTTGAAAGCGATTAAACGAAGTACATTATTAGTCAGACTATTGGTGGGACGTGACCGATATATATACAGTATAAACAGTACACACACACACACACACACACACACACACACACACACACACACATATCTAATACGAATGACTTTTGGTGAATGGTTTCAGCACGATATGCTTCACTATTTAAATCTGAGATCATTCGTAATCTTAAAACAATCGTCTGAACTTAGTCAAATATGGGTTAAGTTATGTAATGTTATGATGGTAATTGTTGCATGGCTGTAGACTGTAGTTTAACACTTTCTCTGTGGGCATATTTCCGCCATATTAGGGCTAATTCAGGCACTCCTGATTGATTAGGCAAGTGTCTGAATGAAATTAAATGTATTCAGCCGAAAACAAGAAGAAAATAACTTCAAAATGACACCAAAACAAGTTTCGTACCTCACAGGGTTCACCCACAGCACTACCATAGACATTCGCTAAAATGAGCAATTATCGATAATGTCTTGCTACATTTGCCTTTGGCAGCTCTGTATATCTTGCGAGAGACTGACTCAGAGCCTTCAGTCCCACGGCCACGTGGCTGGCAGACGGACGTGTGGCCTGTCGTGCTCCTGCTCCCTTGCACTCGATTTTACAGGCTTTTAGAGGCCTTAACCCACAAAACCCCAGCGACGACACGTTTGCGTCGGCAATGTATGTAACGCTAAACCCCAGGGACGCATATGGTGCGTCCTGGTTAATTACTCCGGTCCTATGGCACCTAGAGGGCTCAGATTTGTATGGGAACTGTGTAAGTATCCCACGCAACAATGGCGATGGTTGAAAACTCTCAAAGTCCAACCGCGTGCGCGTGAGCGCGCAAAAACCTGTTTTTGCCTACCCATTTCCCCATGTTAATTCCCACTTCCGGGCGCACCGTAGGACCCCTTAATGACCTAGTGGGTTTTCCTTCATTTCTAACCCATTCCGGGTGTTTTCTGGAAAAACACTTTTTTTTACAACCCCCTGGTCCTGGGGTGTACATTTATGATTAATTAGCTGGTGCTCAGTGGGTTAAAAGCCTGTAAATTGATGTAAATTGCCATGGCGTTCGGGAACGTCTCCCGCAGAGATAGGGTTAAAGGTCCACTGACATCAAATGTTATCCCTTATTTGGTATAATATTATGAGTACATACATAAAGGACAAAACAGAATTTGAAGGTAAATACGGGGAAGAGCAAGGTTATGGTCTTCGAAATGGGTGAAGTCACAGAGTGTGAGGTGAAGCTGAACGGTCAGGCTATGGAGATCGTCAACTCTTTTAAGTATCTGGGCAGTGTGTTGAGTAAAGATGGGACTATGGATGAAGAGGTGCGGGAGAGGGTACAACAGGGGAAGAGGGTTGTAGGAACGCTAAAAGCAGTAACAAGAAATAGGGTGGTCAGTATGGAAGTGAAGAAGTCCTTGCATGACAGTGTGGTAATCCCGACACTGACTTACGGAAGCGAAGCATGGACGTTGGTTGAGAGACTCAGACCAAGAGTGAGAGCAGTGGAAATGAATTACTTAAGGAGTGCGTGCGGAGTTACATGGAGGGATAGACAGACTAATGAGGAAGTAAGAAGGAGGTGTGGTGTGGAGGTAGATGTGCTGGAAAGTGTGAAAAGGAACAACTTGAGATGGTTCGGCCATATGGAACGTATGGAAAGCGAGAGAATGACTAAGAGGGTGTACGAGAGCGAGGTGGAGGGACAGAGGGGGAGAGGTAGACCGAATATGAGGTGGAAGGATGGAGTGAGAAACTACATGAACGAAGGCGGTGCTGGTTGGGGGGAGGGGCGTCGACTGACTGGGGACAGAGGTGCATGGGGGCGGTTCGTTCGTGGCCACCCCTTCGGGGATCACGGCGTCAGGCAATAGATAGATAGATAGATAAAGGACAAGTGTTCAATAGTTACTTCAGCTTATATAGGCGAATAATTTAGTAGTGACAATGTAAATGTTCCTATGTATATGGAGACAAAATGGCAATGCTGCTTGCAATGAGTGTTCCCCTAAAATTGGAAGAGTGCCAGAGAACGAAATTCAAGGTTCTTTTGATTAATAATGTCTGTACACACGAAGATTAAAGTACTGTAATTCGTAGGATAAGTGAAAGATATATTGAGGGAGAGAGTTCCATAGTTTACTTGTTGATTGGAAGAAAGTCTGGGAAATTGGTTCACAATTGTGTTAGAGAGTTGATGGGAATGTGTTAAAAGACGGGTGTCACTTCTCCGTAAGGGTGGAGGTACACACGGAGAAAGCTCTGAATAACACGATTATTGTACTAGCGGTAGAAGTTAGAAATATGCAACATTACGTCATGTAGAGAGAGATTGTAGATAATTAGTATGAGTCAAAATCTTATTGACTTTACCATTTACAGAAGTGCAGTATGAGTGTAACCTTCCCACGCTTGTGAACAGTATTCGTTACATCGGCACACAGTACCCCTGTGCAGTGTAAGAAGCTGTGCGGGGGTAGAGAACCCATGGAGACGTTTGAGCACACCTAACTTTTAGGAAGCTGTTTTTAGCAAGAATGGTTAAGTTGTAGATCTTGTGGACCCCCCCCCCCCCCTGTGAAACCTAACCAGCATAAGAAGGTGAACACAAAGCCTACAACAAAGATTGAAAAACTATAGACGACCAGGGACAGAACACGGACTGTTTTCGGCTAGAGACTAGGAATGTAAAGGAGGGAATAATGGCACGGATGAGAGAGGTTCTGGGAGTGTTAGCAAATTCCAGACTGGATGTATGTGGACTTACTTAACCTAAGAAATGCGCATGGGGGGTATGAGACACCACACTCCTGTGCTGACGTATTTGAGCTGTTCCCATCACTAACATCGTTATTTTACCATAAATAGCATTAATACTTATCCATATGCACCTATTATAGGTTGATTATAAAGGTATTAACCTGTTACAACAATAAAACAAGTGGAAACAGTGTTTGGATGGTCAAAATCGGCGATACAGGCCGGGAGTTACATAATGTATGGCTGAGGCAACCTCCCTGCCCTCCACCCCTCCCCTTGTCTGGAGAGACACTGTTCCGCAATAGTCTCTCTCTCGCTCTTTCCCACGCTTGGTAACAGTGATGACAACGCCCTGCTACCAACTAGCTAATGTTAGCACGAAAATAAACCACAGAATAAGGGAATAACAGGGAAAATAGGTGATAACTGAAGGAGGGGAGGAAAGTGGGGAAGGAGGGGAGGTGGAGGAGTGATATTTGGCATGGCCCAGGGGCAATTTTTTTTTTTTTTTTTTTTTAAGAGTCTCCCCGCAGTTCCCGGGTTAAGGAAAGGGGCATATGAGAAAGAATGAGAGTGTGAAATGGGTGAGTGCTCTGGAGGTAGTGATAATGAGAAAGCAGGGGAAGGTGTATGTCTGTATGTGAATAATAGGTGGGGAGCGTTGTAGGGACAATGTATTGTGTGAGTTCAAGGAGTGTGTGAATAAACAGGAGAGTAGGAATACAGACATACCGACTTAAAAATGTTTGTGCCGCCATCCTTCATCAACCCTCGGATAACAATTTCTAAAAATGTCCTGCAACATAGCTTGGAACTCTTTGTCAGTACTTTTTTCAATTAATTTGTAATTATTTTTGCTTCCATGAATAGGAACACTCGGACTGAACTGAATGCATTACTGAGATAATCATCTTGGGCGTGGAGGCATACATTCCATTTTCGTTCTCTCATTATAGTGTTAGCTCAGTATAATGCTAACACGTGTTGGTTTACTCACACTTGTTCTACTGTTGTCTGCTATAAGGAAGAAGCATTAAACAAGATACCGTTGCCTCCACTAAATTGTTGTACCGTTTATATTTTCTGTCCAGAATCTGGCAAATATGTTCAGTGACTTGCAAAAACCCCGCTCTACTTTACTTCATCTCCAACGCTCTCACCTTCCACCGTTAATTCCTCCTCTGACAAAGCTGAACTTTTGCTCAAACTTTCATTATAAATTCTACTTTGGATGATTCTGGCGCTACCTACCCCCGCACAACTTCTTGCTTTGAACAGAGGTACTGTGCGCCCATGTATCGAGTACTATTCGCATGTGTGGGGTGATTTCACCCATACCATAATATATAAAAGGGTAGAGTCAAAATCATTTTGTCTCATCAACTTGCCTCCACTTGCTAATTTGTACCAGTATCTGTGCATACTGCCTGTCTTACGTAGGGAAGGTGGCACACACCTAATCAATGCATTCCCACCCCTAGTCCTTTCAACTCTCTAAGCCAATAGTGAACCGATTTTCCCAGACCTTCTTAAACTCGACAAAGTAAAATCTAAAACGTACTCCCTCAGTCTTTCTTTCCCTCACACTAGAAGCTTTGTGCGTGCAGACATTTTGACTCTTAACTTATCTTGACTTCAGCTTTCTATCCATTTTTCAATTTGAAGAGACACTCTTAACAGGCAGCTTTGCTTTATTTTATCTTTCCTAGACATAAAATCAATACACAGTAAATATTCAAGGTACGTTAGAGTCAATTAGTTAAAGATAATAGTATTATAATGATAAAAGTAAACTCTGGCCTATTATTAAGCGCCCAATCATCTAGAGTAGTTCACTAGCGCTTTGAACACTTTATAAACTATGAGCTGAGACGAATGTCCGCTAACTCCAAGTCACATTAATTACTGCTGGGTGAACAGAGGTATTGTGTGTAAGGAGACTGCCCCTCCATCTCCATCCACCGGAGAATCGACTCCGAGATCATTAACATAATGAGAGCCGAAAACCCTACTATACAAATAGAACAAATTTGAACATGGTCTAGACGTATGGAGGAGGACAAAATATATTACCTTAAACAAATCAATACCAAAATGGATTTGAAATATGGGGAAAAGAGTATAATAACAACACAATCAACATTTTGAAAGGTTTGAGGGAACGAAGATGAAACTATTGATATGTAAGGAATGCTAGGAGGAAATAGCGACCAAAATATGTATTTCCGAGAATGTCAGAAATATTAAAAACTAAGTAAGACAAGGAAGAAAAGTGAATAAAGATAGGAAAAAGAAAACGAAGAAGAAAAGGGAAAACGGTTAAACTGTTTGGATGAACGGAAACAAAGTATAGATAAATAATGTATATAAGTAAAACAAAAGTGCGATACGTAATTTCCTAAACGTATCTTGAAGGAGCCCATAACAAATGATCACATTTCATGGGCTCAGCCTTGATAATGCATTATGCAGATATTGTAATAATACTGTATTGTATACAGTATGTGTTTAGGCTAAATAAAGTTATTATTATAAAGGCGCACAATTTTTTTACGTAAGGTATAAACAAATATCCTCAGCTATAATGTGAAGTATATGGTATATACAGTATAGTAAGCTTACGTCATTATTTGGTTACGTTAGGAGTAAGATCAAGTCAACACGAGTGTGGTTATTACTGTTTTCTATTATTATTGAGGATTTTGATTATGTTTTGCATTTTCGTTTAACATTATATATTTACCCCCCCCCCCTCCCAGACCTCCTTCAACCTTTAAAAAAATGCCTCCCCACAATTCTTCAATGTAAAATGTATACACTCTTCGAACTTTTCAGGCCAAAGACCAGGTACTCCTATCATGCAGGGTCACTATCGTACGCCATGATGCAGTTGATAGCTGAATGGGGTAAAATGCTTTAAAATCGCTCAGATTATTGAGGTGAAACAAGGAGGAATTGAAATAGACCACCCTACAGATAAATACAATTAATTTAGGGTACCGGTATGTTAGATGTGAGCGACCTGACTAGGACCGAAGCGACCAGTGAACTAAACGACCTCAAACCTTGGGGAGAGAACACGAAGACACAAAGAGGATGGAAAAAAATGAAGGTAGAGGGGAGGAGAAAGGAACAGGGGTCTGTGTGTGGAATATATAACTATACACACTCTCTCTCTCTCTCTCTTTCGTGATCAGTATTTCTATTTCGTTATCAGTACAAACGAAAATCTCATTTCTAAAGTGGACATTGGCGAACATTTATCCACCTCCGATCACAAACTCATCACAGTCAACGTAAATTGCAGATATTCTATTGAAAAACGGGATTGAACGTACCATACTTTAAAAACGCGAATTTCAACGAACTCCGGAAAAAGAAGTATTGTTCGCATTTGTGGGGAGGAATCTCTGACACAGCACTTCTAGACAATGTAGAAAAGAAAGCCTTTCGTCTCATTAACTCTCGTTCACTTACCGATTCTCTGCAATATATCTCTCTTCGCTGCAATGTTGCATCTCCTTCGCTATTATATCGTTATTACAATGATAAGTTTTCCTCAGAGCTCTCTCAGTGTATATCACCTCCTCTACGTAGGGCACGTAGCACACGTCTTGCAACACAATCCCACCCCTACTCTGTGCAACTCTTCAACCTATGAGCGCAACGATACTCCCAATCTATCTTCTATTCAACAACTGAGCTCTGGAAATTTCTCCCCGAATCCATAACCATGACCTAATCCTATATTAAAAATTCATCAAACTCCGTGTGTCCAGACATTTTGGCTCGAATATTCCTTGATGTTGTCCCAGTCACTCTTTCAACTCTGGGGAAAGCACTTGTCACAGGCAGTTTTGCCTTTTGTCTCCATCATCCACATATCAAGAATATCGTATAAAGCTTAGCAATATAAACGAAACTAGCGATCTGTGCAACAACAATATGTTCCCACGAACATTTTAACAAATACTGCTAAAAACAAGCCTTCTTGGTTCAATACGAAAGTTAGTGAGGCGCTAAGAGAAAGGAATACACTCCATAGGCTTTGTAAAAATGCCAGAGCTAATGCAAATTCAGCCCATTCATACAAACTAAGTCGAAAAAAGTAAAACAAATAATTAGAACGGAGAAGCGTAATTATGAACGTTTATAACAAAGGAAAGTGTTAAAAATCCAAAACAATTCTACGATTAATGATAATAGGCAAATTAAAGCCGGAATAGGACCGCTAATTAAAGGTGAGCAGATAGTAATATGAGACAAAGACATTGCAAATGTTATTAATTAATATATTTATCCCGTATATTATACTAAGGAAGAACATAAAACACTGCCTCGGAGAAACACATAATAGAAAACTAAATCAAATGTACAATAAGCGAAAGAGAAGAGTTACGCAAACTGAATAATATAAATACTAATAAAACCACGGGACCAGATAAGATCCATCCAAGAATATTGAAAAACGTAAAAGAACAAATACCCAAGTCCACGACTAAAATATTTACCTTGTCACTACAACAGGAATCTGTTCCAAGTGATTGGAAAACTGCAAATATTACTCCAATACTTAAAAACGGTATTAAGGCCGAAGCAAGTAATTACAGACCAATTAGTTTGATGTTAATAGTAGGACAAATTATTGAAACACTTATATGAGACAAGATAGTTGATTATCTATAATCAAACAAGTTAATCAGAGATAGCCAACATGGCTTTAGGTCCAGTAAGTCTTGCCTGACGAATTTGATTGAATTTTATAACATACTATTTACACATAAAGATTCGACTAAATCACTAGATATAATCTATTTGGAATTTCAAAAGACATTTGGCAAAGTACCAGACGGAAAAAAACATAAATAATAGGCAGCAAAGGAGATATGCATACATGGATAAAACAGATGGTAACAAACAGAAAGCACAGAGTGGTAATATACAGAGTAAAAAGACTGGGAGCCATTATATAATGGAGTACCTCTGGGATCGGTCCTGGGGCCAGTTTTGTTTCTTGTCTATATAAATTATATTGATATGGGACTGCATAACACCATCTCAAAATTCGCTGATGACAGGAAATCGATATTAACCAAAGAAGACAGAAACAAACTACAATCAGATTTAAATAACATAGTTGAATGGTCAGAACAGTGATCAGATGTTATTTTATGTTGATAAATGTGAAGTCTTAAAATCGGTGGTAAATACCAAAATATATTAATACAGGATGAAATATCAACCAATAAAATGTTCTGCACTAGTTAAAGACTTTGGGGTACTAATATCTGAATACTTAAAACCTCTGAGCAATGTGCAGCAGCTGTGAACAAAGCCAATAGAACATAGGGTTTATATAAATCAGAACATTATAGTACCGTTATACAGAAGCATGAGGCTCATCTTGAATATAGTGTACATTTCTGCTCTCCTTATCTAAACAAAGACATTGAGAGACTCGAGTCAGTGCAACGTAGACCCACAAAGGTAACACCATCACTAAGAAATATATCATATCATGACAGATTAAAATAATTAAATGTGTTCTCACTTATGAACAGACGATGAAGAAGTCAATTAATCAAGTGCCTTAAGATATTAAAGGGCTTTGATGAAATGTATTGTTCACAATCAATAATAGTTCATCAACTCGAGGAAACGGGATTAATTAAAAACCAGGTGTCACAAAGCAATTTAACACCTACAGTGTAGTCAATGAGTGGAACAAAGTACTGGGGAAAGTGGTACAATGTAATACAATCGATGCATTCAAAAGGAATCTAAACAAAACTGCCTAGTAGGGGCTGCAAGATTTGTTAGTCTGTGTGTCTATATATCATTATGTAACTATCTCATGCACTCTCTCTCTCTCTTCCTCTCATCCCAAGCTCATTTCCCCCCCCCCCCCCCCCCAGTCTCTCATTCTCTCTCTTTCTCTCATCCCTATTTCATCCCCCCCCCCCCACTGCCCCGGTCCGTGCCGCCCGAGTGTCAAAAAGTACCGCCCCCCTTCAAACCCTCTTCCCTTAAAACCTACCGTCACCTTGGTTTATGAGGGAATAGAGGGGTATAAATTAAGGGCTCATAGGACTCTCCCCCCCCCCCCCCCCCCAACCCGTCCCAAATTTCTTTGTGAGTGCTGACGTAACAGGAACTCCTCCCACCAACACCAACACCTTGCAACCTGCATCAGAAACATCGGACCAACTTTTTAAGGGAAGTGACTGTTGATATAGGTTAAGTGCACACACAACATATATACAGAGTGTACACATGCCTTAATCATATTGCAACATACACACATGTACTTTCAGGGCAATACTATCATTGTTTAATATCCCATGATAATATACCGTACTCTGTAGTATCGGCAGCGTTGCACCAAATATATCCGGCACCGCTGCACATGTTTTCATCAGTAACATCCGGTCGGCACTCAGCATAGCAGTGCCACCCCAGCTCTGTATACCTTTGGCTAATAAGAACCTATAAACTTATCTCTGGACTTTTATTCTACATCCTTGTGCAAGAAAGGATTATCAAGGTTGATGTAGCTTCACATGACAACCATACATGGCGCAGTGTGTTAATACAGCCAGGAGATACGAGCCAAGACCGGATTCTCAGCCAGCCATCTTGCAAGACCTCATCTCTCCAGCCCTGGATATATTATTGTGCAGTGCTTTATAGTGCAGTGAAGTACTTAAGAGTGTAGTGCAGTGCCTTTATTATATGTCCCATGTCATTTGTGCCCATTCCCAACTTGCTGTGAGGGTTGTAGCCGCCGAAGCATTGCTGGACAAGAGCGAGGAATAGCATGCCCTCTCCCTCTAACATCTCCAGCAACACTGAAGCTACCACCCCTCACACCCTCCAGCTGTGCCGGTACATGCGCGCACACGGACACACACACATCGCTGCCAAGTCAACATGGTGGTGCCACGCCTACCGCACTCACTCACTCACTCTAGCACAGATAATTTCTCTCACTATTAAATAAACTGTTCCAGTTGTACTGCACATTTTCATCGTTCCTGCAAGACTACAGTGTGTCAGCTATCAACCAATTATGGAGGGAGATGAGCAGATTCATGGGGAGCCCAGAGACACCCCACACGACCATACTGGGGAGGGAGATAATGGTGGAGCTACTGGTGGAGATAATGATGGAGATACTGTTGGAGTTGCTGGTACGGGGTACCAGTCAGTTCATTCCACTCCAACCTCTCCTCTCACCACCCCTCATTTTACTCCACCTCCCCAACCTTCCCCCACTTTACCTCCCCTACACTATAGGGGTATGCCACCCCTGTCACCACACCTTGCAAGTCTACAACCTACCACAAGTGCAGACCTCCTTCAGCTCATACAGTATATGGAGCAATGCAGACAACGGGACGACTATACCAGAAGACAGGAGGAGGACCGCAGACGACAGGAGGAGGACCGCAGACGACAGGAGGAGGACCGCAGAAGATGGGAAGACGAAAACCGACGACAGGAGGAGGAAACAAGACGACGCACGGAGGAGGACTACAGGAGACAGGAGGAGGAAACAAGACGACGCACGGAGGAGGACTACAGGAGACAGGAGGAGGAAACAAGACGACGCACGGAGGAGGACTACAGGAGACAGATGGACGATGCCAAGTTCTCCGCCCTTGTCCAGGCTCTGGCCCAAATTACCCCACCTGCCGCCGCACCTACACCTACCTCAACGGGGACAACACCCAATTCCACAACATCCTCCAACCCTACAGCTCCACCTCCACCATAGAAGGCTATCACCCAGAACCCGCCGCCCCTTCGTGCTGATGCCACCTTCCAGGTTTTCAGAGAATGGAGGCGTCGGTGGGACGATTACTCTATTATGGTAGACTTATCTAAATTACCGAGGGAGAAACAACTGATCCAGATGCGGATGTGCTTAACCCTGGAGACACAGCGGCTTTTGGAGCACACCTTAAGCATACCCCCTGACACAGACAAGACCGTTGATGCAGTCCTCGATGCACTTCAGGAGCACATCAAGAATTCTCGCAATGAAGCTCTCCGTCGCAGGGACCTGTTCAGTTGCAAGCAAAAACAGGGCGAGTCATTCAACAACTTCTACGTCCGCCTCTGCCGCATCGCCAAAGAAATTGACGTCTGCCCAGGGAACTCTTCAGCCTGCAAGGAGACCCAACTCAAGATGGTCATTTTGATGGGCATACATGACGAAGAACTTGTACAGAAGCTGCTTTCCCTCGACGCCACCCCTTCATTACAGGACATCGTCAACACTTGCCGTTCCTACGAGGCCACTCGAAGCGCTACGTCAGCCATACGTGCCCCACCGTCCCAGGTTAATGCCGTGTCAGCGTACAAGCAGAACAAGCAAGTTAAGCAACGCGACAAGTTCTCCACATCGCAACAGTCCCTGGCGTCGGCTGCCGGCTGCCAACGTTGTGCTCGCCGGCACGACAAGAACAAGTGCCCGGCTGAAGACTACACTTGCACTAACTGTGGCCGTCGGGGTCATAAGCCTAGGACTCCTGCTTGCCCTGCTGCCACCGCCCAGTGTCGTCGCTGCAACCATATGGGCCACTACGACAAATGCTGCAGATCTTCCAAGACGCCCACCACACAGGACAACGCCGCTTCCTCCCACAACAAGTCTACAGCAAAGAAGACCACAAGTTGCCGACATGTGATATCACCTGTTCAGGCACCTACACTGACATCCGTGAGTCTCACCTACAGCGGCACCACTATAAAACTCCACATGCTTCCTGACACAGGTGCAGACATCATAGTGATCGGCCGACGACACCTCGACATACTTCGGATTCCTCTCAGCAGCCTACGACCTCCGCCTCCGACAACAACGCTCAACGAGGATGGCTCTGCAATGGCTCCTGCTTTGGGGACGTTTCATGCACAACTCACCATCAGCAAACGCTCCTGTTCGGCCACAATCCAAGTCCGCGAGGGTGTTCAGACGCCGCTTCTGTCCAAACGCCACTGTCAAGCATTGGCCATCATCTCAGCAGAATTCCCCAAGCCAATTCTACAGGTTAAACATATCTACAGGTGTAAGGAGCTACCCTTCACGGCCACCACGTCACCTGCACAAGCCAAGGAGTTCTTTCTTCGAGAGTTCAAGGACGTTTTGGTCTCCAAGGAGGGATCTCCAGACAGCTCCACTCAAGCCTATGAAGGGTCCCCCAATGTGGATCCACCTCACGGACGATGCCGTGCCTTTTGCCATCTACACCCCGCGGCAGATCCCCTTTGCTTTCAGGGACAAAGTTAAGCAGGAGCTGGACTCGCTAGTGGCACAAGGTATCATCAAACTGGCCGGCGATGAACCTTCAGAGTGGTGCCACCCCCTCGTCGTCGTCGCCAAGCCCAACGCCGAAGTTCGCCTCACCGTAGACCTCACCAAGCTCAACTGCCAAGTTTCCCGCCCAGCCCACCCCTCACCGACGCCTTTCGACGCGATCCGCAGTGTGGCCCCGCAGGCGAAATTCTTCACGACGGCAGACGCCCTGAGTGGATATTGGCAAATGGAACTTGCAGAGGAGGACCAGCATCTCACAACTTTCATCACTCCTTATGGCCGTTTCCAACACTGTAGAGGTCCAATGGGTTTCGCTGCGACAGGTGACGCCTTCTGCCTTCGCGGTGATAGAGCCCTCCAAGGGGTGCAAAATTGTGCCAAGGTTGTCGACGACGTGCTGCTCTACGACGAGGACTTCAACACACATCTTCAGCGTATCCATGAAGTGCTCATACGGTGCCGCGACAGTGGGATCACACTCAACAAGGACAAGTTCGTGGTCGCCGCACCCAGTGTGAACTTCTGTGGGTACACGCTCTCAGGTGAGGGCATCTCGGCTGACCCTGGCAAAGTCGGAGCGATCAAGGACTTCCCGACACCAGCCAACATCACCGACCTTAGCTCCTTCATGGGTTTGGTGAACCAACTGGCGGAGTTCACCCCCGACATCGCCACTGCCGCTCAGCCCCTGCGCCCCCTGATGAGCCCGAAGAGGTCGTTTATGTGGACCGCTGACCATGATGAGGCTTTCCGCCGGGTCAAGGCTGCCCTGGTCAGTCCACCCACCCTAGCCCCATTCGACCCTTCCCTACCAGTGATTCTACAAACTGATGCGTCCCGCCTCAACGGTATTGGATACACCCTCCTACAGGATCATGGCAACAACCGTCTCCGCTTAGTTCAGTGTGGCTCGAGGTTCCTAAGCGACCCCGAGTCCCGCTACGCCACCATTGAGCTGGAGATGCTAGCCGTGGTCTGGGCCATGTCCAAGTGCAAGTTCTACCTCATCGGACTGCAACACTTCACCCTCATGACGGACCATCGCCCCCTCATCCCCATCTTCAACAACTACACCCTTGATGCGGTTGAAAATCCCCGCCTCCAACGTCTGAAGGAGAAAGTCGCACCTTATCTCTTCACAGCCGTCTGGCGCGCTGGCAGGTTGCCCTGCATCCCTGATGCGTTGTCACGGGCCCCTGTCAGACACCCAACGCCAGAGGATGAGTTAGCATGTGACGACGCCACGGTTCACCTCAGATCCCTCGTGACTGTCAACGCCGCCACCGCCGACGTCAACTCTCCTTCACAGGACGCAGACAGGATTCTCCAGGAACTCCGAGACGCAGCCAGAGCGGATCCTGTGTACATCCGCCTGCGTGAGTGCGTTACTTCGGGTTTCCCCACCAACCGCTACGACCTGCACAACTCTCTACTCCCATTTTGGAAACTCCGAGACTACCTGTCAGCAGATGGTGAACTCGTCCTGTACGGAGCGAGGGTTGTGGTTCCTGAAGCCCTCCGCCGCCACACCTTGGCTCGCCTGCATGATAGTCACAGAGGCATGGAGGCCACTAAGCGTAGGGCGCGACAGGCTGTCTTTTGGCCTGGCATCAACTCGGACATCGCCAACACAGTTCAAGCTTGTGAGCCATGTCAGGTCTTACAGCCTAGTCAGCAGCAGGAACCCATGATCAACGACGACAACCCAACTAGGCCTTTTTAAGTCTGTTTCAGCCGACTTCTTCGCTGTGGCGGGGAAATCCTTCCTCGTCGTAACAGACCGACTCTCAGGCTGGCCCGTTGTCGTACCCTGCAAAGGAGATACTACCGCTTCAAACACCATCAGGATCTTCTGCCGCTACTTCAGGGAAGTTGGTGTACCCCTCCGCCTACGTACAGATGGAGGCCCACAGTTTACTAGCCGTGAGTTCCGGGACTTCATGGAGCGTTGGGGAGTCAATCACTTGGTCTCTTCCCCACACTACACAATCCAACGGTCATGCCGAGTCTGCCGTCAAGTCCGTCAAACACCTCATACTGAAGACGGCTCCCTCAGGCAACATCGACTGTGAGGACTTTGACCGTGGACTGTTGGAGCTCCGCAACACCCCGAACTTCACAGGCCGCTCCCCGGCACAAATCTTGTATGGCCACCCACTACGGTCTTGTGTCCCTGCTCATCCCCAGTCCTTTGCAGCAGAGTGGCAAGCCAAGGCCGAGGACTGTGACCGCCGTGCAGCTGCCCACACTGCGCTGGTGCAGAGAAACTATGACCAGCACGCACGCCCCCTTCCCAGGTTGAGAGTCGGCACCACAGTGCGGATCCAAGACCCGACTTCTCACCGCTGGGACAATATTGGGGTCGTCATGGGCTGCGGCAGGTCCAGGGATTATGAGGTTCGTCTCCCCAGTGGTAAGATATATTGGCGGAACCGTCGCTTCCTCCGCCCAGTGAATTCCCCTGGTGTTGAACCCCTCCCCCATAACCCTGAGATCCCTGTGTCTTGCACGGACCCAGAAAGAGAGTCCTTCACTTCCCCCATGGCCCCACGTAGGTCTGAAAGGCTCCTAGAAAAAGAGTCAGCTCGACAACGTCTTGCGAGCTTGAAGGGGGAGGGAGGTGTTGATATAGGTTAAGTGCACACACAACATATATACAGAGTGTACACATGCCTTAATCATATTGCAACATACACACATGTACTTTCAGGGCAATATTATCATTGTTTAATATCCCATGATAATATACCGTACTCTGTAATATCGGCAGCTTTGCACCAAATATATCCGGCACCGCTGCACATGTTTTCATCAGTAACATCCGGTCGGCACTCAGCATAGCAGTGCCACCCCAGCTCTGTATACCTTTGGCTAATAAGAACCTATAAACTTATCTCTGGACTTTTATTCTACATCCTTGTGCAAGAAAGGATTATCAAGGTTGTTGTAGCTTGACATAACAACCATACAGTGACCACTCCAACTTTTTGTACATTTTGTTTTGCAAATTCTTCCTCACTAACCCCAAATCATGGCACCGGTCAGAGTTACATGCGCTTCCTGTAACAAGAACTACTACAAGGAGTGGTATCCGCGTCACGGGTATCCAAATGCCAAATGTTTTATGTGTTTAACCAGTGAACAATTTTTGCTCTCTGGCTCTTAGAGGCATATAAGGTACAGGCTGACGAACTGAAGCGAGATAATCTCACACCAAAGGAGACTGTAGGCATACTTTCGCATCAAAATGTCTTACTAAAAGAGCGAGTATATGACATACAGAGTAAGCAAGTCGACGTTGTTAAAAATTCTCAAAACGAAAACCCATCCAATGATGGATTTCAAACAGTAGAAAATAGGCGTAACAAAAACAAAACCCAAGGGAAAGGGAAAGCGACCCCAGGTATCCCTATCAAAAATAGATTTGCTATAATCGCCAAAAATAAAGAACATGGGGAAACTGACCTCGAGAAAGCAAACCCGAAAGACAATAACCGTAACCCGAAAATGCATGACGCGAAAATATCGAAACCACCTAGCCACGGAGTTAGCATGAAGGAGAAACTCACCCTAATTTATGGTGACAGTCTTATGCGAGGTCAAGGAGCTGCCTTTGCCACCAAGAACAGTGGAAAAAGGCCAGTAAAGGTAATTCCAGGCGGTAAAGTCGAACATAATTATCATGAAAAACATAACAAACTCCGCCATACCAGAGGGCGGCTGTGTAGTCGTTAATGTTGGCTCTAATGACTGTTTTGACGGAGGTAAGGCCCCAATTAAGACCATAGAAAAGGAATTCGAGAATCTAATAAAGTCATGAAAAGGAAGACAAAGAAATGTGTGGTAAGCGGCGTCATACCCCGAATTAAAACAAGCTCGTACGGACAAAAAAGAGCAATGGTGGGCGTGGGCGCGCCGATTTGGCGCTCTGCGCTCTGCGATCCGGTGCGCACTACCAATATAGAGGAGCGCGGAGCGAGGAGCGGCAAAAATCTGAACTCGGAGTGCAGGCGGGGAGCGCAGCTTGAATTTTGCGCTCCTTTCTGGAAGTGATTTTTCCTGTCAACAACAGGTTCAAGAATGTCATTATCGTGTACAGTCATCGTACGGTGTTACTCACGGTGTTAGTGAACTGTGATATAGTGATACTATGATAGTGACAGACTGACAGTGTTACAGTTGTTAACTGTCATTATCGTGTACAGTCATCGTACAGTGTTACTAACGGTGTTAGTGAACTGTGATACAGTGATACTATGATAGTGACAGACTGACAGTGTTACAGTTGTTAACTGTCATTATCGTGTACAGTCATCGTACGGTGTTACTCACGGTGTTAGTGAACTGTGATACAGTGATACTATGATAGTGACAGACTGACAGTGTTACAGTTGTTAACTTGTTACTGACTTTTTTTGGCTTTTGCTAACGCTAAGTAAACCTTACGGGCAAGTTACGGCTTACGAAGGGGCCTATTTTAATAAATTATTAAATATATCATCATATCAATCATATCATATTATGATATTAAATTATTAATCGTTTAATCATGTAATCAACTAATCATGTTGTTATTGTATTGTTAGGCTTGTTAGCTTGATAAGTTTAACTGTTTAAGTTTCTCAGTTTGGACAGTTTCTGTAATTCTTTATGTCATATCATAGATATCAATGGACAGTCACAATGTCACAATGATATCAATCATATCATTGATATGACATAAAGAATTACAGAAACTGAGAATGTGAGAAACTTAAACTTCAGAAAGACACCATGACTTGAGTTTTTTTTAATTTTTGTAATTTTTTTAATTTAATGAAGTGAAAGACAAAGGATTGTATTAATTTAGGTAAATAATTAAATAACTTCTAGAAGCTGTTTTTTACTTTTTTGTATTATATACCTATTTTTGGGAGCGCGGAGCCCAGGAGCGCAGAGCGGGAAGCGCATCGGGTCGGCTGACCAAAGGAGCGCGTGAGCGCTGCCGCATTACCTTATGTCTGAGGAGTGCGGAGCGCTGCCGCATTACCGGTCCCACCGGAGCGAGCCCACCACTGAAAAAGAGCCATAGAAATAAACAATGCGGTCAAGGTCATGTGCGAACAAGAGAAGGTACTGTATGTGGACAATTGGACGAACTTTGTAGGGAACTCGTCCCTGTACAGCGGAGATGGCATTCATTTATCAGAAAAAGGCGTTCAGCATATGAGTGACATCCTAAATCACGCAACCTACATTGCCCATGAAAACAACACCAGACCGGACCGAGGGATAATTATGCTAATAGACTCCTCTGAGTATTGACATCGCTACCCCCCAAAAAGCCATCCCACAACCCCACCCAATCAAATGAATGAAATAAATACCCCCTTTGGTTTAAAATTCATGCCTCCTAACCCACCCACACAGTTAAGTGAAATAAATAACCCCGCCCAACCATTTACATGAAACCGTCAACCCCCATGGTCCGCAAGTTGCGAAAATTTAACCATCTAAACCACTACAAAACTTAAACAACCCCACCCAACCCCATCCAAACCAACCCAACCAATTGAATTAATTTGATAACCCGCCCCGGCTTCAAGTCACAACCACAAACCCATCCTTACCAATAAGACAAATAAATGTTATAAAAATAATATCCATAAATGGCTGCTCAATAAGAAACAAATTATGTAAACTCGTCTATTACTAAATGAGAATGGTGACGTTATTTGTATAACAGAAACCCATCTGAACCTTAAAAATAAAGATCTACTTCATGAATATCACATTGAGCCTTACACATGTTTTCATAAAGATCGTAATAATGGAAAACAAAGAGCAATGTACGTTGCGACCTACTTAAACCCAGTTGAAGTGACTCTCCCCGAAAGTAATGCAGAAATAGTGTGCGTCAAAATAAATACAAAAAGCTTTAAGTTGAATATCACTACGGCATACCGACCACCAAGACAAACTGTTACCGATTATACAATTTCTTTTATGAAATAGTAGAGAAAACCCTTAATTCCGACAAAACAAATTTACTAGGTGACTATAACCGCCCCCTTATTGACTGGAATACCCTGACCGGAAAAAATGCTGAGTCACGCCTAATGACAAGTTTCATCCAAGACAATTTTGTTACTCAACACATAAAACAGCCGACGCGAGACACGAATATATTAAACCTCGTAATCACTACCCAAGAAAATCTATTATCAAACCTGGATGTAGGTGAACATCTGGCAACGTCCGATCATAAAATCTTAAGAATCGACGTTATAAGCAAACATTCCACAGTAAAAACAACAGCATTGGTTCCGGACTTTAAAAACAAAAATTATGACAGACTTAACCCCTTAAGGATGGGGCCTTTTGTTGACATGACCTAGCTGCCAGGCGGGTATATTTACCGATAACGAGCTTCATTCCATGCTCATTTTCATGCATAAACAAGAGCCAGAGCGTAATACAATTATGTATCCGTGAAAGGGCGATAATAGAGCTTTCCAATGACACCTGAATCATCCTTGTACGACCACGAGTAATCCTGTAGCGATCGCGTAACTGGAGGTGAAAATACCCTAAAATAAGGTAATTTCCGCAGTTTTTTCATTATCTCGCAAGGATGAGTGTTGGTGGGAAGACAGCGGTGGTCGCAGACATGGCCCAGTGGTGGTGCCGAGCGGTCAGAGCCCGCCTATTGTCCTCCAAACGCGCGGACTCGCTCTCAGAGCCCTTAATGTGCTCAGAATGCCGCCCGTCATATTATGGGCACCGGAGGATAGGCCATTTATATCTCGCGGCTTGAGTGTTAAGGAATCGCTATCAAACATGCACTCAAACCTCATAAATATAAACAAAGTAAATGAACTGTGGGGAAATTTTAAGTCTACAATTACAGAAGCGCATAAACGACTTGTACCCATGAAACCAAAACGTAACACGAAATCAAGTATGCCACCTTGGCACAGTACAGACTGTTATGACCGGGGCTACGAATAAAACAAGGGCACTTAAAGATTGGACTAGTAATAGGGCACTATGCAACAACGGTACGCTAGATCCAAACCCTCGAACTTATATGCCGGCGAACAAAAACACCTATACCCTCCAGAGTTAATCTGCGATAACGGGGTATCCTTAACTGGGCATAAATGTACTCTACTTCAGGCTAACCCACACTGGTATAGCCTGATAACAAACAAGATGTAAGTTACGTTAAAATGCATAAAAAGGAATCTATGGAAAGATCAATTAAATCACTGCAAGATTTAATACAATAAAAAGATGCTTCAATATAGTTACTCTAAATAACAATAAACTCTTCACTCCTATCTGAAAGAAAGTGAAGTATAGTCCTACAGCATAGACCTGGAAACTTCTGAAGAAAGTCTGATGCTCATAAGATGCTCGTATCTTAAACTATATAAAGGCAGGAGGCAGGACACCACACGTGTAAATGGAATACACTAAAGGATAGGACATATAATGTTAACTGACACGAGAATACTATAAATGCGCAACGGTAGCAATGCTCGACACTAAAAGAAGTACTTCCTCATCAACGAAACAGTCTGCTATGGTTGTGCAACTCAACAACAACCTAGACTAATAAATGCTGTGAATAATAATGCGTACATATCAAAGAGCTTATATTAAATACTAATAAGTGTCTACTCGATTAATAATGTCTAGCTGGAATACTCTAGGTAAGGAACTGTGGTTGAGCAAGACAGGCTCGTAGCCTAGCGATGTCCTTAAGACTGCATCCTTTAAGTTACGTTAATTGACTAGGGTGCTCTCTTGATAGATCCAGATCACAAGTATCTGGTTCTATCCTGGCGACCCTCTAAAGACAAGCAAAGAGGCAGCAAAGTGTGGAACTGGAACAGGCCAAAACCCTCAGTCAACACAATGCTGCACTCGTAAAGGACGCAAGCGAAAAGACAACACAGGACCGGTCGAAGTCGTGTAGGTACTAGCAAACCATACACACATCGGAGACAATGACTACAGTTACCTTATCCCAGTCTAGCATTAAATAAAAGAGCAGAAACACTAAATCAATAATGGAGACACACTAAGTTCCCAACCTCTACTAACTAAGAACCCTCAAAACCTATTCTAAGTACATGTAAATATCTCTGAGGACGGCGCATACAATACAATGGGCCGGCTATGGAAACCGTATGCAGAACTCAAGGGGACAAGTAATTGAATAAAGGTGAGAAGCAATGGAAAAGAAGAAGGTCAGAGAGAGAGACAGTGGTAAAGGGAGTGATCGGGAGAGAGTATGCAAAGGGATGTTAGAAGCATGCGCACCTAGCCTGTCCTGAGGAGAACAGCTCCTGTGGACCCTCATGCAGGAGGTAAGTTACACAGGAGCCCGCAAGGGCGCGATGGTCGGCCAATCACGGGCCGAGACGTCACAAGGCAGCAGGTGTCACGTGACACAGCGCCCGCACCTACAGACACTCACTACCATCTCGCTCTGAAAGTCTCTCTCTTTCCAACGCGGGTACTATCATCACTACTATTGATATAAAATACTTCACGTTGTCACAGACGAAAACAAAGACCACCACTGGACTGTCTGTGACAATGCGATTACAGGGAAAGAAAGAACAACATTCTCTGTTAACTGTAGCCCATTTCGATGTCCCTGGCGAGCGCTAGTGGTTAACGAGAGGCGATTCTGCCAACGCTGGTAGACGTCACACCCCGCCCAAGATATTGGATGCTCAACATTAGGCGAGCACCATATCTGACAAGGCAAAATGCCGACAAGACCCGTCACACATAGCCACTCCACCATAAATGAAATGCAAAGCTCAATTCTTACATAAAACAACATATTAGCATAAACAAAATCTTATAACCCCTCCCAAACATAATAGTATAATTTTAGCCCGCTATACTCCCTGAGCGAGCTTCACAAAGCCCAGCCTACTAAGTGAAAGACAGGTTCAACTTAGGACTTTAGCTATAACATTGGCAACTTATAATTAACTATCAAAAAGAAAGATTTTTTATGTGATTTTTTTATTTAATTTTAATATTGTTTTTGACGGCTGCTCTACAGGGGCAAGCCTGATTTTTCTCCACTCTCAACACACACTGACTGAATGGCGAGGGTTCTCCTGCAAACATACCCTCCCGTGACAAATAATCAGCCAAAACATTATCAGTGCCCTTAACATGCCACACATCCAACTTGTGTTCCGGCAGGAAAACAACACCTGGCACTGATAAACTGCCCAGTTCATCACAAGACTGCCACTTCTCTTCGCTCTCTCCGGCAACGGGACCTGCCAATAGCCTTTCACTAGTTCTACCTTCGTGATAAATGAGGCAGCCCCGATGCGGTCTATGGTGTCGTCAACTCTAGGTAATGGATAGGCGTCTATCAGGGATAATGCACACACACTCTTGCAATCAACACACACACTGATCTTGCCACTCAACTCAGGTTGCAAACTCACTGGCAACGACCACTCACGATATCCCTTATCCCTCAGACCCTTTTTCCATATGTAGTCGAGCTCTACTTTTACGACAGGCTGTCGAGCAGGATATATACGGTAGGGAATTAACTTGAGCCTTGCACTGTCTCCAGCCACCATGTCGGATTCTACCCCGTACATCAGGCCTGGAGAAGCAACAAACATGCGGATGTACTGCCACAGCCTAGTAAACAACATCTCTTGGCGCTCAGGAACAAGAGGTTGCAACTTATCTCGAAGAACAACATGCTCATTGCCCTCCCACAACCCAGCCGAGACCGCAGTTTCTACACTATAGTCTCCCTCCTTCTCCACCTTTGTCCCTAGAACAGCCAGGTCATGAGAGGGACAATCTGTACCACCTGTGCAGTCACTCCCATAATTCATAATTGCCAAGGCTTCCACACCGATACCGTACATGCGCACCCCCTCATTCCTTACGACTACATCTTCCTGCGCAGCATCAGCGCCTTCAGCGACATGGCCAGATACAGTCGATCTATGGTAGGGCTGTTGCATCTTACTAGAGCAGCATTGGGAGGCTGTGTGACGACCGGGCACATCCACTCCACAGCCAACCTCACCAATCTGCTCAATGTCCTCATTCCGACCACCACCCTTGGCAGCCATGGGTCGACCCTGACCTGGCAACCATGCCAAAGCCTCGTCGCCCACCTTGAACCACCGAAACAACGAGGCTAACGGTCTACTAACATTCAAGTGACCTGCCAGTGGAACATCGTGCACCGCATGAGTTGTGAGGCCTGGGTGCTCGGCACGACCAGTGGGGTATGAACCGAGCCGGTGCTGGAGCGCTGCACACTGCTGCTCAGGCAGGTGCTCTAGCGCTTCCACAGCCACCGGATTCGTGTCCCCCGCCCACTGCTCCGCCGAGACATGACAATCCCATCTCTCCTCCACCTGAGCCCCACTGCCCCCCTCTCCTTCTCCACCTTGGTCGCTGCAAGCCAACGCAGGGACAGTAGGTTGCTCAGCTGGTTGCCTCACAAACTCCTTTAACAGGTCCACATGACATGTTTCCCCGTCCTCGTGTTCAATAGCCCCGTTCCCACAACTCTCCTCCACCTGGGAACTACTCTGTCGCGGAGTGCCATCACGCCCAACCATGTCACTAGGGGTGACAGGTTCTGGGGCCACTCCGGAGCTCACTTCTGGGTCAAGTACTGAGTCGCCAAGGATTAAAACTCACAAAACTACTCCCAACTTTAGCTTACTCCTTCCTCCGCTGGTCTAGAGACTGAGGAATAGGCTGTAACACCTTAGATGCACGAGATCGGGTGACAACACATGCCCTCTGCTGTGATTGACACCTCTCGACCAACTCCTGCCCCTCCCTACTCACGTCGGCCACCCTCTCGGCACCGACTAAGGGTGGAACCTCAGAAGCAGGTACCGCAAAGTCGTTGACGAGAAGAAGGTCGACGCCCTCTACTGGCAGTTTCTCTACGATTCCAACATCTATCTCTCGTGTCACACCATCAACCTCCAGCTCCACTCGAACCAACGGATATGACCTTGTAGCATTAATACCCTGCACCACAACTACCCGTGCCGCGTTTATTGGTTTGCCTGTAAAGTTTTTCATCAGAGTCTGGGATGCACCTGTATCACGCAACAACTCCAACCCATGCTTGCAACCAGCCCAACTCACACAGCCACGCCCTCTATGGTCGCAAAAAACATCGCGGACAGGATTCGAGCCTTCCGGACACTCCTTCACTGGCTGTGCCCCCGCATCTGACATATCACCCCGGGTAAATGCAGAAGACCGCAGAGACACCCCAATGTTGCTAGCCAAAGACACGACTGCTGTAGGTTGGCTACAAGGGCAGGAACGTGCAAAATGCCCCTTGTTATGACACTTAAAACACTCTACTTCACCCTTAGACTTCCCCTGAGGTGGGGAAGGGCGCTGACCTTTCTTAAACGGGACGGTTTTAGGTTTGTGATCAACATTGGTATCATTGCTCTTACTTTTGTTATTAAATGTTGCATCACTGATTCGGGGGGGTGGAGTGTTGCGCCCCTTGTTAACTGCATCGGTCGGTTGTGCAGACCCGCACCCACGAATCAGCGATATTCTCAGGTCAGCCATCTCAGCTGCCTTTTGTAGAGTTTTAGGCTGTTTCTCTTTGAGGTTCAAAGTCAGGTCGCTGCCTGTGCACTTAAAAAATTGCTCTAGAAGGACTAACTGCTCAAGCTCTTCGAACGTCGTCACCTTCTCTGACCTCAGCCAATTTCTCAAAGCATCAGACAGTTCCTGGGCATGTTCTAGAAAAGTGCACTCACGACCCTTCGTAACACCCCGAAACTTCAACCTATATGTCTCTGGTTGTAACTCATATGCCCGCAGAACAGCTTCCTTCAGTACCTCATAATCGATGCAAGACTCCAAGGGCAACGCATCATATGCCTTGAGTCCTTTGCCAACCAACCTAGACGAAACAAGGGCTGCCCACTTAACCTCGGGCCATTGGTGCTCCCAGCACTTCTTCTCAAAACGCAGGAAAAACTCGGTGACACCCGACTCGTCAAATGCAGGGACTAACTTAAGAAGGTGCGATAAAGACTGATCAAGACCTCGATTCCCAGAACCGAGACGCTGCCCTGTCGACTCCACCCGAGACATCTCAAGCTCTATGTCTGCACAGTAGATGGCCTTTCTCTCCTCAGCCTGAATCCTGAGCTCAGCCTCTCGCTGCCGTTGCTCGAGCTCAGCCTCATGCTTTCGTTTCTCGAGCTCAGCCTCATGCTTTCGCTGCTCGAGTTTGGCGAGTTCGAGCTGAAACAACATCTCGGCAGACAAACCTTGAGGAGGGGGTGGTACTATCGGGGACCCACCCCGTGAATCACCTAGAGGCATACCTAACCGCCAGCGGGCATCAGCCTGCGGGAACGTACCCGGCTCCGGAGCCCGAGGGGGCGCCATGGTAGGAGTCGAGTGGAATGGGGGCTGGGCAGAAGCTGCCCCAGCTCCCGCTCCACCCGAAGCCCCACGCACCCCACCGAGCACACAGGTAACCAGCTCACCTCTCGACAAACCGCTAGTACCGGGAAACCCTAAGACCGTGGCTACACACTGTAGTCCGTACCGGTCTAGCCCCGACACACGATCCGCTGACACAGGCTCCTCCAAAAATATCCGAGCATCCTCCTCACTGTTCACCACCCAAGCGCCCCTTGACAACTCCACCTTCTCCACCTCCTCGCCTGCTTCCCATAGTGTATCCTCACTGTGCACTGATCCGTCGTTCGACATAGTGTCCACCGGAAATCCTCAACGTTTATAAAAAAAAAAAAAAGTACCTAAACTCTCATGTAGCACTATTCACTACAAAAAAATGCTTGAAGACAACTCAAGTGCTATACTACGTTGCCAAAAAAAATCCAACGTGTCCAAAATATTCCTCAAAAAACAAATGTCCAAAAATCCGGTGATTAGTTCTTAGTTCGTTTGGTATGACGACTAAGATAAGATACTAGGCAAGGTCGCCATTTGTTACGACCGGGGCTACGAATAAAACAAGGGCACTTAAAGATTGGACTAGTAATAGGGCACTATGCAACAACAGTACGCTAGATCCAAACCCTTGAACTTATATGCCGGCGAACAAAAACACCTATACCCTCCAGAGTTAATCTGCGATAACGGGGTATCCTTAACTGGGCATAAATGTACTCTACTTCAGGCTAAACCACACTGGTATAGCCTGATAACAAACAAGATGTAAGTTATGTTAAAATGCATAAAAAGGAATCTATGGAAAGATCAATTAAATCACTGCAAGATTTAATACAATAAAAAGATGCTTCAATATAGTTACTCTAAATAACAATAAACTCTTCACTCCTATCTGAAAGAAAGTGAAGTATAGTCCTACAGCATAGACCTGGAAACTTCTGAAGAAAGTCTGATGCTCATAAGATGCTCGTATCTTAAACTATATAAAGGCAGGAGGCAGGACACCACACATGTAAATGGAATACACTAAAAGATAGGACATATAATGATAACTGACACGAGAATACTATAAATGCGCAACGGTAGCAATGCTCGACACTAAAAGAAGTACTTCCTCATCAACGAAACAGTCTGCTATGGTTGTGCAACTCAACAACAACCTAGACTAATAAATGCTGTGAATAATAATGCGTACATATCAAAGAGCTTATATTAAATACTAATAAGTGTCTACTCGATTAATAATGTCTAGCTGGAATACTCTAGGTAAGGAACTGTGGTTGAGCAGGACAGGCTCGTAGCCTAGCGATGTCCTTAAGAATGCATCCTTTAAGTTACGTTAATTGACTAGGGTGCTCTCTTGATAGATCCAGATCACAAGTATCTGGTTCTATCCTGGCGACTCTCTAAAGACAAGCAAAGAGGCAGCAAAGTGTGGAACTGGAACAGGCCAAAACCCTCAGTCAACACAATGCTGCACTCGTAAAGGACGCAAGCGAAAAGACAACACAGGCTACCACAGGACCGGTTGAAGTCGTGTAGGTATAAGCAAACTATACACACATCGGAAACAACGACTACAGTTACCTTATCCCAGTCTAGCATTAAATAAAAGAGCAGAAACACTAAATAAATAATGGAGACACACTAAGTTCCCAACCTCTACTAAATAAGAACCCTCAAAACGTATTCTAAGTACATGTAAATATCTCTGAGGACGCCGCATACAATACAATGGGCCAGCTATGGAAACCGTATGCAGAACCCAAGGGGACAAGTAATTGAATAAAGGTGAGAAGCAATGGAAAAGAAGAAGGTCAGAGAGAGAGACAGTGGTAAAGGGGGTGATCGGGAGAGAGTATGCAAAGGGATGTTAGAAGCATGCGCGCCTAGCCTGTCCTGAGGAGAACAGCTCCTATGGACCCTCATGCAGGAGGTAAGTTACACAGGAGCCCGCAAGGGTGCGATGGTCGGCCAATCACGGGCCGAGACGTCACAAGGCAGCAGGTGTCACGTGACACAGCGCCCGCACCTACAGACACTCACTACCATCTCGCTCTGAAAGTCTCTCTCTTTCCCACGCGGGTACTATCATCACTACTATTGATATAAAATACTTCCCGTTGTCACAGACGAAAACAAAGACCACCACTGGACTGTCTGTGACAATGCGATAACAGGGAAAGAAAGAAAAACATTCTCTGATAACTGTAGCCCATTTCGATGTCCCTGGCGAGCGCTAGTGGCTAACGAGAGGCGATTCTGCCAATGCTGGTAGACGTCACAAGACATTGGCAAGGCAATAAGGGAAAGGAACAAACTCCACAAACTTGTAAAAAATAACCCAAACACTGAAGTCGTTAAAAGCTTGTACACAAATAGTAGAAGGGAAGTGAACAAAATAATTAGGGCGAACAAACAAAATTATGAAATTACTATTACCAGAGAGAGTGCCACAGACCCCCCAAAACTCTACAGTTACGTAAATAAAAATAAACAGATCAAAACCGGAATCGGACCGCTAATAGAAGATGGCCAGACGATCCCAGGTGACATAAACATGGCAAATATATTCAACAAATATTTTGATCCAGTTTTCACAGAAGAAGTTATTGATCATACCCCTGAAAATAACACCTCAACTCATGTGATGGGAGATTTAACCATCAGTGTTAGCAAAGTACAAAGCAAATTAAGTAATTTAAATGTAAATAAGACCCCGGGACCCGACATGCTCCACCCGAAAATAACTAAGAATATTTAGGATGAGATAGCAAAACGCCTGACACAGCTATTTAACTGATCATTACTACAGGGGATTGTACCGAGTGATTGGAAAGATGCAAACATTACACCATGTACAAGAAGGGCAGCAAGGCCAAAGCAAGTAATTACAGACCAATTAGTTGAACTTCAATTATAGGAAAAATCATGGAAAAATACTTAGAGATAAGATAGTAGATTACCTCGAATCAAACAACCTAATCAAAATTAGTCAACACGGCTTTAGATCAAATAAGTCATGCCTTACAAATTTGTATGAATTTTATAACAAATTATTGATATATAACGACATGACGACATCACTAGATATAATCTTCTTGGACTTTCAAAAAGCTTTCGACAAGGTGCCACATGAGAAACTATTGGCTAAACTGGAGAGGATAGGTATCAAAGGTAAAATTCAATCTTGGATACAAAATTGGCTTACAGATAGAAGACAGAGAGTGGTGATAAATGGAGTGGAATCCGTGTGGGAGCCTGTCACTAGTTGAGTTCCACAGGGTTCGGTCCTTGGACCGGTCCTGTTTCTCATTTACATTAACGATATTGATGTAGGGGTAAACAACACCATCTCCAAATTCGCCGACAATACAAAGATAGACAATACAGTCCTGACCGAAGAAGATATAAATGCGCTGCAGTCTGATATAAACAAGATATCAGAGTGGTCTGAAAATTGGCAGATGCCCTTCAATGTCGATAAATTTCAGGTTCTGTAGGTTGGTAGCAGAAAAATGAAATACGAATACGAAATGAATGGCCAACAAATAAAAACCACAACGCTAGTAAAAGACCTAGGGGTACTAATATCTGAAAACTTAAAAACTTCCGACCAATGTATAGCAGCTGCAAATAAGGCAAACAGAGCATTGGGCTTTATTAAACGAAAATGTACATATACACATGAGAACGTAATAGTGCCACTGTCCAAAAGTATGGTGATGCCCCACCTTGAATATGGTGAGCAGTTCTGGTCACCTTATCTGAGCAAGGACATGTAAGACTCGAGTCAGTGCAGCGTAGATCGACGAAGATGATACCCTCAACCCTAACAATCGGGTAGTTTTGTAACACTACTACCTGCCAAGCAGGCAGATTTGCCCTAAACGAGCTTCATTCCATGCTCTTTTTCATGCATAACGAAGAGCCAGAGCGTAATACAATTATGTATCCGTGAAAGGGCGATAATTGAGCTTTCCAATGACAGCTGAACCATCCTTGTACGACGACGGGTTCTCTTGCAACGATGTTGCAATACGAAGGGAAAAAACCTAAAATACAGTAATTTCCTCAGTTTTTACCCTGTATCACGGGACCAGGGAGGTGTAGAGATGTGGTGGTGGTGTCAGTGGCGGGACTAGGTCCACACTGAACGGTCAGAGCCCGCCTGCGGTCCTCCCACCGTGTGGACTCTCTCTCAGAGCCGATAATGTGCTCAACATCGCATACGACTTAAGGCGGGACCCGCTCTTTAGGCTATGGTTCTCTAACCGACTTAAGGGGACCGTCCGCCTTTTTTACCCAAAAAATTGTAAATTTATATATTTTTGTTTTATACATAGAAGGCTGGCTATATATTCCCTCAACCAGTCTGTAAAAGTTGAATGCCGAAAATCGCTTCTAAGTGCATTATTTCGAGCTTTATATAAAGCTTTCACAGGCTGAATATGGGCCTAATATACTGTACAGTATATGTATACATTATTTTTTTATATAGGCATCATTACAAATTCATTTCATGTAATAGGACTAATATATATATGTATAAATTACTAAAATGTAAATAGAAATAATTAAAAATACATTCCTGTAATAGGACTAGTTATTCTACTGAAAAACAGTTTTTGAAGTTTGCGAGGCTTTTTCTCAAAACGAAAATGTCGAAAAATTCCAACTCGGAAATACATATAATCGAAAAACAACTTGTCAAACAGTAATGATTCATATATCATTAGAAAACCCATACAAAACTCAATAAAGTAGTCTGTGGGAATTCTTTTAGCCACCCCCATTCATGCACAGCACGTCTTCAAATTTGCAAAACAGGTAAACAAATTCAACCTAAAAATATATAGGCTAAAAATAAAACTAGATGAGATATACAAAAAATGGCAGACTAGATTGTAGAAACACCTTTTGTGAGTTGATTGAACACTCAAAGAAAGACAATACACTAGATTCTTGAGTAATATATCAATTATATTAGTGTGTAATTTTGTCTAATTTTGACCATAAGTTTTGACATATATAAAAAACTATAAAACCTATTTTCAACCTGATGGTACCAAACATTAGCTCTCATAGTCCTCTAAACGTATGCCAAATCTCATTTAAATCAGATGAAGTTCACCGACACCCTGGGAGTAAATACCGGACGGTCCCCTTAACCGTCGTGACCCGGGCTGCCTTTCCAAAGGACGGAGGTCGTATCCGGGCGATCTGGCCGAAAAACGTCTAGGCCTAGGCTACCTTATCTTTGTTATTTTAACTGCTAGAAATTTCCCACGCATCTATAAACGTAGTGCGGTTTTCAATCTGTAGATTGGCATTGAGCAGAGCTCTGTAAGTCAACTGGTTCAGTTGTGATGACGATTTCCGTGGAGCAAATGTTGCCGCGATGTTGACAATATCGGAGCTTTTCAGACACTAATTTCGTCTTACGTCACAACAATAATATTGATCCGACGTCTCCTTATTGTTTTCGGAGGTGCGGTGATGCAACGATCGGCTTTGTTTACATGCGTCGGACGCACGGCGTTCAGACCAAGCTGAATAGGCTTTCAAGCTTACGGATTTTATCAGGACAACCGGGTTCCTGCCCATCTGCCGTGGTGTCATTTTAACATGCTGCCCGGGCCAGGAGGGTTAAGGCGGGACCCGCTACTAAGGTGTTAAGAAAAAAACCATATCAAGAAAGACTTAAACGATTGAACCTGTTCTCATTAAAAAAGAGGAGGCTGAGGGGTCAACTTATTGAGAGCTTTAAGATAGGAACGGCTTCGACAAAGTCGATATAAATGCGCTATTCACATAAAACAATAATACTCAAACTCGCAAAAATGGAATTAAATTAAAAACCAATAAGGCAAACCTAGATGTCACAAAGGGTTTCTTCACCTACAGTGTGGTGACAGAGTGGAAAAAACTACCAGTGAGAGTGGTGGAGAGAGACACAATAAATGCTTTCAAGGGAAGGCTCGACCTCTATCTAGAGGGGGCTGGGGTGATATGAATAAAAAAAATAGTTTGTAAGGCCGGACTGCTTAGTAAGGATCCCGAGGTCTGTGTGGTATGTGTATCTATGTAGCTCATGTGACGTCTACCAGCCTGGGCAGAATCGCCTCTCGTTAGCCACTAGCGCTTGCCAGGGACATCGAAATGGGCTACAGTTATCTGAGAATGTTGTTCTTTCTTTCCTTGTAATCGCATTGTCACAGAGAGTCCAGTGGTGGTCTTTGTTTTCGTCTGTGACAACGGGATATATTTTATATCAACAGTAGTGATGATAGAACCAGCGTGGGAAGGAGAAAGACTTTCAGAGCGAGAAGGTAGTAAGTGTCTGAGTCACGTGCGCATTCCTGCCTCCTCGCTCGCCATTGGCCAGCGTGTCTGGCTGTGTCACATGATACCTGCTGTCTTGTGACGTATCGGCCCGTGATTGGCCGACCATCGCGCCCTTGCAGGCTCCTGTGTAACTTGCCTCCTGCATGAGGGTCCCCAGGAGCTGTCCTCGTCAGGACAGGCTTGGCGCACATGCTTCTGACATCCCCTTGCATATTCTCCCCCCGATCACCACCTTTGTCACTGTTTCTCTCTCTGAACTTCTTCTTTTCCATTACTTCTCGTCTTTATTCAATTACTAATCCCCTTGGGTTGTCCATACGGTTTCCATAGCCGGCCCATTGTATTGCATGCGCCGTCCTCAGAGATATTTACATGTACTTAAAATAGGTTTTGAGGGTTCTTAGTTAGTATAGGTTAAGAACTTAGTGTGTCTCCATTATTGATTTAGTGTTTCTGCTCTTTTATTTAATGCTAGACTGGGATAAGGTAACTGTAGTCGTTGTCTCCGATGTGTGTACGGTTTGCCTATACCTACACGACTTCGACCGGTCCTGTGGTAGCCTGTGTTGTCTTTTCGGTTGCGTCCTTTGCGAGTGCAGCATTGTGTTGACTAAGGGTTTTGGCCTGTACCAGTTCCACACTTTGCTGCCTCTTTGCTTGTCTTTTGAGGGTCGCTGGGATAGAACCAGATACTCGTGATCTGGATCTATCAAGAGAGCACCCTAGTCAATAAAGGTAACTTAAAGGATGCAGTCTTAAGGACATCGCTAGGCTACGAGCCTGTCTTGCTCAACCCCAGTTCCTTACCTAGAGTATCCCAGCTAGACATTATTAATTGAGTAGACACTTGTTAGTATTTAATATAAGCTCTTTGATATGTACACATTATTATTCACAGCATTTATTAGTCTAGGTTGTTGTTGAGTCGCACAACCATAGCAGACTGTTTCGTTGATGAGGAAGTACTTCTCTTAGTGTCGAGCATTGCTACCGTTGTGCATTTATAGTATTCTCGTGTCAGTTAACATTATATGTCCTATCTTTTGGTGTATTCCATTTACACGTGCGGTGTCCTGCTAGAAACGGTCATACGAGACAGACTCGTAAATCACTTAGAGGAAAATAACATACTTAAAGATACTCAACACGGCTTTCGTAAAAAACGTTCCAGTTTAACAAACCTCTTAGACTTCTTCCACGATATCCTCAACCTCTACGATGAGAGTAAAGCTGTAGATATTATATACCTTGATTTTCAAAAGGCCTTTGACAAAGTTCCCCACAAACGTTTACTGCTAAAACTAAAAGCGCATGGAATACAAGACGGTGTGTTGAAATGGATAGAAAATTGGCTCAGCGACAGAAAGCAAAGAGTAGTCATAAACGGTAAGGCATCTAAATGGACCAATGTAAGTAGTGGGGTACCCCAGGGATCGGTACTAGGATCTTTCTAATTTACATCAACGACATAGATGAGGGTCTCACCTGTACAATCTCAAAATTTGCTGACGATACAAAAATTGCAAATAGCGTACTCTCAAAAGAACAAGTTGACGATATGCAATACAATCTAGATAAATTGTCATGTTGGGCCCAAATTTGGCAAATGAATTTCAATGCGGATAAATGTAAAGTACTACATATCGGATACCTAAATGAGAAAGCAAACTATTCGATGAATGGCACTCAGCTTAAGAATGTAAACAGAGAAAGCGATCTGGGAGTAACAATATCGAGTAACCTAAAACCGAGTCAACAATGTTCAGAAGTTGTTAAGAAGGCAAACAAAATAATTGGCTTTATAGGCAGGTCATTTGAGCATAAATCCAAAGACGTTATCCTAACCCTTTACAATTCCTTAGTCCGCCCTCTTCTGGAATACTGCGTTCAATCCTGGTGCCCTTATTACCAAAAAGATATAAACAAGCTAGAACGAGTTCAACGTAGAGTTACCAAAATGATACCTAGCCTCAAGAACAAACCATACGAAGAGCGTCTTAGAGAATTAAATCTATTTCCTTTAACCCAGCGCAGATTAAGAGGTGACTTAATTCAAGTGTTCAAAATCATCAAAGGCATCGACAATATGAACTGTAGTAAATACTTCACTATCGACCAATCTAATTACACGCGGGGAAACGGTTGCAAAATTATTGGTAAATCTTTTAACTCACACGAATCTAAGAAATTCTTCTTCAATCGAGTTGTCAACTTGTGGAATGGGCTTCCCCGAAACGTTATAGAATGCATCACCGTTGATTCATTTAAACTCCGCCTAGACAAATATCTCGCATCAAACCCGCGACTGACTGCGTTTGTAAATGAATAACTTTATTTTATCCCCCCCTCAGTTACTAACCCATCTGTCCCCTACTAACTTCCTAATCCTGCCACAGACATTAGTTCCAGGGCAGTAATTCCCTTTCCAATGTTCCCTTACCCACTCTAAACCACTGTTTGGACACTTGATCCTCAGTGTTTTGGAGGACAAGCAACCTAAAAGGGTCACTAGATATGTTGTTGCTTGATTTCCTTTGTACTCCTGCCTTTATATAGTTCAAGATTAGATACGAGCATTTTATGAGCATCAGACTTTCTTCAGAAGTTTCCAGGTCTATGCTGTATACTATATTTCACTTTCTTTTAGATAGGAGTGAAGAGTTTATTGTTGTTGTTGTTGTTGTTGTTGTTCCCTAAGCTGCCTGGCCGAACAGCCCCGAGTCCCTGAGGAAGGCCATGGCCACGATCGGGCTTTCCCACAGAGCTCTCATTGAGTGTAGGTTGTGTTGTTGGCGTAAGTGGTTGTGTGAAATGCAGTCTTCTATGATGTGTTTAATGGTATGGGGTGCTGTGTTACATCCCGGGCAGGCGTCGACAACGGAGTCATCCAGTCTCTTCTGATAGCTCAGGAGAGCTGGATGGTGTCCGCATCTCAGCCTGGCCAGGTGGACTCTGTCCTCGCGAGGGAGAGATGATTCGGAAGGATGGATTTCGGGAGGTCGTGCATGCAGCTGCGTGTTGTCTGTGAGTGAGTGGATGGATTGGCGAGAGATATGAGTATGGATGTGCTTCTGGAAGTTGGTTCGGGTTTGGCAGGGAGGGAGAGAGGACAATAACTGTGTGTGATACCGTGTGCTGGGTGTTGTTTTGATATTTCTTGGTGTCTGTGGGTGTGTTGCCATGTAGTTTAGTGGGTGGTCTTGGTTCGTGGAGGCTGCTGCCAGGAATTGAGTGCCTCTCATGTCCAGATGGTCTTTGACTTTGAGGATTTTGGTTTCTTGATGTAGATGATCTGTGGGTGCAGTAGCTGTGCAGCCTGTAATGATCTTCAGGGCTTTGTTTTGGATAGTCTGTAAGGTCTTATGATGTGTTTCAGCTAGGTTAGAAGCCCAGGCTGGGCTTGCGTATTCCATTACTGATCTTATGTATTGTTTATATACTGTGGTGGTAGTTTCTTTGTTGTGTCCAAATTTTGTGTGAGCAAGTGACCTGAGGGCGTTAAGTCTGGGTGTCAGTTTCTTTTTAATGTTTGTGGTGTGCTGTTTGAATGTCATATGAGTATCATATGTTACTCCTAGGATTTTGGGTGTGTGTGTATGTGTTAGGAGTGTGTTGTTTATGGTGAGTTGAGGGATGTATTCGTGTTCACCTGTCCAGCTTGTGAGCAGGGTTGCGGTGGATTTGGCTGGGGCTAGATTCAGTCTGTTTGTAGTGCACCAGCGTGTTGAGATAGGGTTGAAGGAGATCTGTTGCTCTTCTTGGGTCATGGTGTGTGCATGTGAGTGTTATGTCATCTGCATAGGAGGCTAAGTTTATTTGGGGAGTATTGGGTGTAGTTATATCGTGCATGTACAGATTGAAGAGTGCGGGCGATAGGACGGATCCCTGTGGGACTCCGTTTGGAAAGTTTCTGATTTTAGATGACTGACCGGCAAAAGATACGTGTGCACATCTGCCTGCTAGGAAGTTGGCCAGCCACCTTTTTGTGTTGTTGTGCATGTTTGTGTTGTAGATTTTGTTTGTTAGGTTGTGGCGGGGGATGGCATCGAAGGCTTTACTAATGTCGAGTGTGGCTAATAGTGATCTGTGTGGTGGTCTAGCCGAGTTGATGCCGTCAAAAGCTCTTTGTGTAAGGTCTGTGAGAAGAGTGTTTGTGGAGTGCAGTGGCCTAAAGCCATGTTGTGTTGGAGCTAGGGGTAGGTCGGGTGTAATTAGTTGTAATACTAGGCGTTCCATGACTTTGGAGGGGGAGCAAAGGAGTGTGATGGGGCGGTGCGAGGAGGGTAGCGTGGGGTCTTTGTTGGGTTTGGGGAATGTGATGATGATACCATGCTTCCAAATGTCTGGTATTGTGTTGTGTGAATAGCTGTAGTTTGATATGTTAGTGAGTGTTTGTATGCCTTGTGGTCTGAGGTGTATGTTGCTTATGTTGTCTAGGCCACAGGCGGGTGAGTGCTTGAGATTGTTGATGATATGCTTTGTCTGGTGATTGGTGAAGGGTGTATAGTCAGGGTCTGTGGGGAATTGTCTCTTACGTCGGATGACACGTCGGTCATCTTTGTGAGGTTTTAGGTGGCTGACATGTGAGAAGTGATTGATGATTGTTTGAGAGTTTATTGTTGTTTAGAGTAACTGTATTGAAGCATCTTTTTATTGTATTAAATCTTGCAGTGATTTAATTGATCTTTCCATAGATTCCTTTTTATGCATTTTAACGTAACTTGCATCTTATTTGTTATCAGGCTATACCAGTGTGGGTTAGCCTGAATTAGAGTACACTTATGCCCAGTTAAGGATACCCCGCTATTGCAGATTAACTCTGGAGGGTATAGGTGTTTTGTTCGCCGGCATATAAGTTCGAGGGTTTGGATCTAGCGTACTGTTGTTGCATAGTGCCCTATTACTAGTCCAATCATTAAGTGCCCTTGTTTTATTCGTAGTCCCGGTCGTACCAAATGGCGACCTTGCCTAGTATCTTATCTTAGTCGTCATACCAAATGGCGAAATTAGTGAACTAAGAAATAATTGCAGGATTTTTGGACATTTGTTTTTTGAGGAATATTTTGGACACGTGGATTTTTTTTGGCAATGTAGAATAGCACTTGAGTTGTCTTCAAGCATTTTTTGAGTGAATAGTGCTACATGAGATTTTAGGTACTTCTTTTTGTTTATAAACGTTGAGGATTTCCGGTGGACACTATGTCGAACGACGGATCAATGCACAGTGAGGACACAGTACGGGAAGCAGGCGAGGAGGTGGAGAAGGTGGAGTTGTTAAGAGGTGTTCGGGTGGTTAACAATGAGGAGGATGCTCGGATATTTTTTGAGGAGCCTGTGTCAGCGGATCGTGTGTCGGGGCTAGACCGGTACGGACTGCAGTGTGTAGCCACGGTCTTAGGGTTTCCCGGTACTAGCGGTTTGTCGAGAGATGAGCTGGTTACCTGTGTACTCGGTGGGGTGCGTGGTGCTTCGGGTGGAGCGGGAGCTGGGGCAGCTTCTGCCCAGCCCCCATTCCACTCGACTCGTACCATGGCGCCCCCTCGGGCTCCGGAGCCGGGTACGTTCCCGCAGGCCGATGCCCGCTGGCGGTTGGGCATGCCTCTAGGTGATTCACAGGGTGGGTTCCCAATAGTAGCACCCCTCCTCAAGGTTTGTCTGCCGAGTTGTTGTTTCAGCTCGAACTCGCCAAACTTAACCAGCAGGCTGAGCAACGAAAGCATGAATCTGAGATTGAGATGGCTACGATTCAGGCTGAGGAGAGAAAGGCCATGTACTGTGCAGACATAGAGCTTGAGAAGTCTCAGGTGGAGTCGACAGGGCAGCGTCTCGGTTCTGGGAATCGAGGTCTTGATCAGTCTTTATCGCACCTTCTTAAGTTAGTCCCTGCATTTGACGAATCGGGTGTCACCGAGTTTTTCCTGCGTTTTGAGAAGAAGTGCCGGGAACACCAATGGCCCGAGGTTAAGTGGGCAGCCCTTGTTTCGTCTAGGTTGGTTGGCAAAGGACTCAAGGCATATGATGTGTTACCCTTGGAGTCTTGCATCGATTATGAGGTATTGAAGGAAGCTGTTCTGTGGGCGTACGAGTTACAATCAGAGACATATAGGTTGAAGTTTCGGGGTGTTACGACGGGTCGTGAGTGCACTTTTCTAGAACATGCCCGGGAACTGTCTGATGCTTTGAAAAATTGGCTGAGGTCAGAGAAGGTGACATCGTTCGAAGAGCTTGAGCAGTTAGTCCTTCTAGTGCAATTTTTTAAATGCACAGGCGGCGACCTGACTTTGAACCTCAAAGAGAAACAACCTAAAACTCTACAAAAGGCAGCTGAGTTAGCTGACCTGAGAGTATCGCTGATTCGTGGGTGCGGGTCTGCACAACGGACCGATGCAGTTAACAAGGGGCACAACACTCCACTCCCCCCGAGTCAGTGATGCAACATTTAATAACAAAAGTGAGAGCAATTATACTAATTTTGATCACAAACCAAAAACCGTCCCGTTTAAGAAAGGTCAGGGCCCTTCCCCACCTCAGGGGAAGTCCAAGGGTGAAGTAGAGTGTTTTAAGTGTCATAAAAAGGGTCATTTTGCACGTTCCTGCCCTAATAACCAATCTGCAGCAGTTGTGTCTTTGGCTAGCAACATTGGGGTGTCTCTGAGGTCTTCTGCATTTACCCGGGGTGATATGTCAGATGCGGGGGCACAGCCAGTGAAGGAGTGTCCAGAAGGCTCTAAACCTGTCCGTGATGCTTTTTGCGACCATAGAGGGCGTGGCTGCGTGAGTTGGGCTGGTTGCAAGCATGGGATGGAGTTGTTGCGTGATACAGGTGCATCCCAGACTCTGATGAAAAACTTTACAGGCAAACCTATAAACGCGGCACGGGTACTTGTGGTGCTGGGTATTAATGCTACACGGTCATATCCGTTGGTTCGAGTGGAGCTGGAGGTTGATGGTGTGACACGAGAGATCGATGTCGGAATCGTAGAGATACTAGCAGTAGAGGGCATCGACCTTCTTCTCGGCAACGACTTTGCGGTGCCTACTTCTGAGGTTCCACCCTTAGTCGTTGCCGAGAGGGCGGCCGACATGAGTAGGGAGGGGCAGGAGTTGGTCGAGAGGTGTCAATTACAGCAGATGGCGTGTGTTGTCACCCGATCTCGTGCATCTAAGGTGTCACAGCCTATTCCTCAGTCTCCAGACCAGTGGAGGAACGGTCGGAAGGAGAAAGCTAAAGTTGGGAGAAGTTTTGAGAGTTTTGATCCAGCGGCTCTCCTTGGCGACTCAGTATTAGCACCAATGTTTAGGTCCGGAGTGGCCCTAGAAGCTGTCACACTTGTTGAGGAGGTAGGGTGTGAGAAAACTCCGAGACAGCACCGTTACACACGTAAGCAAGATAGGATAGAACAGCCCAGTATCGGGGGAGGCCATAAGTTGCTCCGGGAGCATCTAGATAAATTGGCTCCTTCGGATATCTGTCGGCTGCAGCTAGGTGATCCTGAGCTTCAGAAGTGTAGTAACGGTGCAGTTGAACTTGAGGAGGACGGGGATGCAAAGCCGGGGGACTTCTTTCATGTCGAGGGCATCTTGTACAGGCGTTTTCTAGATCCCAGACGGAGTTGGGAGGGTGGGTCGGGAGTGGTTCACCAGTTGGTAGTGCCTAGTGTGTGCCGTGATAGCCTACTGAGGTTGGCGCATGATGTACCGTTGGCAGGGCATTTGGGTGTACGTAAGACAGTAGCAGCATTGGCGAAATTGTTTTGGTGGCCAGGTATGAAGGCACATGTGGCGTCATGGGTGGCAATGTGCAGTACCTGCCAGACAGTAGGTAAACCAAACCAATGTATTCCCAAGGCTCCGTTACACCCTATTCCTATAATCGGGCCACCATTCAGTAAGGTTATAATCGACATGGTTGGCCCTCTACCCCCTACTAGTGCAGGCAACAAGTACCTCCTCACAATCATGCATGTTGCCACTCGTTATCCGGATGCATACCCCATGCGAAATGGTACTGCTAAGACTGTTGTTCGTAACTTGCTATTGTACTGTTCTAGGTACGGGTACCCGCAGGAATTGCAGTCAGACCAAGGGTCCAATTTTACTTCTAACCTTTTCAAACAGACCATGCAGCAGCACGGTATCAGTACAGTTGTCTCTTCAGCCTATCACCCAGAGAGTCAAGGGGTGTTGGAGAGGTGGCACTCGACTCTGAAAAGCATGCTGTGTTGTTACTGTGTTGAAAATGGCAAGGATTGGGATCTGGGGTTGCCCTATGTGTTGTTCGCTGCTCGGGAGGTGCCTGGTGAAAGCCTGGGGTTCAGTCCCAATGAGTTAGTTTTTGGACATCAGGTCAGAGGCCCCCTCAACATGGTTAGAGAAATCTGGGAGGGCACAGCAAAACCATGTTCCATGTTAAAGTATGTCCTCGAGAGCAGAGAGAGAATGCTGAGAAGCCTAGAGTTGGCAGGTAGGAATTTGGTAGGGTCGCAAGCACTGATGAAGGACAGGTACGATGAGAAGACAAAACTCTGGGAGTTTAAGGTGGGGCAGGAGGTGTTGATTCTGTTACCTCTGCCAGGTCATCCGTTGTCTGCTAAGTACGCTGGTCCTTATAAGGTGGTAAAGAAGATCTCTGACCTAGACTATCTTGTGGCTACTCCAGATAGGCGTAAAAAGAATCAGCTGTGTCATGTGAATCAGGTGAAAGAGTTTGTGAGGCGCCCCCCTGAGCCTCTCGCTGTCCCTGTGTTGACCTGCAGCGGTCATGGAGGAGAAGGAGTGAGGGACAGCGAAGCCCAGGTGGAAGATAACTGGGAGTGTCATGTCTCTGCTGACCAGTGGGCGGGGAACTCCAGACAGGTGGCTGACGACGCTCTAGTGCACCTGCCTGAGCAACAGCGTGCAGCCATGCAGCGCCTGTTTGCTTCATACACCACTGTGTTTGCAGAGCATCCAGGCCTCACAACTCGAGTAGTGCATGACGTGGATGTGGGAGATCACCCCCCCTTTAAATCAGTACCCTACAGAATTCCACCCATTAAACTCCCAGCCCTCAGAGCGGAGTTAGAGTATATGTTAGAACGGGGGTTGATTGAGAAGGGGGCAGTTAGGTGGACATCTCCTGTCACTCTGCAGCCCAAACCTGACGGGAAGGTTCGCTTCTGCATTGACTTTCGGAGATTGAACGGGTTGACTCCCACCAATGCTTATCCCCTTCCCCGTGTTGACGATAGTGTAGACAAGATTGGTAAGGCACAGTTTCTAACTAAGGTAGACCTAGTGAAAGGCTACTGGCAGGTGCCCTTGTCTGAGCGGGCGAAGGGGGTATGCGGGTTTGTGGTTGATGGGAACACCTACCGTTGCAATGTGATGCCGTATGGCCTTAAAAATGCCCCAGCAACCTTCCAGAGTCTTATGAATGAGTTAGTAACTGACATCCCTAACTGCACTGTCTACCTAGATGACGTTATAATCTACGATGCCAACTTTGAGAGTCACTGTGAGCACATAGAATCCTTGTTTCGGAAGCTCAGTGAGGCCAGCTTGGTGGTCAATCTGGGCAAATGCGACTTTGTCCGGGCAACTGTGCAATATCTTGGGATTGTGGTCGGGTTAGGCCAGGTGTGACCCCCCAAAACAAGATATAGGCTATTAACCAGTTCCCCAGGCCGTCCACCATGCGGCAGATCATGAGATTTTTGGGCATGATCGGTTATTATCGCCGTTTCATTCGGGGTTATTCTACTGTGTTAGCTCCTCTGACAGATTTACTAGCAAAAGACAAAAGGTTCAAGTGGGCACCTGAGTGTGAAAGGGCTTTTTTGCTGGTCAAGCACCTACTATGCACTCACCCAATCCTCAGGGCCCCTGACTTTGAAAGACCATTCCAGCTGGCAACAGATGCCAGCGGTGTAGGGGCTGGTGCCGTCTTAATGCAAACAGAGAGGAAGGTTTGGAGCATCCAGTCAGTTTCTTTTCCAAGAAGTTTAATTCCGCTCAGAAAAACTACTCTGTGGTGGAGAAAGCAATAGTGTTGGCGCTCAGGCACTTTGAAGTATATGTTCCTGCCTACGGGCCTGTCGTGGTGATTTACACCGACCACCACCCTCTTAAATTTCTGAACCAATTCCACAACCGGAATATGAGGCTGACACGTTGGTCACTCATGTTGCAAGAATACAATCTAGACATTCGCCATATTGCCGGTTGTGAGAATGTGATTGCAGACTGTTTGTCGAGGGTGGAGGATCCGGCGTAGATCACCACAGGTGTGTGGATTTGAGTGAAGAAAAACCAGGCTTGCCCCTATAGAGCAGCCGTCAAAAACAACATTAAAATTAAATTAAAAAAATCACATAAAAACTCTTTCTTTTTGATAGTTAATTGTAAGTTGCCAATGTTATAGTTAAAGTCCTAAGTTGAACCTGTCTTTCACTTAGTAGGCTGGGCTCTGTGAAGCTCGCTCAGGGAGCATAGCAGGCTAAATTATACTATTGTGTTTGGGAGGGGTTAAAAGATTTTCTTTATGCTAATATGTTGTTTTATGTAAGAATTGAGCTTTGCATTTCATTTCTGGTGGAGTGGCTAGGTGTGACGGGTCTTGTCGGCATTCTGCCTTGTCAGATATGGTGCTTGCCTCATGTTGAGCGTCCCATATCTTGGGCGGGGTGTGACGTCTACCAGCGTGGGCAGAATCGCCTCTCGTTAGCCACTAGCGCTCGCCAGGGACATCGAAATGGGCTACAGTTATCCGAGAATGTTGTTCTTTCTTTTCTTGCAATCGCATTGTCACAGACAGTCCAGTGGTGGTCTTTGTTTTTGTCTGTGACAACGGGATATATTTTATATCAACAGTAGTGATGATAGAACCAGCGTGGGAAGGAGAAAGACTTTCAGAGCGAGAAGGTAGTAAGTGTCTGAGTCACGTGCGCATTCCTGCCTCCTCGCTCGCCATTGGCCAGCGTGTCTGGCTGTGTCACGTGACACCTGCTGTCTTGTGACGTATCGGCCCGTGATTGGCTGACCATCGCGCCCTTGCGGGCTCCTGTGTAACTTGCCTCCTGCAAGAGGGTCCCCAGGAGCTGTCCTCGTCAGGAGAGGCTTGGCGCGCGTGCTTCTAACATCCCCTTGCATACTCTCCCCTCGATCACCACCTTTGTCACTGTTTCTCTTTCTGAACTTCTTCTTTTCCATTACTTCTCGTCTTTATTCAATTACTTATCCCCTTGGCTTCTGCATACGGTTTCCATAGCCAGCCCATTGTATTGCATGCGCCGTCCTCAGAGATATTTACATGTACTTAGAATAGGTTTTGAGGGTTCTTAGTTAGTATAGGTTAAGAACTTAGTGTGTCTCCATTATTGATTAAGTGTTTCTGCTCTTTTATTTAATGCTAGACTGGGATAAGGTAACTGTAGTCGTTGTCTCCGATGTGTGTACGGTTTGCCTATACCTACACGACTTCGACCGGTCCTGTGGTAGCCTGTGTTGTCTTTTCGGTTGCGTCCTTTGCGAGTGCAGCATTGTGTTGACTGAGGGTTTTGGCCTGTACCAGTTCCACACTTTGCTGCCTCTTTGCTTGTCTTTTGAGGGTCGCCAGGATAGAACCAGAAACTCTTGATCTGGATCTATCGCGAGAGGACCCTAGTCAATTAACGTAACTTAAAGGATGAAGTCTTAAGGACATCGCTAGGCTACGAGCCTGTCTTGCTCAACCCCAGTTCCTTACCTAGAGTATCACAGCTAGACATTATTAATTGAGTAGACACTTGTTAGTATTTAATATAAGCTCTTTGATATGTACGCATTATTATTCACAGCATTTATTAGTCTAGGTTGTTGTTGAGTCGCACAACCATAGCAGACTGTTTCGTTGATGAGGAAGTACTTCTCTTAGTGTCGAGCATTGCTACCGTTGCGCATTTATAGTATTCTCGTGTCAGTTAACATTATATGTCCTATCTTTTGGTGTATTCCATTTACATGTGTGGTGTCCTGCCTCCTGCCTTTATATAGTTCAAGATTAGATACGAGCATCTTATGAGCATCAGACTTTCTTCAGAAGTTTCCAGGTCTATGCTGTAGGACTATATTTCACTTTCTTTCAGATAGGAGTGAAGAGTTTATTGTTGTTTAGAGTAACTGTATTGAAGCATCTTTTTATTGTATTAAATCTTGCAGTGATTTAATTGATCTTTCCATAGATTCCTTTTTATGCATTTTAACGTAACTTGCATCTTGTTTGTTATCAGGCTATACCAGTGTGGGTTAGCCTGAAGTAGAGTACACTTATGCCCAGTTAAGGATACCCCGCTATCGCAGATTAACTCTGGAGGGTATAGGTGTTTTGTTCGCCGGCATATAAGTTCAAGGGTTTGGATCTAGCGTACCGTTGTTGCATAGTGCCCTATTACTAGTCCAATCATTAAGTGCCCTTGTTTTATTCGTAGTCCCGGTCGTAACACTCTATGTATCTCTCTCTCTCTCTCTGTTTCTCTCTCTCTTATTTTGTGATAAACTAAAAATATTACAGTGGACTATATATATATTTTACCAGAAACTTGTGAAATAGTATAAGTTATTTGCATTTCTACTATATTTTAGTGTAACCTAAAATGGTTTGCTGTCATACAGTTTGGGGTAGAGGTACTAAAATAACACAAATAACGAAGACCCCCACAATCAAGAAAAGGTAAACCCCGGAGGAACAAGGAATGAAACAAGTAGGAAAACGCCCCAGGAACAAGGAGGAAGGCGGAACTAAAATAAAACCAACAACGACAGAAGCATAAAAAACAAGAAAAGAAACAACCAAGATGTCCCACGTTCCGGCCACCCACATCATCACCGAGAGTAACGAGAGAAAGAAGAACATAGCTAAGTCACCCACGAAGAAGATAAAAGTAGCAGCAGAAGACATAGTAATAATAAACCCACGGAAAAATAACAATCAACAAAAGAGACAAAATGGCCGCCCCGATCATCAGAGAAAATGTGTCCCAGAAGAAGACAAAGGAGAAACTGAAGTAAAATCAACAACACCCAAGACGGGAGAGTTAAGGAATAAACTAAACACGATGCCCTGTATCAAAAAATTACCCCACATCGCCAATAAAAAGAACGAGAACCAGAATATCCAAACCAGGACCGTAGATAAGAGCATCCGAGCATCAACAGCAACAATAGACACACGCATGGCCAAACCACGTGTACGAGATCACCACCAGAATTCCACGGTTCCATGTCATCTCAACCAGTAGACCATTTCAACCAGTAGCTCTCAACCAGTGCCAAATTAACCCAGACCAACCAAACCAGTGCCAAAATATAGTACTAACCTAACCTAACCTAACCTAACCGTATTGGTTGATTTGGTACTGGTTGAGAGCTACTGGTTGAAATGGTCTACTGGTTGAGTTGACCGGTCACCGAATTCCACGAGTAATACCTGCACCAATATACCAGCTAATATTACTTCCACGCCCTCTACGAACAACAGACGAGACGCCAGAATTGCCAAGATTACACCAGAATTTCCAACAACACCGGGAAAGGACATTCCGCTAGTATCAACATCACAGGAAACGCACAAGAGAAAAATAATATTCAGCCAAAAACAGAAGGGCCAGCATCACCATCAGAAGAGAAGTCACTTACGCCCTAGTTTCACCCAAAGGCCGACTCACCTGCCCGCGAATTTCTAAGGGCCCCTCCTATTCCCCTTAGATCCGCCCACCCGGACATATGACCTTTTGACCTACCCCGGGACATCTCAGCCAAAATCGTCACTATCCCGACGAAACCTGAACAAGGTAAGCAATTCTAGGGCTTTCATAATACTAACATATTAGTAGTGACAAGTCCTAAAATTACCCTCCTTTTCAAGTAAGGATAAAAGGTGGAAAAAAACTTCCTATTTAGGAATTGTTGTTACACATACCATGGTATTGTACTAACATTAAGGTCCACAATAGGCTGCACCTTTAATACTAAGAGTATAGTTTATGGACAAGTCCGAAGTTACTCTTATTATTATATTCTCTCCACTAACCAACTTTACTCCTAAACTCGATAAATGAAATTTAACAAACACATGCGGCAGTCCGGGGATTCGAACCCAGGACGCTCACACCGAAAATCAACACACTTATGAATTGCACCACGAAGACAGTTAAAGAATGTTGCACAAGCCTACGATTTATTATGCAGTTTCGAATCCTGCATACCAATCTTAGCATGTACAATATCCCAACTGCACTATCGGAGGCTATGAATATGTGTGAATGGAAATAGTAATTAATGGGGAACTTAACCCTAGGGAAGGCCTCTCGATAAACTACTACTGAACCAGAATTCATTATTATGTTCTCTCCACTAACCAAATTTACTCCTTAATAACTTGATTAATGAAATTAACAAACACATGTGGCAGTCCGTGGATTCGAACCCAGGACGCTCACACCCAAAATCACCACACTTATGCATTGCACCACGAAGACAGTTAAAGAGTGTTGCACAAGCCTATGATTCACTATGCAGTTTCGAATCCTGCATACCAATCTTAGCATGTACAATATCCCAACTGCACTATCGGAGGCTATGAATATGTGTGAATGGAAATAGTAATTAATGGGGCACTTAACCCTAGGGAAGGCCTCTCGATAAACTACTACTGAACCAGAATTAATTATTATGTTCTCTCCACTAACAAACTTTACTCCTAATTCGATTAATGAAATTAACAAACACATGTGGCAGTCCGGGGATTCGAACCCAGGACGCTCACACCGACAATCAACACACTTATGCGTTGCACCACGAAGACAGTTAAAGAATGTTGCACAAGCCTACGATTTATTATGCAGTTTCGAATCCTGCATACCAATCTTAGCATGAACAAAATCCCAACTGCACTATCGGAGGCTATGAATATGTGTGAATAGAAATAGTAATTAAAAAAAACTCCACAAACTATCAAAGGATACCTGGCATGTCAAAGTCGTTTGAATAGTTCAGGGCTCTGCGAGATACCTTAACCGGCACTCTGCATATAGAAGTCCTTAGTGCGTATTCTGTCCAACGACATGTTGTTGGACATTTGTAATTAAAAGGTTTAAACACAGCCCCAAGTTCTTTGAACCTCTTACAACGGTCAGTTGGCAGATCAAGGAATATAGTAAATTACCTTATTATCTACTCGCATTAGCCCGATATGTTGTCCCTGTGCCATGGCATTTGAGACATCATATTAAAGACCCCACACCAAGAGTACCTGAACAGAACTTCAACACCGATTAATATAACGGTCAGGACAATCGAGTAACTCTAGTTATATGCTAAGCCTACTCGCGTTAGTCGGATGAAGTCCCCAGTGTCATGGCACGTAAGGAAGTTTCATTTAAGACCCCTTACCCATTAATCCAACTGTAACTCACCCAGCTGATCCACACGACAGGCCAATCTGGACGGCCCAACGGAAACGCAGAAGACCCCAAGCTGTTCCTTCAACTCACCACTACTTCAGCTCCAAGTGTTAGCTCAAGAGTACATATTGCAAACTAGAAATAAGTCGATACCAGTGACGAGGTATACATATATAAAGTTAGAGTCCATCAAGAGTGACTCTACCTAATTCTCATACAGTGCATTACCCAGTAGTTCCTCAGTATTGATTCTACCTAAATTCCCACTAGTGCGCAAGTGAGGAGATAAGTTAGAGTCCGCACCTATTGACTCTATTCTATTCCCCGCCGGTATCATGAAACCAGAGTCTATAAATATATTACTTTGCCTAGATTCCCACTAGTGTTCAAAAGTGTGGATATACCTTTAGAGTCTACAACCAGTTACTCTATATTATATTCATCAGTGTGCAAGTGTATTTTTAAAAATAGAGTCCGTCATCATCGACTCCATATTGAAAACCTCGTCAATTGCATAAGTGTGTAGAGTACTATAGTGAACATATTTAACTAGCGATATCTGTGGTATGACTTTGAAATCTTAATCAATAGGTCATCGAGTTAAATAAGAGGCGAACTAAAACATATTGTATACCTGCTCTCCATCCAGATCCTCGAACGTGCTAGGACAGTTTATGTTGTATATATATAATTACTATTAATCCTTATATACCTATTCATGTTTGTTTAAGTAAGAGCTACATTAATAAAGCAACTGTTCATAAACTTACTCAGTATTATATGAATCCTCTATTCATCTTCTATGCATGTTGAAATGCCCCAGGAACGAAATTCCTGGGAGCGAAACCCCCATTCCCAACAAGATCCCCAGGAACGAATATAGCTATGATTATCCCCGACTTTGTTTTCTTCCCTCTCCCACCTCACTCCACATGTTACACGTCTCTTCAATCACAGTCTTCTAGTATACAAACCACATTACTTGACTCCTGGACATTCTTGATGTACTGACTAAAGCAGGTGTCACACCATGCCGACTTGAGCCAAGACTGACCACTACCTTTAGTCGTGGTCAGGAGTGCCGACCTTCGGCGGAGAGCTTAAGGATTTGGGGGGGGTGAGTTTTGGACGGGACGCAGTATGGATGGCCACGCCGCCTGACGGCGACCTGACGGGGTAGAGCGGCGCCCATGCAGGACTGAAGGTGAGACCTAGGTCGCCGCTGGAGGGCCGATCTGCGGCGTAGCGCGTTGACAACGACCCGACGAACGGCGTCGACAGGAGGTAGGGCGGCGTCAATATGCATTACTGTGCCGATGGACGGCGACCCCTTCAATATGGACGGCTGATTATTAACTGATTATTTCAGTTAATTCTGTTATTTTATTATTATTATTAATTTAATTATGTATTGAATGTTGTTATTTTTTATTTTTTATGTAATTAATATACCTAATCTTATATTTTGATGGTTATTGATAATATATTTATTATTTAATTATTTAATTATGTCGTTTATTTATATATTGACCGTTAGGGCATTGTTGGGTCCCCGCAAGCCGCCGCTGTTCCCCGCAGGTTGTTATGGTGACGCCGCCTGACGCAGACCTCATTTATGGTGCCGTGTGCCGCCGCACTGACGCCTACCTTTTCCCGTCAAGCGCCGTCAAGCGCTGTCACACGCCATCAGCCTCCCGTCCCCTTCCCGTCCCATTTTTTTACCTCACTCCACGCCGACTTTCAATGTTGTGCATGTACAACTTTTGAGGGGATATGTGAAGACCCATCCCGACCGGTTTGTTATGTTGGCGACGGCCCATGATGCGCGGCGACGTAGACCAAGACTGTCCACGACCCTTAGGTCGCGGACAGTCTTGGCCTAAAATTGGCTAGGTGTGACGGTTGCTTAAGTGTATTTAATTATGTAACAACCAGACAGACTATAATACTTTCATTGTGTAGGTACGAGGCGATCTAAAGACACCTTAGCTTCCATTTCACAACAAACCAGATCGTAATTATGTCAGTCCTGTATTTAGTTATATAACATTAATAGTTCCCCAATTCTAGCAATTATATGTCCCTAACCTCACGTTGTCTATTCACTAACTATATATGTTCCCAACCTTTCTTGTGTATGTGTCCCTTGCCAGTATTTGTATTGATTTATGCCTGTTTATTTAGATAAGTTAATTAGGAATTATGTAACAACCCCCCCTTACCACATACATAACTATACTAAGGCAAATCACATAATTCTAACAGTGTCAAGTATGACCCCCCAAGTTGTACTACCGACCAAGCCATTTAACCACGACTCTATACCCCGATAACCCTATGCCAGTATTTGTATTGATTTATGCCTGTTAATTCGGATAAGTTCATTAAGAACAATCTGCATACGATCATCAGGAGAGATGCAGGAAAGATACCTAGTATCTCTCTCTCCATTACGAGTATAGATATATGTACCCCCATGCTAAGTTGTTCCCTTTTCTAGTAACTAAGTGTATATGAAATACAGGAGAAACAGACAGACGCCAAGACCACAACAAACCAACAAGAAAAAAACACACAGAGAAACATGGTCGAAAGAGACAGACAGACACTCACCCAAGACGGCAAAAGAGTGAAAGGCCCCGCCCCTCGAAAAAGCATCCGGACCAAAGCCTAAAGGTACGATCAAGAAGGAAAGTTGTCGCATCGCCCCCATAGAAACAAGCACACGAAAGAGAGAGAAAAAGGACGAGAAGCAGATAAAGGAGAAGAAAGGAAGTCACCATGATAATCCCTGAACCATGGTCCCAGCATCCAGCCCGGGAGGATTACCACCTAACCAACCCGCAGGGACAACCCACCCCAAAATGGCCGACCACGGACGACAACCTCCAACACCCCCTTCCCACGAGAGTTGTATACTTACAACCTTTCTAATACAACCTCCACTTTTACACTATACAAAATACCTAGGAGTAATTCTGATAATTAATCTATTTTCATTTATTTTACAATTACACTAAGCAGCCACCTATCTCACTAGGATCCCGATCGTTATTCCTGTTAATGTACTAACCCCATAATGTTAACATGGTTAAGGGGAACTTGTAAGTAAGAAAGACACCTACCTTTTCGTCCCCTCATTTTAGCTTTGTTTTACCTACTAACTATACGTAGGCAGCCACATATCTCACTGGAATCCATATTATTATGTTTTCGTTGATGTACTAACCCCTACTGTTAGCATACATAATACCGAGGAGTAATTCTGATATTTAATTCGACAATTACCCTAGGCAACCCCCTAACTCACTGGGATCCATATTTGTATTGTTTTTGTTAATGTACTAACCCCCTAATGATAGCATGATTAGGGGAAACGGTAGACGGGAAAGATACCTAGTTTTTCGTTTCCCCATGTTAACGAGGATATCCATAACCTCACATTGTATTTTCTGCTGACCATTGACTATACATTGCCGCCCGCAGATTCCCACAGAACCTTCCTTGGGTGTGGGTTCCTTGTTAATCACTATCAAGATTATGTCAGTGCTGTATAGAATTATGTAACCCCGTTGTGCCTTTTGTTTTCCAATTCTTCATCCCCCCCCCCCCCCCCTTCTACACGTTCTTGTCAAGTACCGCCTTCTAGTACAAAATACACATTGCTCTATCTCTTTTCCCTTCTAGTAACTAAGCGATGTATAAGTTGCGCCCGAGTTAATTATTAACCATATTAACACGAGGAAGCGATAATCCCTTGTGTTGTGTTTGTTTGAGGTACGTAACCACCAGATTCCATCAACGTGACGTAATAATGGCTACAATACCGCCCTGAGTACGCATGTCTTCCCCTTTCCCTTGGATCGCTATCTATCTCTATCATGGCAACTCTCTCTCTCTCTCTCTCTCTCTCTCCCTTCCAATATATTTCTTTCCTAGTATTTTCCGGCCCGAATCAGATTTGACTGACCACAACAAACCAATTAACTTGAAGGCCAGGCCGCCGGGCCACGTCACGTCACGGAGGGACTTCCACTTATTCCCCCCCCCCCCCCCCCCGGCCGACCCAAGGGAGCGACGTGCTCCGCCCCCTCGACCCCGACGTAAAGGACCACCAGAAGAACTCTGCCTGGCAACTACATATACACACATACGGGTATGTCTGAGTGTATATTTTATTTGTCATTTTGCATTATCCAAAGAGACCAGATAAAGAGGGAGCTGTCCAACCCCCCGTCAAATTAACTTAGTTATAAAAGTCAGGCACTTAGCCAGCTGGTCTTCACGGGCGAGGCACTCCGGCCCCATGCTCCACGAAAACAACCAACAAAGGACCTCTTGCCAGCACCCCTTCCATCACTTATTATTATTATATGTCCGATGTGCATACTAACTCTGTTATCTAATCCAGGACACCGGAAATGAGGAACAATTTACCCAGGCAACGAATCCACAACAGCCCCCTGCACAGCCACCCCAAAGATTAAGGGGACCACCCCCAGCTAAGGCAACACCTCGACTCCAACGTCCCCCCCCCCCCCCCCACCACCACACCTCCACCATCTTGCCAACTTGAAGAGCCTGTTAGCTCCAGCCCTAAACATTGTTGCATCCACTTCCTCTTTACTCCTGAAGTGAGCCCCACTGTAAGGCTCCTCCTATAAAGTAAAAACTCCCCTTCCACTTGACTGTTAAGCCCAGATAACAGCAAATCCATCACCCACCAGCCAAGGCAACACCGGGCAGCCCTGCTATATAAACCCTGAGAGGAGGGAAAACTCACGAAGTGCAAATATCGCTTCTGATGCACGGCAACCCGCTCTCTGACTGAATACTATTTAACACACCACTCAAGATTACATATAGACGAGCGGCAAACCAGAGTTTGTGAGAGAATCAGTGAATTGATATATATATTTTCTTGGATCTTTATTAATCGTGGACACCCACCGGTTAATATAGACCTTTTACTAATACATATATTTATGGTATCCCCCCCCCCCCCCACACACACACACCTGGGGACTCCGAGGCTGGGCTGTTGTTCATCATAATTTTTAAATTTTGATGTGGAAGAAGGAAGTGTGGTGTGCATGTTTAGTGTAGTGAAGTAGATAGGGGGAGGTATTTGTGAGAGCGAGCTGGATTACTCTGTGTAAATGATGCACAAAGAGAATCAGTAAGGGAGGCCAAGAAAGTAAAACAGGAGTTCCAGCGATTCCTAATCGAATGTCTATAGTCTCTCCTGGGTCTAGTCCTGTTCGATTGATGTCTACAATCTCCCCCCTATATATATATATATATATATATATTGTTACGAGGGGGGGTTCGGGGAAAGCAGATGCTCAAATAGCCTAGCCCACGACACTGTCCAAACGAAACGCCATAGCAAAAAGACACCAATGCTGTAAGTCATGAACCCAACACTGCCCACCGTACTACACTAACCCTGCAACAGACACGCTCTTAATATCTGACTCAAACACCAAGACACGCAGGTTCTCTAGGAAAAGGGGTTATCATCCTCTTTTCTCTATTAAAGCAGTAATACAAGAAGACACAAACATATCTACTGTCCCCGAGTCTGCTTGATAGTGCTTTTAGTATTTCAAGAGTACTTCTAAGGTTATTCTAAACTGCACAAAAATTACCAAAGCATAATACTGCTAGACTCCCAGAACAATCCATATCATGCCTAATCGCTCAGGAATTGAGAATAATTATGAAGCAAAAACCATGGGAATAAGTCTCCTGCAGCAGCCCAACAATACACAGGGGTTGGCATCTCAGTAGGTTGTAGGGTGAGCTTCTAAGAGCCACCAAACAAACCACTGTAGATGCCAACCTCAATAATACATAAGATATACATAATATAATAAATAACAATGCAGTCGAATAAAGGAAAAGAAATGGAAGAAAAAAAGGTGTGAAGCTTATAATCTAGAATGCCACAAGAATGGCTGCAGTTATTACATCTAAGACAAAAAAAAACAAAAAATCTAGAATGCAAAATATTAATAGTAAGACAAAACGTTAAGCTCAAAATGACTCCAGCCCCTCCCTCCTACTATCCAATAAGGAACAAGATAGATATATGCGGTATTAAAGGGAAACAATGAAAAATGCCTAACAACACCGAAGCAGTGGGTTTTGTCAGTACGAGGTCTAGACAGGGGGGGATTTACCTGTTATGGGGCCCTAGGCACTGGGGTTATGCGGGGCCCCTGTAAATGGGTGGGTGGGGGGCGAGCGAAGCGAGTCCCTACAGCTGGGGGGTTTGGGGGGTGCGCTGTAAGCCCCCCACCCAAGAACATTTTGAAAAATGTACTACTTTTAGGGGAATTTTGAGGCCTATGGAGGGATTGAAATCCTGTAATTTATCGTGGTTTTAATATGACCATAGTGCTTCTTCTCCCTCATGATAATCAAAGACCGATCATATATCTGAAGAAATTCTCTTCACACTATCTAAGGATGCTGGATGGCTTGTCAGAGCATGTACTAGCATTCAGATAAGAATATAACTGAAGTATTTTGTTTTAAGTTGCCAGAGACTGGCTTCTCATTTTAATTTCTGAACAAATACCCTTTGGCAATAACAGACTAAATAAAATACATGATGCAGTGGTCTTTCATATCAGTTTATTTTAAATATTTTCCATTAGGATTTAATGTATCATAATGTTGGTACTAGATTTTAAAACGGTATTTGCTATAGTACTATACAGTGAAAGTCTATACAGTGTAACAGTTATTAAATAAAATGCACATGGTATGTTTTCATATTTTCTTTGAAAATGTCACAACTTTAGTGACATGGTATAATTCTTTTGTATACCCATATATTACCTATGGGGTAGAAGTTTGGGGTAATGCAATTGAATTAAAAATTAAACTTATATTTATTTAACAAAAATATAAACAAAATGGTACGAATAATTTAATCGGCTCATTGGCATTGCAGAAAACATTCAGCACGATTATTTAGATCCTTAAAGTTATTACCATTCAACAATGTTTATGTTTCTTCAGTAGCTAAACTTATGTTTAAGATAATGAAAGATCTTACTCCAAACTTAATTACAGATGTTTCCATCAAATGCAAACTGCAGCAAATCTACATCAACATTTAACCAGGAAGTCAGAAACTGCTTTGTAACTAGTAAATTGAAATAGCAGATGTATACAGGTATACAAAATTAACCATAGATCTACAGTATGTACAACAACGATAATACTGACAATATTGATTACATCAGAGTCTGCTTTGTTAAGAAAACAAAAAGAAAATGCATATTTTGCAGCTTTAGCTGTATGTAGCTAGGCTATGGGAATGGATCAGTTGTAGGTTTTGCCGAATGAGGCTTTGAACTTCTGTAAAATATAGAAACTAATTGATATTTTACTTTAATCACGTTTTCAATGAGAAAATTGTCATTGATATTATGCCATATAAATTAGAATGAGTTGCTGAAGATGAAGGCATGATCGCATTGCCAATTATATTTATTTTTAGACTAGCATGATAAAACCACCTTAAATTGTGAACTACTGTCCAAGACTACAAACTATAATTGTAACTCATTACCTTTCTACTTAGTCTAATACAAGACGGTATTGTAAGTGATTGGAATATGGGCTAGACAAAATGATTATTCATAAAAAAATAGTATAATAGCCTAGATTATATAGATAAAATACATATTGATAACATATATATATATATTTTTGTCTATGTGATTGAGGGAGGCAAAAGGCAGAACTGCCTATAGCGAGTGCCTCCCCCATAGTTGAAAGAGTGACAGGGTCAAAATCAAGGGACGTTCGAGCCAAAATGCCTGGACACACGGAGTTTGAAGCAATTTAAATCATAGGAAGAGGGAAAGACTGATTCTGGGAGAGAGTTCCAGAGCTCAGCTGTTGAGTAGAAGAAAGTGTGAGAGTAACGTTTCACTCTTGGGTTGGATAGTTGCACAGAGTAGGGGTGGGATTGAGTTGCAAGACAGGTACCACGTGCCCTACATAAAGGAGGTGGTATACACTGGGAAAGCTCCGAGGAACACTGATTATTATAGTAGCGATAGAATAGCGAGAGAGATGCAACATTGCGGGGGAGAGAGAGAGAGATTGCAGAGAGTTGGTGAGTGGACGGGAGTTAATGATACGAAAGGCATTCCTTTCAACTTTGTCTAGGAGAGTGGTGTGAGAGGAACCTCCCCACACATGTGAACAATACTCAATACAAGGATGCACTATGCCCCTGTACAGAGCAAGAAGCTGTGCAGGGGAAAAGAACCCCCTAAGGCGGTTGAGCACAACCAGCTTCTGGGAGGCTGCCTTAGCAAGACTGGTAATATGGTCCTTCCAAATGAGAGCAGAAGAAAAAGAGACGCCAAGAATATTGAGAGAAGATGAAGGGTTGATTTTTGTATTGTTGAAGAATAAGGGATAGTCCGCTGGGAGATCCTGACGGGTTGATAGATGGAGAAATTGGGTTTTGGAAGCATTAAAGGTAACAAGGTTTTCTCTGCCCCAATTGGAGATAGTATTTAGATCAGAATTTAAGAGTTTTATGGCTTCATTACGTTTGTCGTTGAGGGATTGCTGGCTGGGGCGTTCTGAAAAACTAATGGAGTAGTGTAAGGTTGAGTCGTCTGCGTATGAATGGATGGGAATTAAGGTACAGTTGAGGAGATCATTAATTTTATAAAAATTATAAAGAGAATAGGAGATATAATTATATATAGGCTGTTATACATTTGTAATATAATAAAATCATCTAAAAGAAGCCAGACAAAAAATAAAAGGATGGCACTGTTACTGAATGGGTTAAGCTAATGTAGCCAAACAGCCTAAGGACTAAGGAGATTGATTAGCATGGTTCTAGATTCCATAGCCCTAGGCATACAAATACAATATTGCACCTCCACCTACGGGAACTATCTGCTCCTCTTGAATCTCTTCTGGGCTAGGAAACGAGCGTGTCGAGCTCTGTGCTATAGCGGCGCATACTATCCATACACTTCCCATCAATAATAATTGGTTAAGCAAAAATGCAAGGCATAGGCAGTGCCAGTAACATAACCACTTAATCACAGGTATTTATAAGTGAGGATCGGTGAGATAAATTGAGGAAAGAGTCCTAGATTCCCAATAATCAATAATAAAATGTTAACAAAACATCCATTCCTACCTTCTCAGCCCAGCTGCTCGGTCAAGTCTGTTTACCCCACGCCAGCAACATTCGAGGCTACGTGAACTTTTGAATTTATTAACTTACAACATAAATATGTTATGTTATATTAATAATAATGTTTAAAAGCTTATTGATTACCATTATAAAATAAATTGACATTAATATATTATCAGAAACTGTAAGGGGAAATACAAATATTTGAACAAAATGTTCCGTCATTGAAGAAAACGGACATGGCAGTGTAGTTATCAGGAATAACTAAATGTTTTTGCTACTAGGTAAATGGATTACGCATTTTACGGTTTTAAAGTAAATATAACGCAATCATTATAGATTTAATACCCATTATTTTATGTTCTAAAAGTCATAATGCCATTAATCCCAATAGTACTGGGAATGGGGTAATCACTATCATAAAATAATAACCGAAAATTCCAGGCACCCCTTGGGGGCATGGGGCCCTAGGCCATGGCCTACTCGCCCCCCCCCCCCCCCCCTTAATCCGCCACTGGGTCTAGAACTGGAGTGGCGATCCTAAGATCCTGAGAGTCCTAGGGCCCACGTGGGGAGGGAGGAGAGCACCAGGCATCGCTAGACTACATGATTAAACTAAGCACTTGGGCTCTCATTAACCCCCTCAGACAGGATATATTAACTTACTGACAGGTTGGCAGACCACCCGGTATTTCCCTGACAACAGTCTTTCTCACACTGAGGGACCGTTAGGAGTCGGAGGAATTTTGGGTTGCCGTCAATCGACAGATTATGATCTAACTTACCTACTGTAACTTACTGAGCTCAAAATGACGCAGAAGCGTCATATAACTTATTGTTGAGCTATTTCACTAGGCTCATATGACGCGGTAGCGTCATTTGATAGTTTTGGGTGGAACCATCATATGACGCGGTAGCATCGTATGAGACGGAGAGGGTTAACAACACAAAAGTGACCAAATAAATATAAGGTATCATTGTGCAAACTTATGATAAACAAAATAATCCCCCAAGGGCTGAACAAAAGAGGTAATTATACCCGTGGCAACAAAGACAATGTGTTACCCAGGACGGTATGGCGCCTTAACCCTTAACTGGCGGGGTTCGCCTTAAGTCGGGCTCCAATTTGCAGCAAGTTAGGAGCATTATTAAGTCTTTTAACCCGTACAGCCCCAGCGACGCGCCTGACGCGTCGGCGATGTATGTAACGCACAGCCCCAGAGACGCGCCTGGCACGTCACCCTAATTTCGCCGACCGTAACCTCAGGTGTAGCCACTCAAGAGGGCTCAGATTTGTATGGGAACTGTGTATGTATCCCACGCAACCGTGCCGATGATTGAAAACTCTCAAAGTCCACGTGCGTGCGCGTGAGCGCGCATTAACCTGTTTTTTGGGGATAATTGCCTTCAATTTTTTACTCTTGTAAAATACGTTTTCTGGGGCTCTGTAGGACCATTTTTTAAGCTTTTTGAGCGGTTTTTCGTGGTTTTTCCTTCATTCCTAACCCATTCGCTATTGTTTCTGGAATAAAACCATTTTTTGAAAACCTGCCGGGTTCTGGTGAACAAACATTACAAAACTAGCCGGGGCTGGACGGGTTAAAGGTTTAATTCGAGTGCAAATGGCCGGGAGCGCAGCAGGCCACACGTCCGACACCCAGGGCTTACCGCCGCCCACTGACTCACGCTCCCTCTGTTCTCGAGAGGCCGGCAGTGTTGCCAGTAGAGAGCGTAGCTGGAAAAAGTATGCCGCTATACGCTAAACTCCCATGTTAGTGGTACCACTTTGTGAGAACGACGAGTGCTACGTAGCTCGATCTGGTCTCATTTTGAAGCTTTTAGCGCCTAGTTTTTTGCTGAATACATTTCTTTTCATGCAGATTTTTTTTTTTCTATGTGATTGAGGGAGGCAAAAGGCATTACTGCCTATAGCGAGTGCCTCCCCCATAGTTGAAAGAGTGACAGGGCCAAAATCAAGGGACGTTCGAGCCAAAATGCCTGGACACACGGAGTTTGAAGCAATTTAAGTCATAGGAAGAGGGAAAGACTGATTCTGGGAGAGAGTTCCAGAGCTCAGCTGTTGAGTAGAAGAAAGTTTGAGAGTAATGTTTCACTCTTGGGTTGGAGAGTTGCACAGAGTATGGGTGGGATTGAGTTGCAAGACGGGTACCACGTGCCCTACGTAAAGGAGGTGGTATGCACTGGGATAGCTCTGAGGAACACTGATTATTATAGTAGAGATAGAATAGCGAGAGAGATGCAACATTGCGGCGGAGAGAGAGAGATTGCAGAGAGTTGGTGAGTGGACGGGAGTTAATGATACGAAAGGCCTTCCTTTCAACTTTGTCTAGGAGAGTGGTGTGAGAGGAACCTCCCCACACATGTGAACAATACTCAATACAAGGGCGCACTATGCCCCTGTACAGAGCAAGAAGCTGTGCTGGGGAAAAGAACCCCCTAAGGCGGTTGAGCACAACCAGCTTCTGGGAGGCTGCCTTAGCAAGACTGGTAATATGGTCCTTCCAAATGAGCAGAAGAAAAAGAGACACCAAGAATATTGAGAGAAGATGAAGGGTTGATTTTTGTATTGTTGAAGAATAAGGGATAGTCCGCTGGGAGATCCTGACGGGTAGATAGATGGAGAAATTGGGTTTTGGAGGCATTAAAGTTAACAAGGTTTTCTCTGCTCCAATTGGAAATAGTATTTAGATCAGAATTTAAGAGTTCTATGGCTTCATTACGTTTGTCGTTGAGGAATTGCTGGCTGGGGCGTTCTGAAAAACTAAAGGAGTAGTGTAAGGTTGAGTCGTCTGCGTATGAATGGATGGGAATTAAGGTACAGTTAAGGAGATCATTTATAAAAATTAGAAAGAGAATAGGAGATAGGACAGAGCCCTGAGGAACACCGGAGTTTATAGGGTGAGGAAGTGCACAATGGCCGTCCATAACCGCGGCTATGGAACAGCCGGAAAGGAAATTAGAGACAAAGGCACAGATGGAGGGATAGAAACCGAAGGAGGGTAGTTTAGAAATTAAAGATTTATGCCAGACTCTATCGAAGGCTTTCGATATGTCTAGTGCAATAGAAGAAGTCTCACCGAAGTCCCGAAAGGAGGATGACCAAGAGTTAGTAAGATATGAAAGAAGATCACCAGTAGAGCGACCCTTAAGGAAGCCATACTGGCGATCTGAGAGCAGATTATGAGAAGAGAAATGCTTAAGAAATTTGGAAGCAAGAATAGTTTCAAAAACTTTAGAAAGACAAGAGATGAGAGCAATTGGACGATAGTTGGAGGGTTGAGAGCGGTCACCCTTCTTTGGGACAGGTTGAATACTTGATTGATCATTCAGGAGGGCCTGAATATGCCCAAAATAGCCCAAAACCTCCCGCTAGACAAGGGTTAAACACGGCTACAGCTCTCACGTGGGAAAGAAAGAAATATAGCAAGGCAACTAGCCTCTCCCCAGGCTATGTGAATTATTATAACACAAATGCAACTGAACTGGGGTATAAGTTCAGCTGGATGTGACACCCTCACACCCAGGGGGAGTCTGTTGGTGCATCTTGAAACAACAGACTGCAAGACATACACAACTACAGTCTTTTTTCTAGTATTTTTATTTGTTTTGTATTTTTGTATTTAAACATTTTCTTCTATATAGAAATACAGCAACTCCTACTTTACGACCCTACGCTGGACTTCACACAGCAACGAACAAGCATCAGACATAAACATGCTAATCAAACCAAAGTAGGAGGCTACACCAACACTGACTGAACGGCAAGGGTTCTCCTTATAACATACCTTCCCGTGACAAACAATCAGCCATAACATTATCAGTGCCTTTAACATGCCACACATCCAGACTGTGTTCCGGCAGCAAAACATCACCTGACACTGATAAACTGCCCAGTCCACCACAAGACTGGCACTTTTCTTCGCTCTCTCAGGCAACGGGACCTGCCAATAACCTTTCACTAACTCCACCTTAGTGATAAACGTGGCAGCCCCGATGCGGTCTATGGAGGCGTCTGTTTGGGATAATGCATTAACACTCCTGAGATCAATACAAAAACGGATCTTGCCATTCGGTTCAGGCAAAGACCACTCGCTACATCCCTTTTCCACCAGACCCTTCTCCAACATGTAATCCAGCTCTGCTTTTAAGGCAGGCTGCCGAGCAGGATTTATACGGTAGGGAGTCAACTTGAGCTTTGTACTGTCTCCAATCTCTATGTCGGGTACCGCCCCGGACTTCAGGCCTGGAGAATCACCAAACATGCGGGAGTACTGCCACAGCCTAGTGAACAACTCCTCTTGGCGCTTAGGAACAAGAGGTTGCAACTTGTCTCGAAGAGCAACATACCCCTTGCCCTCCCACAACCCAGCCGGGACCGCAGCCTCTAAACTATAGTCTCCCTCCTTCTCCTCCTCCATCCCTAATACAGCCAGGTCATGAGAGGGACAATCTGTACCACTTGTGCAGTCACTCCCACAGTTCACAAGGCATCCCCTCCGATACCAGATATGTGCACCCCCGCATTCCTTGCGGCTACACCTGCCTGCGCAGCATCACCTGCGTCAGCGCTACGGCCAGATGTAGTCGGTCTATGGAAGGGCTTTAACATTTTAATATGGCAGAATTGGGAGGCTATGCGACGGTCGAGCGTATCTATTACATAGTCAACCTCACCAATCTGTTTAACCCTTATTTAGCGGGGTCGGACTTAAGTCCGATACGAAAAAATTGGACTAAATGGCGGGGTCGGACTTAAGTCCGTGGGCGTATTCCCGCCCTAATTTAGGTGGAAAGCGAAACTTGGTGGTCAGGCGGTGTACTACAAGGGCCCACCCACACATCCCCACTGCGTGACCGTGACTAAGTGACCCTCAAACAGCCATAATGGAAGGTCAAGATTTGCCCGTGTTCGATTCGGTGGCCGCCATCCCTAGTGCGTCGCGCCACCCTACTAACCACGCCCGGCTTACCACCCAGGAACTAGATTACCATGCTGAACTCTTCAGAACTTTCTAATAAGCTGTTGGATGAAACCGTCGAAGGTCTGGGTGAGAGTTTTGGTAGTGTGGATGACTCGGAAGACGAAAATAACCCGATCATAGGCTTTCACCCCAAGCATAAATTTGCGTGGGGTGGATGTTGTGGTTGATATTGGACAGACCCTTCAGCAAATTGGTGACGTTCCTGACGAAGAACATACTGGTGTGGGTGTTGGTAAGTACAATTTTATATTTATAATTGCTTGAAAATGTGATTGCAAGCATTTTATCACCTTACGAGCGGGAGGTGCAGTATATTTCACTGTCCGCCCCAGCGGGGTTTTTTTTGTACCCTAAATGGGGTTGTTCCGTGCTCTTTTTCATGCATAAACAAGACCCAGAGCGTAATACAAGTATGTATCCTGAAAGTGCGTAAATTGAGCTTTCCAATGACACCCGAACCATCCTTTTACGATCACTGGTTGTCTTTCAACGATCGTAAAACACGAGTGAAAAAACCCTAAAATACGGTAATTTCCTTATTTAATTCCCTGTGTGGCGAGCGGTCTTGAGGTAATTTATGCTCCTAATCACCGCTCCGCTCTCTCTCAGAGCACATTACGTCCTCAAAATTGCACTCTACAAGAAATTTCCTTTGCATTTTATAGCGTATTATTTGTAGGCCGTTCGGTAAATTTCTTACGGTAATACAAACAACGAAGATTGAATATTTGTGCTTGGCATTATATGATTGTGGGGAACAGATGTAGGCCTACCGTATACATTATGTTTTCATATATATGATACATGTGTAACATTTTTATATTATCACGACTCTCTCTCTCTCTCTTTCTCTGTCTCACTCTCTTTGTTTGTACTCCTTTGTACTCTCTTTGTCTGATGTAGGCCAGGGCACGCCCCTAACTAATCTCTTCCCTCTCAGGGGAAATCACACCTAGCAGATGTTTTTGACTTCCCCTCTCTCTCTGTCATTCTCTTCCTCTCTGGGTCTACATATACTGCATTTGACATTGAAATTGCTTGAGAGTTTGATTTGCAAGCATTTTATCGCGTATTATTTGCAGGCGTTCGGTAAATTTCTCACGATAACCAGGGTGTATGGTACATTTCTCACGATAATACAAGCAACAACGAAGCTTGGCGAAAGATTGTGGTCTACAATATACCTTTTTATAATTGCATGTGAACTGTAATTGCTTGAAAGTTTGATTGCAAGCATTTTATAGCGTATTATTTCAGGCGTTCAATAAATTTGATAAATATATCAAAATAAGTCCTGTGTCCGGGACTATGAAATAGCTATTATTGGACAAGGACAATATTTTGTTCATCCCTCCACTGGAACATCAACAACAATGTCAACAACGTATCACCGTCGGCAATCGTAAGATCAGAGTCGTAAAGATTCCAGGACGAGCTCAATAGAAAATGAATGAATGAAATGAATGAGTGTGCAGTACTGCCAATACGTATAGCGACTTCCGCTAGATCTAGAGACCTTTACTTCGATCTAGCAGCAATGACTTACTAAGCGGTTTTGTTTTGAAATTTCAGAACAATTTCGAAGTGATATTATATGGATTTGCCAATTCATAGTTCTAGTGGTATTTATCATGTCATGTCTACATCTAACAATATATGCTAGCGGATTTAACTTCAATTGGTAAAACCCTCCCGCTCGAGTCGGCTCCAAGAAAATCGATAATGGTGGCACTTTAGTAAACAGGTGATAAACAAAAACGCATGCGCGATCGGTTTGGTGTATCGGTATTATGGTAAGTTGGCTACCTACTATTGTTTACGATATAGTAAGTAATGATAAGTAAATTAGTATATTATATATAAAACAAAAACAAAAAATTCCTGCAAAGCAAGCGAAACAGAGAGAGAGAGAGAGAGAGAATGCAGAAATTTAACTGAAGAAAAAGTTGAAAAAGATATAATAATACAGAAATATTAAAGCAAATAAATGAAAATAGACGGATTAGTTAGAGAAAATAATAATGAGAATACATAATACGGATGAGGAAGAGGGGAAGCGAGCCAGAGATGAGAGAGAGGAGAGAGACAGGAGTGAGAGAGATTAGAGAAAATAGAGAGATTGCAAGCATTTATAGCGTATTATTTGCAGGGTTTAGTACATTTCTTACGGTAATACAAACAATGAAAGATTGAATATTTGTGCTTGGCATTATATGGTTGTGGGGAACAGGTGGAGGCCGAGCGGAGATATTATTTTTTCATATATATATCATACATATATGTAACATTGTTATATTATCACGACACTCTCTCTCTTCTTGTCTCTTCCCTCTGGGTCTACCTATAGCCTACATTTATAATTGCATGTGACCTTGAAATTGCTTGAGAGAGTTGATTGCAAGCATTTTATAAGCGTATTATTTGCAGGCGTCAGTAAATTTCTTACGGTAATACAAACAACCAAACAACGAAAGATTGATATTTGTGCTGCACATCCCTCATACGAAATACCATTCCCACCGTATAGAGAGGAATACAGAAACTGAACAGAAGAAAGAGTGAAAAAGATATAATAATACAGAAATATTACATGCAAATAAATGAAATAGAGGGATTAGTTAGAGAAAAAATAATGAGAAAATACATAATTATACGGATGAGGAAGAGAGAAAGGGATCACAAGAGAGGGAAAGCGAGCGAGCAGAGAGGACAGACAGACAGACAGGAGGAGTGAGAGAGATTAGAGGAAATAATAATGAGAATTACATATACGGATGAGGAGCGAGAGAGAGAGACAGAGCGCGCGAGAGAGGGGAAAAGCGAGCGAGCCAGAGAGAGAGAGAGAGAGAGACAGACAAGACAGACAGGAGTGAGAGAGAGAGAAAGAGAAAGAAAGAGAGAGAGAGAGAGAGAGAATACAGAAATAAGGAGAAATAAGAGAAAAAAAAGACCGATTACCGAAGGAATAGTAGACGCGCGAGAGGCCGAAGTCAGGCCAAAGCGAACGCAACCGAACGCGCCCGGGAAATAGACCAAAAAGTACCTCCTCTTCCTCACCTCTTTCCACCCTACACACTCATTCATAACATCCATTCATAGACTTATATGGGGAGAAGAAGAGTTGCTCTTTCCAAAAATGATAGTTTCGTTCGCATTGGAGCCATAGTAACGGCGCTAGGGCGAGTGAAATTGAGCGAATATTTCGGGATTATGCCCGCTGAGCGGTACAGTGTAAAATACCTTACCACCCGCTAAATAAGGGTTAATGACCTGGTACTCACCACCAAACGTAGCAGCCATGGGTCGACCCTGAACTGACAACCGTGCCAAAGCCTCGTCGCCCACCTTGAACACCCTAGATTTAGCCTGTCTGTCACAATGGTCTCTCATCATTGTGTTCATGCTGCTAACCGGGAAAGCCTCCGGGTATCTAGTGGTAGTATTCATCAAAGTATGCAAGTACTTATATCCCGAACTGGTGGGTGGTAAGGGACCGACCATGTCAACTATGAGACCCCAGCAACATTGAACAATCGGCCCGATACAGAGTTAATAACGGACTTCTAATTTTTGTTAGTATCAGCCCAATAACCGTAGTTTTTGTTGCCGTCACCGTCCCAATTTATTTTAGTTTTCCGTTTGCACACCAGCCTTCGATGGAACTTTATTGGCCCGTTACCTGGGTCAATGGTGGATAACTATAACCGTGCCAACACCAATTTTATTATATTGTGCCAATAACCTGTAATGTATCTGCCTGAAGTGGGCCAATGTATTTCCAACAAACATTGAACAATCGGCCCGATAAATAGTTAATAATGGCCTTCTAATTTTTGTTAGTAACGGCCCGATAACCGTAGTTTTTGTTGCCGTCACCGTCCCAATTTATTTTAGTTTACCGTTTGCACACCAGCCTTCGATGGAACTTTATTGGCCCGTTAACTGGGCCAATGGTGGATAACTATAACCGTGCCGACACCAATGTTAACATATCACGCCAATAACCTGGAATGTAGCTGCCTGAAGTGGGCCAATGTATTTCCAGTAAACATTGAACAATCGGCCCGATATGTAGTTAATAACGGCCTTATAATTTTTGTTTATATCTGCCCGATACCTGTATTTTTTGTTGCCGTCACCGTCCCAATTTATTTTAGTTTACCGTTTGCACACCAGCCTTCGATGAAACAACATTGGCCCGGTAACGGGGCCAATGGTGGATAACCATATTTGTGCCGACACCAATGTTAACATATCGTGCCAATAACCAGTAATGTAGCTGACTGAAGTGGGCCATTGTATTTCCAGCAATCATTGAACAATCGGCCAGATATAGAGTTAATAACGGCCTTATAATTACTCATCGGCCCGATAGCCGTATTTTTTGTTGCCGTCACTGTCCCAATTTATTTTAGTTTACCGTTTGCACACCAGCCTTCGATGGACCAACATTGGCCCGGTAACGGGGCCAGTGGTAAATAACCATAACCGTGCCGACACAAATGTTAACATATTGCACCAATAGCCTGTAATGTAGCTGCCTGAAGTGGGCCAATGTATTTCCAGCAATCATTGAACAATCGGCCGGATATAGAGTTAATAACGGCCTTATAATTTACGTTTGTATCGGCCCGATAGCCGTAGTTTTTGTTGCCGTCACTGTCCCAATTTATTTTAGTTTACCGTTTGCACGCCAGCCTTCGATGGACCAACATTGGCCCGGTAACTGGGCCAGTGGTAAATAACCATAACCGTGCCGACACAAATGTTAACATATTGTGCCAATAGCCTGTAATGTAGCTGCCTGAAGTGGGCCAATGTATTTCCAGCAAACATTGAACAATCGACCCGATATACTCTTAATAACGGCCTTATAATATTTGCTTTTATCGGTCCGATAACTGTAGTTTTTGTTGTCGTCACCTTCCCAATTTATTTAGTTTACTGTTTGCACACCAGCCTTCGATGGAACAACATTGGCCCGGTAACTGGGCCAATGGTGGATAACCATAATCGTGCCGACATCAAAGTTAGCACATTGTGCCAATAACCTGTAATGTAGCTGACTGAAGTGGGCCAATGTATTTTAGTTATTTCATAAGCATCCCAGATTAATTGAGCCAATGTACTTGAGCAATAATCAGGCCAGCATTGTGTTGTCTTGTATTAGTCCGATACCTTTAGATCTGTCAGCCAATATCGGCCCATTTGATTTATGCAAATATTCAGAAACCCAAGATATATTGGTCCATGCATGATAACCATAATCATGCCAATTAATGTTGTATTTAAGTGGCCTAGTAAATATAATGTCTGCTGCCAGCATTGTACCAATGATGGAAGACCTTGCATGTGCTGATTCACTCTGTGCTATACTGGGCCAATAACTGCCAGAACCTCTCCGTTTCATTTTAGTTTACCGGTTGCACCCCGCCCTTCGATGGAACAACATTGGCCCGGTAACTTGGCCAATGGTGGATAACCATAATCGTGCCGACATCAATGTTAACACATTGTGTCAATAACCTGTAATGTAGCTGACTGAAATGGGCCAATGTATTTTAGTTATTTCATAAGCATCAAAGATTTATTGGGCCACTGCCGTAAAACAATAATCAGACCAGCATTGTTTTGTTTATATTGGTCCAATACCTTTTGATCTGTCGGCCAATATCGGCCCATTGATTTAATTAAATACCTGTATACCAAAACTCAATATACATTGGCCCTATGCATGAGAAACATGGTCGTGCTTATTAATGTTGTATTTAAGTGGCCCAGTAAATATAATGTCACCTGCCAGCATTGGACCAATGATGGAAGACCTTGCTTGTACCAATTCACTCTGTGCTGTACTGGGCCAATAACTCTGCCAGAACCGCTCCGTTTCATTTTAGTTTACCGCTTGCATCCCGGCCTCTGATGGAACAACATTCGCCCGGTAACTTGGCGAATGGTGGATAACTATAATTGTGCTGACATCAATGTTAACATGTTGTGCCAATTATATGTGTAATGTAGCTGCCTGAAGTTGGCCAATGCATCCCAGATTATTTGGGCCATGTAATCTGGCCAGCACTGTGTTGTCTTGTATTGGTCCGATACCTTTCGATCTGTCGGCCAACATCGGCCCATTTGATTTGTGCAAATACCGGTATTCAGAAACCCAAGATATTTTGGCCCTATGCATGATCACCATAATCATGCCAATTAATGGTGTATTTAAGTGGCCTAGTAAATCAAATGTCAGCTGCCAGCATTGGACCAATGATGGAAGACCTTGCATGTGCCGATTCACTCTATGCTGTACTGGCCAATAACTGCCAGAACCTCTCCGATTCATTTTAGTTTACCATTTGCACCCCGGCATTCGATGGAACAACATTGGCCCGGTAAATGGGCCAATAATGGATAACCTGATTCATGACATCAGTTTTTACTACATTGTGCCAATATCCCTTAAAGGGGACAAAAACAACAGTTTTAATAATGTCACTGTTATGAAGCTGGCTGTCTGTATTGGTTGAATATTGGCCATATTCAGAACCAATTGCGGGAAACGATAATAATTCCAATAACAATTTTCACTTTATTGGTTTGATAACCTAAACTCTGATTGCAATCTTTGGCCCAATTTGCTACCGTTGTCCATTTGCACAGCGGGATGTACGGGCCCAGTGCTGGCCCGTGTTTCAGACCAATAAAGTTAAACCTGAATCATGTGGACAGCAGTTTTTGCTATATTGTGCCATTAATCCTTAAGCTGGCTGCCTGTATTGGTCCAACAGATGCCGGTTCTGCCGGATTTCAGGATCTTTGGGGTCCGAAACAGCGAAGTTTTACTGTTCAGTATATTTTTTTTTATATTGGTTCAATGTTGGCCCTAATCAGGACCGATGTCAGTGAACTTGTATCATGCCAATGTCAATTTTAACTTTATAAATCTGATAACCTTTACTCCGATTGCCCGCTTTGGCCCAATTTAATATAGTTATCCGTTTGCACAGCAGGATATGTACCGGTATGTGCCCAGTAGTGGTCGATGTTTCGGACCGATGAGGGGAAACAGAAGTCATGCCGACTCCAATTTGCACTACATTCGACCAACAATCTTAAACCTAGGTGCCAGTATTCGCCCAATTCAATTTATATATCAGCTTGTATAACAGTTCTATAATAGTTTTAATCTGGACAAAAGAGGAAGAACCGTAATCATGCCATTATAGATTATAACTATATTTTGCCAATAACCATAAATCTGACTCATGTTTGGCCCAATTTATTTAAGTTATCATTTTCACAGTGAAATGTATGGCCCTAGTAACTGGCCCATGTGTAGTACTGATGATGGGAGACCGGAATCATGCCAACACCAAATTGTCCTATATTGGACAAAGTACTGTACCGTACCTTAAAAGCTGATATTTAAAATATATCGGTCCAAAACTGGCAACAACATTTGATATTGATATCCGTTTGCACCCAGGAATGTATGTGTTTAGTACTGGCCCGTGTAGGCTATGTGTGTGCTACTCAAGGGATAATCTACAAATAGTTAATTTTTAAGAGTTAAATGGAAAATCTACCCTCTCGCACATAGGGATGCGCTTCAAGTTCTTCGAGTTGGAGTAGGTCACCAAATATGAACCCAAGATTCGAAATGCACCCTCTATATATAGATAAGTACAGTAAATAAGAATCAAATTGACTGGATTACGTCCCTCAGAGGACGCATTAATGTTTTAGTAATTTGAAGGAGGTAATACGGTAATTTTCAATCACGTCCACACCATATGGTGGCACATACTAACCATTAATCAGTCTTACTTTTGCCACTGCTCTGGCAGTTGGATACTTCGCTCAATGAAATTTGGCTAAAATTATTGATGCATATATGCGAGAGGGTTAAGGATCATCATTGTCCAGTGTAATCATTTTGCAAAAAAACAAAATGACATGTTAAGAAAATTAATGTACTGTATGTGATATCAGCATCTAATAATAATAATATTGTACTGGTATATATATATCGGTATATATACTGTATACAGGTACTGTATATATAATATACAGTATATATATACCAGTAGGCCTACTGTACTGTATAATACAGTGAAGATCACACTATAATTTAAAACAAAATTGTTTAAATGATTATGAAAGATAATAGCACAGCCATATGTTTATTGAACAATATGATACATGTCCCTTACATGGCACTCACAGTTGGAGTACTCAAAGTTCAATACAAAATGTTAGAAATACAAATACATAAAATACATAGGCCTACTAGGAATGCAAAACTGATAATATTGTCATATAAACATTGGATTTTCATATGTACCAGTACTGTACAATTATTTGTTTATATAGGCCTACTGGTATCGATTAACCTCTCCGCTGCGTAGGTGGGGTATTGGCCATCCCTCCCTGTGCGGAGGTATTTAAACTGTTTCCTAAACTCAAATCGTCATTGTACCATAAATATCATTAATACTTATCCATATGCGTTGATTATAAAGGTAATAACCTGTTACAGCAATAAAACAAGTGGAAACAGCGTTTGGATGGTCAAAATCGGCGATAGAGGCCGGGATTTACGTAACGTATGGCTCAGGCAGCCAGCCAGCCGTGAAGACGGCTGGTTAGACACTGTTGCGTGGTAGTCTCTCTCTCGCTCTTTCCCACGCTTGGTAACATACGGTAGATGGCCACGCCCTGCTAGCAACTCGCTAATGTTACGACGAATACATACCTAAAAATAAGGGAATAACAGAAAGAATAGGTGATAATCTAAGGTGGGGGGTGGGGGTGGGGGGTGAAGGGTCGAAGAAGGGGATGTGGAGGAGTGATATTTGGCATGGGCAAGGGGCAATAAAAAAACAAAAAATTGATACAGGGCTGATTTAAATGTTTTTTTTTTAGGCCTTGGATTATATAAGGCTTCCCGCAGCGCACCAGTGAAATATATAAGTCTTGCCGCACTTGCCGGGTTAAAGGAACATTTATATAATCCCATACAAATTGATATACCAGTTTGTGGGATGTATTTTCTCAATTAAATATTTTGTGTTTTATTTAATTATTATAACCTGATCCCAGCTGAATTAAATAGATATCTATGCTATGAAAGAATTACGGTATGGCACTCACATTTATGGCAGTGTTTAGTGGGCGGGAAAAGTGAAGGACATACGGATATGTGTCTAGATAGCCTATATGGGTGATGCCATCCTGCTTGCATAAAGTGTGGAAGAACTTCACAGGGTTGCCACTAATTTTGATAAGTTATTTGAGATGAATTTACAAATCAATCCAATTAACTCTGTCACGCATTTATGACGCAGAGGTTGCCAGATTAGCAATAAGAAATAGAGTTCTCTCACTCTTATAATTACCTCTCCAAAATTAGTTTTCTGCCCACAGCTAACTCAAAGACAACTGCAGAGGTTGAAGTAACTAAACTAAAGGTTTGTAAATACCCCTGATGGTAACAAAGTCTTTAAAGTATCCCCCATAGGCTCAAAATCGCGTCATATGTCGGAGAGGGTTAAATGTGTAAGTAAGGTGAACAGGTGCCTCTCCAAGCTGATAGTAGTGCACATTAGCATATACCGGTAATATATAATAATGTATGAAGAAGGGATTATTGTAGTTATGGTGTATAATAGGGGTTGAAGGTGTCTTGAATGGTACCGTACCATACATAATGCTCATATACCGGTACCGGTACAGTATTTTGTTATACTTTTTAGTTACATACATACATACATTGGTTTAACGTTTATGTCCATTACATGCATTGTGACGGTTCAGTCGGGGTTGCCTTTAAGTAGTTCGAGTGTACTGTAGTACAAAAAAGTCGCGCCACAGCACTGCCCAACCAAGTGATCACTTTGGCTGATGTTGGTATAATGCTAACCATGCCTCAGCAAGACTCAACAGAGTCCCCCTGCAGCACTTGCACCTGCAGTATCTGCAACCACACCAGCCTTAACAGTGTTACAAAAAGACAGCACCATAACAAGACTCTACTGTATATTAGGCAATTGGACTATAGAACAATAAAATCCGGCCCCAACATGCAAACACTGTTGCCGACACAGGTGTGGTTCCAAACGGCCCCCAGGTTAGACTCAGTCCCCTGTGGCACCTATCCGCACCCCACCAGCCTCGGCAGTGTGCCATACCAAGACAGTGCTAAGATAAAGACTTTACTGTCTAGTAATGGCTGTTGATCCACAAGTCTATCGCCATCCCCCCTATTAGTTGCCTTGTACGACACACAGTAGTATGCGTGAGGCATAGGCCTATTGTTTGTTTCCTCCACAATTAGATGAAGGCCCCCTTAACCCTTGGGTTGGGGGGCCTTACCCCCTGGGGGGAAGGGATTGCATTAGTCTACCATTTACATTTCAAGTGGAAACTGAACTGACCATACCTTACAGTAATGAGATACTCGTATTAATAAGAAAACTAATTACATAAAGCAGGTGTACACTATAAGTACCGTAGCTTTGTACCGGTACTGTATGCTAATGGTATTACAGATGAAAGATCGATATATTTTCTATTTACAGTAATATGCACAGTATGCAGACAAGTTCCTAAAATTGTTATCACCATTTATATTATTGCAAAAATTGGTTAGGTTCAATGAAAAATAAGTACGGTAAAAAAAATAAGTACGGTACATAATATTTTCAGTAGCCTACCGTATATAGTTGTTTAATAATTATTTAATTGTATACATTAGTTTAAAGGACTAAAGTTTCAAAATCTTATTATTTGTGTTGCTGGTGTTAATAATAATGTTGTAAGCTACTACCATGATGATGTCATAACAAAGGCTGTCAAGATAACTAGTTACAGGTAACCTACTAGTAAATAGTTTTTGCCCTTTTGTATTGACTAATTGACCTGACCTCACCTCAGGGGGTGAGGAGGCCTTCATCTTATGGTGAGGGAAAAAAAAAGAATATGCCTCACACATCCTACTGCGTGTCATACAAGGTGACTAATTAGGGGGATGGCAATAGAATTGTGGACCAACAGCCATTACTATGCAATAAAGTTTTAATCTTAGCGCTGTCTTTTTATTGACTGCCGAGGCTGGTGTGGTGCAGAAAGGTGCTACAGGAGACTTTACTAGTAGAGTCTTACCTGGGCGTTGTTTGGCACCACACCACCGTCAGCCACAGCAGGGTGTCAAACGAAAGCCAAGTTCTTTCTTTTTAGCTGTCCGGGTGGCTCAGTTGATAGCGTTAGTGCTTCACATTGTGCAGTCTTGCGTTCAATCCCCACTCAGATTGAAAAAAAAATCTGAGATATAGCCGGCGGTTACTGTCTCCCCATGAGCAAGGGGGATGGGTAATGGTCATTGGTTGATTAACCCTTAATTGGCGGCGCGCAACTTATGTCGTGTGAAATAAATTTGGACTAAGTGGCGGTTCACAACTTATGTCGTGCGCCATTTTCAGCACGTAATGTTGCTGAGAGAGAGAGCTGAGCGGTGTGAGGAGCCTAGCAACCCTATGACTGCTCACGACCACCGCGGTGGACCAACTGAGGTGCCTCCCACCCTTCCCTCCCCTCTCTCACTCGCTACACAGGGAATTATGTAGGGAAATTACCTAATTAAAGGATTGTTGCACTCGTGTTGCACGATCGTTGCAAGAGAACCAACAGTCGTACAAGGATGGTTCGGGTGTCATTGGAAAGCTCTGTTTACGCCCTTTCAGGGATAGATACTTGTTTTACGCTCTGGGTCTTATTTAGGCATGAAAATTATCAAGTAAACAACCCTATTTAGGGTAAAAACACCCCGCTGGGCGCTACGGTCCGCTAGACCGCCTAGCCCGCTAATAAGGTGTTAAAGAAGTGTCAAGCGCTTGAGAATCCTCAAAGGAGGAGATACGGACACTATATAAGTAACCAGACGGTTGTTATTATATGCAAAGATAAAATTGGGGTTTATAGTTCAAATTATGTCTGGAAGTGATAAAATGGCCAAAACAATACTACAGTAGGCCTACTTTATGTCAATTTTCTTGTATTCCTCCTCATATTCATTCAAGCCTTCAAACAAAATTGTTCCGGTTTGACACCCTGGGCCACAGTGTTTGCATGTTGGACCCGTTAGTACATGCTTGCTATGTCACATTTTTGGCTGTCGTGGAAAATTCATATAGATTTTTGCCAATGTGTTTTTTTTGTTAGCCTAGAGTACTAGGAGCATGAAAAATGTGTTTGGCATTTTTTCTGAGGTCATCTTGACATTTGTTTAGCCTGTTAAATAAGATCGGGTGGTATCGCCAAACACAGACATTTTTTGCCGCAAATTGCACAAGTTTCGAACTGTTTGACTGTCTATGGGGGTGTGAAGTGTGATGTACCCTATATTTGTGCATATCAATGCAATGAGTAAAGCAGTATTTTTTTAATATTTTATCAAAAGTCAAATTCTGTGAGAAGAAATTATTGTAAAATACGTTTATATAATACTTTTACTTGTCATCAGATTTAGACATTTTTTGGTATTTTTTATCAAATGACAGTATGACAGTTAACCTCTGTTGCAAAAATGAGACACTTTGATTGTTTAAATAAAAGAACAGTTACTATGTTATGTTCATGAGACAAGTTCATGTCAAGTCTGATACTCATTCAGTGTCAGATTCGTCACTAGCTTCGCCCACATCAGCCAAGTTTTTACATCCATTTGGATCACACTTGCACAACTCTGTGCAGGGCATTTGGTTTTCGCGGAAGGAACATCGCCCACTACATTGACTCTTTGTGCATTTACACCGAACCAACTGTAAGATGGAATCTGGAGCCAGAGGTATTCTGCTTAACTTGGGAACGAAATGTCCCGAAGTGTCACTGATGGACCATCCCAATTCAGTTGGTGCTGGAACGGTTGGTTGTGGAATTAAGGCCTGCCTCCAGATTAAGCACTGGTAATGTGCCCGTCGAATGTGCTCATGCAATGATCCTTGTGTTGGGGGCAGCTTCTCGATTCCTTGTTTGGTGTTGAGTCCACGAAAATGAAACCATCTGAGTGCCGCAGCTTGACTAATACCTGCGTTCTTTGGACCGAGTAACTTGCAGATGAATGCTTCAAAAAGACCCAGCACTTCACAGGATGGTTCACTTTCCTGTCCCAGACGAGCAAGTGCACCAACAATGTCATCACCACAGTCCATAAACGCCTTCCACCATGAAGTTTTGCTCTTGCCGAATATCCTTCCAGTTGTGTCACACCCGCTTATGGCATGAAATCCCATCAAGGCTTGAGCACGTTCCTCACCAAGTGCATTTTGGATAGGCAACAAAGGCAGTACACGTTGATTGGTTCCAGTGCCCATTATCATAGCTGCATCCTCGCCTAAGACTGCCAAATTGTGTATGGCAAGTACCAGCACATCTGTGTCCTGGGAGTAGATGTGAACAGTAAGTCCAAGTTTGCGTGCTTCACTGGCGTAGTATATCAGCAACGTATCCGCCTCGTCATGCTGGGCAGCATGACAACTGCCAGATGTGTTGGACTGGACACCTTGACAAGTGATAGTGGTTACGTCTGCTGTGCAGTTGACAACAATCTGTTGGGCCAAGAATATTGTCAGAAGCTCCTTCGTCTTGGTACTACTGAGGAACTTGTTGAGATCTTTAATACGCGTGTTTCTGTCGACTTTGTATTCTGTTCCCCTGGAAAGCTTGGCTCCACTGCGACGCTGTCTTGTTATCTCTTTCAATGAGGACTGGCAGTATTGGTCAAACACCACATAGCACTTCGAGTAAGGGCGACTTTTGGAGTTGATGGCATTGACGAAATGCTCTGCCAGGTCTCCACATGATGATATTTTGTCCTTGAAAATGGCCATCTCATGAACTACTGCCATGGCATCGATGATAATAGAAGCTCTATCAAGTGGTAAGTCATCCAGTAAAGGTGCATCAGCTTGGCCATTTTCAGTTGATCCATGGTTCTCCAGATGGTGAATGAGCTATGATTTGTCGTTGCATGGATGCAACAAGCCATCTGGTGTCATCAGCATGTGATTGATTGCACAAGACTTAGGTTGGTGCCTGATCTGCCTCTTGGTTTTGTGGCTCTGAATTATCATTTGAGCCAAGTTTGTGCATCTAGAATGTACTTCCTGACTTCGGACTTCTGAAACAACTGCTGTGTCACCCTGAACGATCCATTTCAACAGCCAGATCAACTCATTTGGGATGAAATTTTCTTGGTTGCTGATTGAGCCCTCAAACTCCCATGGCTTGGATTGGTCAATAGCTGTGCGGACTATTTTTGCGCATTTGAGTATTGTAGTCATCTCTTCTTTGTCATCCAAAGTTGAAGTTTGCCGTATTGCGGCGTCAGCAACACCGGAAGAATGGATCAAATCTGATTTTGCTGGATTGGTAGAACTTGTGAAGGCAACACTGTCAACATGCTGTCGGATCTTTTCCTTCAGGCACTGACGAGAAACTGTATGTGGGAGATTATGCTGATGCATGATTTGTTGATAGTCATTCTGCGCTTCACTGACTGGAATAAATTCTCCAGAAGATGTCCGGTCCTGCAGCTGACTGAAAAAATTTACCTCTGCAGCAATAAACTTTCTGTCACCTTCAATATCTGGAATTTCAGCATCAAATTCCAGTGTTGTTTCCTGCTTTCTGCGAGTTGTTCGCTTCTGCCATTTAATGGTCATACATGACTTATGATAAAGTAAGTCTCTCGACAAAGCATCTTTCTCATTCAGCAGTTCCGAATAGTTTATTTTCCAGGTTGTGTTGTCACTTTCTTTTACCACAGCTGCTATTTGCTCCCCAATGTTTTCGGTTTGGCACATGTGAGTATTTTCGGCTGTCGCTCTTTGACAGAAGAAACACAATTCTTTTCGCACCTTTGGAATGGACGAACGTGTTACTTTCCGTTGTGATCCTGTATGTGACGTAGATGGAACACTTGGTGTACGACTGCTCGGTGGCCGACCTTTTCGTCTGATCAGTACTGTGGTATCACCCTTCTCGAGGGCTTTGCTGTGGCGGGTCTTGGCTCGCTGTATGTCTGTTTTGTTCGTGGCCTCAGCATAGCATTTCTGGTGCCACACTGCACTGTTAGTTTGAAGATCTTGCGGCTCCAGATTAACCAGACGTTGCGACATAGATATGTATTTTTGTTCTCCATAGTCTGACCTTTCTCTGACACACTCCAGGAAACGAATATAGCTGTCTGGCTTTGGTGTACTGACTGTTTCATTTGTATTTTCTTGACATACGATGCACTGTCTGTAGTTGTTTTCTATCTTGCGTCGCTTGGTTTCCATGTTCTGTGAACAAAGAAAAAACAATTAGAAAAAACAAAAAAGCAAATGATTTTTTTTTCGTAAAATTAGCCGCCATCTTGGATGTAGAGGTCTGTATATGTCCTGTCATTCAAAATATTGAATGCCATGACTTTATTTTATGATACAAACATCTTAGTCATCATTTGTGTTAATAATTAAACAAAATATAATGTATAAAGGGCTTAGAATTTGCACAGATGGGCAAAATATCCATATTTTATGCCGAAAATTCAAGATGGCCGCCATTATTCCAAGATGGCATCCAAAAAAATGCCAAACACGATTTTTGTAGATAATGGGTCATAATCATTAAAAAAAAACACATTGGCAAAAATCTATATGAAATTTCCACGAAATTACATAACACCATATACTAAGTGTTGGGGCAGGACTTTATTGTTCTGTAGTCCAAGTTGTCTAATGTATTGTAGAGTCTCGTTATGGTGCTGTCTTGTCGTAGCACTGCTAAGGCTGGTGTGGTTGCAGATACTGCAGTAGAGACTTTGTCGAGTCTTGCTGAGGCGCGGTTAGCACTACCGGTATGCCAACATCAGCCACAGTGATGGCATGTTGGGACAGTCTTGTGATGGGACTTTATTGTACTACACTCCAACTACTGAAAGGCAACCCCGTTTGAGCCGTTACAATGTATGTAGGCCAATGGAAAATTACACTAAACTATTGTACTGTTTGTATGTAGCCTATATATTGACCAAGTATGGTATATAATAACTATACAGCTGTAAGAGATATATATTTCAAGTGTGTGTACCATACCATATCTGAATAAAGTAGAATTTGCAAATTCAGTTGTTCAGTGTCAGCGGCCTTTAAGGTAGCCTACCGGTACCGCAACTTACCGGTTATGCATGCCTTTACATACATTTTATAAGCTTAATCTTGGTACCGGTAACTTTTGAACTGTAGGGTAGAAGCGTTAGTATCCGATCACTGTGTTAGTATCCAATCACTTTCAGTTTTTAGTGCAAAAAAACTGCTACGAACAAAACTATAAAAGATACAGTATTAACCTTATATACAGAATGTAGAGCTATGAAAGCTAAGTATTGTGTGAGAAAAAGAAATTAAATGGATAAATAGTTTAGCTTCTACCGTACACCGAATGTAAACAACTGTAATTTTTCTTCCGATTCTTACGGCAACGCATAAGGAAATGACTTTTTTTGTCAGCTTAAAAATGATCTCTATATTTATTCTTTTCAAAATATATGATAATATATTGTAGTGGAATGTTGGAATAACACATGGAAAATGAAGATAGTTGATTATATTGCAAATGAGTTTGACAAGGAGAGGTGATTGGATACTAAACCCAAAATCCTTGATGCGTTAGTATCCGATCACAAAATATTTTCCTTTCAAAATGCTTCACTTTATGTTACATATTAATATTTTTAATTTTACATGTCTTACAGGATTAATAATTTCCCTAGCACCTATATTTTTTTATATAATGTGGTGTGTTAGTATCCGATCACTGATCCACCACTGTAGTCGATCGGTCGACCACAGTGGTCAATCGGTTGACCACAGTGCTCAATCGGTTGACCACAGTGGTGGATCGGTTGACCACAGTGGTCAACCAGTCAACCACAGTGGTGGATCAGTGATCGGGTACTAACACACCACATTAGGCTATATAACAAAATATTGGTGCTAGGGAAATTATTAATCATGTAAGACATGTAAAATTTAAAATAATATTATGTAACATAAAGTGAAGAATTTTGAAAGGAAAATATTTTGTGATCGGATACTAACGCATCAAGGATTTTGGGTTTAGTAGGCTATCCAATCACCTCTCCTTGTCAATATATTATCATATATTTAAAAAGGACAAATAAATAGATATTTTGTAAGCTGATAAAAAAGTCATTTCCTTACGGGTTGCCTGCCGTAAGAAACGGGAGAAAAATTACAATTGCGATCTATTGTGTCTGAAAGGGTTTATCGGAATAAAGTATCCTAGCCATTAAAATCATTATTTGTATGTAAAGGGGTACTAATATTGATAGTTTTCTATTTGTTATCATCATTACAAGTTAATAAATCATTAATATCATCTTTATTCATCTTTTATTTATTTTTTCCAAAAAAATCCTTTTGCTTAATTTCGCCATTAATTAACCCTCCTGGCCTGGGCAGGTCCTCCAAAGGACAGTGTGGGCTACCCGGGCGATCTGACCGAAAAACGTCTAGGCCTAGGCTACCGTATTTGTGTCTAAACACAAACTGCTAGAAATTTTCCACACATCTATAAACGTAGTGCGGTTTCCAATCTGTAGACTGGTGTTGAGTAGAGCTCTCTAAGTCAACTGGTTCAGTAGTGATGGCGATTTCCGTGGAGCGAATTTTTCCGCGATGTTGACAATATCGGAGCTTTTCAGACACTAATTTCGTCTGACGTCACAACAATAACATTGATCCGACGTTTCCTTATTGTTTTCGGAGGTGCGGTGACGCAACGATCGGCTTTGTTTACATGCGTCGGACGCACAGCGTTCAGACCAAGCTGAATAGGCTTTCAAGCTTACTGGACAGGTAAGGACACCCGGGTTCCTGCCCATCTGCCGCGGTGTCCTTTTAATATGCTGCCTGGACCAGGAGGGTTAAGGGCAAAATAGAGGTTATATTTTGAAATAAATTAGACGAAATGTACGTTTTATGTTGCAAAATAATATACTAAAGGGAATAGGTATAATATATATATTTTGATTATTAATGGTATGTGATTGGAGTTAGCTGTCAAGTGATAGGACTTAGCGGTATTACCATTAAGTCCAATCAGGTAATATAAAAATATATATAACAAAAAAATGTTTCACAGACACTTGACATTCTATCTATCTATCTATTGCCTGATGCCGTGATCCCCGAAGGGGTGGCCATGAACGAACCGCCCCCATGCACCTCGGTCCCCAGTCAGTTGACACCCCTCCCCCCAACCAACACTGCCTTCGTTCGTGTACTTCCTCACTCCATCCTTCCACCTCTCATTCGGTCTACCTCTCCCTCTCTGTCCCTCCACCTCGCTCTCGTACACCCTCTTAGTCATTCTCTCGCTTTCCATAGGTTCCATATGGCCGAACCATTTCAAGTTGTTCCTTTTCACACTTTCCAGCACATCTACCTCCACACCACACACATCCTTCTTACTTCCTCATTAGTCTGTCTATCCCTCCATGTAACTCTACACACACTTCTTAAGTAATTCATTTCCACTGCTCTCACTCTTGGTTTGAGTCTCTCAACCAACGTTCATGCTTCGCTTCCGTAAGTCAGTGTCGGGATTACAACACTGTCATGCAAGGACTTCTTCACTTCCATACTGACCACCCTATTTCTTGTTGCTGCTTACAGCGTTCCTACAACCCTCTTCCCCTGTTGTACCCTCTCCCGCACTTCTTCATCCATAGTCCCATCTTTACTCAACACACTGCCCAGATACTTAAAAGAGTTGACGATCTCCATAGCCTGACCGTTCAGCTTCACCTCACATTCTGTGACTTCACCCCTTTCGAAGACCATAACCTTGCTCTCCCCCGTATTTACCTTTCAAATTCCGTTTTTCGCACACTGTTCCAAACTCATTTACCAGACCCTGCAACTCCCATTCATTATCACTCATCAGAACTGTATCATCCGCAAACAGCACTATAGGTAGCTTCCACTCAATTCCCTCCCTTTTCAGCGATACACCAACATCTACTGCTCTTGATAGTATTTCTTTCATGACTCCATCCATATATACAGTAAACAACCACGGGGACATCACACACCCCTGTTTCAAACCAACATTCAGGTCAAAGAACTCGCTCTGCTCACTCTCCACACGTACTGCCGCCTTTGCACCCTCATACATGCTCTTCACTGCTTTCAGCAACTTGCGCTCTACTCCGTATATTCTAAGTACTTTCCACAAACCTTCTCTATCCACTCTGTCATAGGCCTTCTCCAAGTCCATAAAGGCAACATAAATATTTTGTTTCTTCTCCAGATACTTCTCCACAACACACTTCAGGGTAAAAATCTGATCTACACATCCTCTTCCCTTCCTAAAACCTCCCTGCTCGTCGCCTATCCATTTATCCGTTCTCACTCTCACTCTCTCAATCACTACCCTACTGTACACCTTTCCTACTACGCTTAGAAGACATATTCCTCGGTGGTTACCTCACACTCCTCTTTCCCCTTTGTCCTTATATAGGGGGACTATTATGCCAGTCTTCCAGTTATCGGGTGCACTCCCCTTCTCCCATGCTAGTTTGCACATTTTCCATACCCATTCTATCACTATCTCACTACCATACCTCAACATTTCCCCACACACTCTTCTTCTCCCTCCCATACCAAGCTTACATGCTACGGAAATACGTAAAAATCGTCCGAATGCACCCCAGTTTACGGTATCCCACATTCATCCTCACACACTATAGACGATACACACCAATTAAATGGCGGTTGGGATTAAGCGACCCTCCCTCGTAAACAGGTAGGCCTACGGTACAAGCTAGATACTATAGTGAGTTGCCTCGGCATATGAAAGCACATGAAGGTGATTCATTCGTGGGCATCCTCTCTGAGGGATTATGACATCTGGCAATTGATAGAATAAATATTCCCAGTTATGTTTAGTATTGTATGTGTAGCTGGTACATTAATTAGGCTATACAGTCATAGCATTAAAGACATAAAAATACATATACTGTACTGTACCGTACATATATTTTTTTATAAATACTGTATAATAAAGGTGTCCGAGTTTGGGGCAATTTCGGACACCTATAGCCTGAATTTGTACATGGAAATAAAACATATTCGTAATACTAACAAGTGATCCCAGTATAGATTCGGACCTATCGGGTCAATTCGGACATATTTGAACATTTTAAAAGGGTCTTATCACACTTCCTAAAAGCATAAATAGGCCTATCATATCATAAGATACGGTACAACCCTTTTGGGGCAAATTCGGACATATCTGGATTTATGACCCTGACAATGTAATAATAAGGATTATTGTGTCATAATTAAACAATACCCTGTGTAAGTGACCACAATCAACCCAATTACAAACAATATCTGAATTTATTAGTGGCCCCTCCATCATTGACGAACATGCCTATTACATAAGGCATCCTCTTCAAACACTAATCCGCCGTAGTTTGAATCTACCGCGCAGAGCATTTAAAAAACTGAGGAGCCTTCATCATGAGCGCACGCGACCTCACTCATGGCTTCAGTCATTATGAATTGGGTTCTCACTACGAAAAAACTTCGTAAAAAATAAAAACAAAAAGAAAATAAGAATAACTATCTAATAAGCTTTCCATCATATCGTGGATGTACTTGTGTGGATCTTTGACCAGACGCTGATTCAGGCGTCATTCTTCCTTCTCTGCTCTGCGATCAGCCTGCCCGGACGTGTCTCCCCACGCTCCGCTGGTTCCGCATTTGCTGCGTCCCTAGTGAGTTTTTTCTCATTTGTTTACTCCGGGATGTATCGAGTAAGATTAGGATATGCGTAGCAGGAGTGTCCTGGGCTGGTTGCCCGCAGTGCAGTGTATTTTGGGTCGTGTGTTTGGGGCATCTATTTCGGATGTACCCTCATGGTCCTGTTGTGGACTTGTGATCTTTTCACAGTTGAGTTAGCTTGTGATGCAGGCGGCTTTCATTACGCGTTAAATATTGCTGCCTTTTATCTTTCTGATGAGGTAAGCGTTGCTTACTGACGTTCCCAGCGTATTTTTCTTCACTTAGTGAAGTTTTTTCTGGGTCCCGAGTCAGTCTTCCCTTTGCCGGAAGTATTTGCTACAGTGGTGTGTTGGCGGTGGTTCCTGTTGTTATATTTCCAGTGTTTTTGTGTATATTTCAACATTTCTTATGCCGTCTACTTAGGCCTAGCCAGCCGCTCGTAGCTTTGCCACATGTACAAGTGTTATTGTTTATTTTTATAAATATGCCCTACTGTGTCATGTGTATCCGGGTTTAGTTGTGTATTGGCTAATTCCACGGACTATGTTTGTTTCCTGGTTTAGTTGTGTATTGGCTAATTCCACGGATTATTGTGTGGACTTAGGCTAGTCGTGCTTGGCTTTCCTTCGTGTCCGTTGTACGTTCAGATGGTTTCTGAACGGGGTGGGTTATCTTCCGGGTTTTTTTTTCTTGGTTTCACCATGAAAAAAACCCGGCCGAGAGCCGTGTTGGGCCACACGTGGTTTCAACACAGGCTTGTGTCACCGGCGATGAGGTGTCTGTGGCTCTCCAGGACTGCGTCTCTGTGTTGGTGCCTGTTTTCAGGCTGCCTTTGATTCCCGGCGGAGTGGCTGTACCCATCTCACTTTGTTCATGCGAACATATGTTATGAAGTTTTTCTACCCGGTTTTACAAACCACAGAAAAAACCTAGCTGTTGTTAAAGGCTTTCCCCCCCGGCGATCTTTTACAAAGAAGTGGGGACAGGAACTTATGGGGTTAACGTTTTGACATCTCACCCGGCGGGTGTACCTTGGTAGGGTGGGATGAACAACTAAGTCATTCAGTTAGTTAACCGATCCATTTTAGTGATACTATATGTATCGCCGCCTTTACACTTACGGCGATTGAAGGTTCAAATTAGGGTTAACATAAGGAATTTACAATTCAATTTCGATTTAACCACTTAATTTAGTGATACGTTTAGGTATCGCCGCCTTCAAACTTACGGCGATCTTTTTGTGACAATTCGTTAGAAATCAGATCTCGTATCAGCCTGCCCTGTGTTATTCTACTAAAATAATTCAAGGGCCGGCGTCTTTGTGGGGGGTTGTTTTTTGTTCCAAAATTGAATCTTGAGACAGTCACCACCAGAAAGACTATAAACGCCATGCTGGTCCGTTATATTATGTCAGAGGGTATTCTTCACTTTCTTAAAAAGATATGTTTAGATATTCTGAGCCCCGCCGCGTAGCGAGCTGTGATCGTTGTGTCATTACATCTCGTTACCCGGTGGGTTATTAACACTTGTGTGCGAACATGTTGGGTTAACCTTATGAGCATTAATTCCTGGAAATTTTCTTTTTTTCCAGAGCTGGGCTCCGGCGGACCAATACAGACCGGCAGTAGTTTTCCCCACCAGTCTCTGTCATGGCTACCTTGGCCCCAGTCTTTGCTTTATGCACTACCCCTACCTGTGCCGGTATCCCTATTTTTGCGCACACTCTTTGCATCAAGTGTGTTAAATGTCTAGACCGTTCAAGGGGTCTGTGGGTGATGCGCAACTGTTCCTTTTGCTCCCAATTAAGTGTCAAGGTCCTCCGCGACAATGATAAGACCGCAGCGGTCGCATTAAGAGAGGTTAGGCAACAGATGTCAGCATACACTACGATTGTAGCTCATAAGTCACTTCAATGTGACAACGTCCCTCTTTGGGATAGACTGCTTTTCGAACACCCTCCCCCTAAACGTTCCTCTCGAGTAACTAGTCATAAGCCGGCGGAGACTGGTCAGGGTTCTGTGTCTTCTGCTGCTACTCCGAAACGTCCAAGAGAGCCTACACCCCCGGCGACCGCCTCCTCGTCTCGGGAGAGATCTCGGTCTAGGTCACCTCTCAGACGCCAGCCATCTAGTCTTGCCTCTTCACCATCGAGTAAGAAGAGTAGGACGGAAAGTTCCACCAGTGGTCACGGCGATGAATCCTCCAAATCAAAGAGTAGTTCACGGTCACACCGTAGCCATAAATCTTCCAAAAAGGATTCCCATAAAAGAAAGACCTCCCTACATTCGCCAGCTTCTAGTGCTTCTCATCGTACCTCTACCCCTGACAGAGTTTGTGTTAGGTCTCAAGGGTCCAGTACGGTGCCTGTACCTAAAGAGGATTTACCCATTAATATTTTAACCCTGGAATTGGAGAGTTCAGGGGGATCAGTGATTGAGAGTGTTTCAGACTCCCAAGAGAGTGTAGGCCAGGGCTTCGGTGTTTGGCGATTTTCTCGGCCGGGGTCTGACCACACACTTCCGACTCAAACTAGTCACACAGTAGCTGACGTCCACAGGGACGCGGCGATCCCATCCTCTATTCCTGACTTATCTTGGCAGCAAGGTACCCCAGCTTCGGCGGGATCTTCTCAGGAGGAACAGGAGGAGAAAGACGAGGTTTCAATAATTTCGGAGATGGAAGGGCAAGAGTCAGGTTCAGGCTTAGACGCCGCGCAGGATATTAATGATTCACCAGTAAGTACATCATCAACTCAATTTGTCACTGCGCAGGAAATTGATGGGCTACTTAGTCATGCTTTATCTAAATTTTTTGGCCAACAACAGGAAACTCCCACAGTGGACTTGGGGGCTCCCACGACAAGTTCTACGGTACGGCCTCTGATGACTTCTATTGCTTTATCTAAGATCCCTCACCCTCCCACTCTGTCACCATCAGTGGTTACTAGGCCTGCTACGGCGGCATTGACCACTTCGAATGTAAGGGTTATAACGGATGTCAATCCACCCCCTCTAGACAAGGCGCCTCTCAGAAAGGTAGCTATGCCCTTGCTTTACGGACCAGACGAGTCATGGGTCCTTTTGACCCCCACTAAACCAGAGCTCGCCCAACCTACCTTGTCAGGGAAACTCCCAGTACCGCGTGAGTGGGTCATCCAGGGCAATAAATCAAAGAAATTAAGGGCCTTGGATACTTTGGGAAATGTACTAGACGTTAATATAAAGGCTATACCTAGTTATTATCACCAAGACTATTTTGTGTATGCTACTAAGCCAGCTTTACCCCCTGCCTCAGCTTCAAAATTGTTTTCAGACTGGTCTAAGCTGGATGGGTTTAATGACATTAAGACTCTGTCAGCTCTCACTCCAGAACTTGATTTACAAACCGTCACAGACGAAGCAGCTAATCCAGTCTTGAAGGTGGGGCAGTTGGGTCCAGGACCTTGGGTGGATTGGGAGACAGAGGCTCAAAACTTTGCAACCACATTTACTTCCAAAACTTCCCACCAGATCCCTCAAGATACTCATTCGTGGTTCTCCATGCCAGTATGTTCTGCCGGCGGAGTCCCTTCAGCTTTGTTTTCTTTCTTAGCTGCCCCTAAAATTAATCTTTGTGAGCTAAAAGACCCTTTCACTACCCCTACCCCAACTCACCTAGACCGAGAATTTAGGCTAAGGGGGAAAGCGTTTCGCCTGTTCTCTCAATACATAGTGTCTCAACAGGTAGCAAAGTCTTTGCTTCGGTCCACTCAGGCAATCGCAGACGCGGATGCCAGACGATCAGTTGAATTGTCCCGGCGACTGCTTCTCCAGTCGTCAATCCAATCTCTGGGTGACATACGCACCGCCTTGCTTGAGGCGGTACGAGCGAGACAAGACCTCAGAATGTCTTTAGTTCGCAAACTGCCTGATCGCATTGCGAATCAGGTGGTCATGTCACCAGTGCTTACTCCCTCTTTAATGTCCCCTGAAGTGTGGCGAACGGTGTTTAATATGGCGCAGGCCTTTAAACACAGTCCCACCCCTTCTAAGAAACCTGCCTTTAACTTCCCCAAACCCAGGCCAACCGCTAAAGCTCAGCCGGGGGGATCTAAGCCCTTTCTTCCACCTAAGTCCTCCCCCTCCCCTCAAGGTCAGTACAGGCATAGACAGAGTAGGTTTTCAGGTCAGAGAGGACGCGGCCATAATAAGCCAGGTCAGGGCCCGTCTTCGGCCAACACCAGCCAGCCGGCGAAGCGTCCAGCACCACCAACCCCACCATGAAAAAACTAAAGTCTCTCTCACTCCCGGTGCCAACCTTACGGCCGGCGGACCCGAGGGTAGTACAGCCGGCGAACCCTTGTCTGCTAACTGGGTCGTTCCGAACGTGTCACCAAGCATGGCCGTTAAACACTTGGGCACGGATGGTGGCACGCAAAGGCATCACTTGGCAGTGGCTCCGGCGACCTCGCTTACGTCAGCCGACAACGGCGAATTTTGTTTCTTTAGAGGTGGAGTCACTGGTCCAGGAAATGATTGCCAAGAATGTCATCATCACGGTCCCCCCAAATTACCCTGTATTCACGTCCAAGCTATTTTTGGTTCCCAAAAGGGACAGTGTTCAGATGAGACCGGTCGTAGACCTGTCTTATCTGAACCTTCACATTCACAACGAGTCTTTCCGAATGTTAACAGTACACCAAATCAGGCTAACACTTCCGCCGGGAGGTTGGATGTGTTCACTAGACCTGACAGACGCCTATTGGCACGTATCGGTCAACAAAAGATTTCAAAGGTTTTTGGCCTTACGGATCAGGCACCAAAATTTTGATTTTCAAAGGATGCCATTCGGTTTGAACCTGGCACCTCGATTATTCACGAAATTAGTCCGGCAAGCCCTGATGCCGTTGTTAAAACAAGGAATCAGAGTGTTGTGGTACCTAGATGACTGGCTGGTGGTGGCAGAGACACAACAATTATTCATCAAACATGTCAACATCATTTTAAATCATGTCAAAACTCTAGGGTTCAAGGTAAATCTGGTAAAGTCAAACCTTGTTCCCTCACGAGTAATTCAGTGGATAGGGCTGGTCTGGGACACGGCCGCTCTCACTCTGAGTCAGAGTGTGGACAATCGCAACAGGTTTCGCAGGAAACTGTTCATGTTTCTTCACAGTCTGACTACGACGCGGAGGGTCTGGGAGTCTCTGGTCGGATCTCTCAACTGGATTCAACTAACTGTTATGTTGGGCCGGTTGAAAGTAAAACGTTTAATATTGGAAGGCAACAAATATTTCCCACTCTTACCGGCGGGAAAATTATGGCCCATCCCGAAATTAATCCACACCTTACTAGCGGTCTGGGCGAAGAGGGAAACGTTGCACTCAATAATGTCATGGACCTCTCCTCCACCAACGGTATGGGTAGACACGGATGCGTCAGGCACAATAGGGTGGGGATTTCAGTCAAATCAGGGGCACCAGGGTCAGGGGCTTTGGTCCCACTTAGAAATCTCTCACATCAATGTCAAAGAATTACTAGTCCCCTTGTATTTCCTTCAGGCTCACGGCCCTGCGTTACGGGGCAAGTCGGTGGCCTTCAGAATGGACAATCTAAACGCAGTTCACTGTATTCAGAAACAGGGGTCAACGAGGTCAAGGAGGTTGCTAAACGTGTCGGAAGAGATTTTTACTCTAGCCAACAGACTAGACATTTATCTTCACGCATCTTATCTCCCAGGCGTAGCGAACGTCTGGGCAGACGCTCTGTCCCAGAGACAGAGCACGACAGTAGAATGGGAGCTCAAGCAACCCATTTTCAACCTAATGATTGCAGAGCTCTCCCATCCACAAGTGGATCTGTTTGCGTCCGAGGAGACTCACAAACTCCCTCTATACCTCACCCGCCGGACGAAAACGCCGGCAGGGGGGCCAGACGCCCTAGTGACAGACTGGAACAGATGGAGCTCCATCTATCGGTTTCCGCCGCCAGATGCGTCACTAATGTGCCACGTAGTGAACAAACTACGAGATTATCGAGGCTTAGTCTCACTAATCGCGCCCCTGTGGCCGGCGCAGTTGTGGTACCAGCAATTGAAGACGTGGTGCCCGCACCCGGTGTCGCTCCCGGTCGGGTATTTCCACTTAGACATGATTGGCAACCTAGCGACCTCGCTGACTTTTGCATTATGGACATTCAGGAGGCCAAGTGGCTAGCACCATACGGTAGAGATGTGACCAATAAATTATTAAATCAATATACTCAGTCTACGAAACGACAGTATCACTCACATTGGCAAGCCTTTACTTCTTGGATCATTAGAACAGAACAGACTGTGCCATCAGTAGCTTTAGTTTTTAATTATTTAAATTATCTGTTTGAGCAGAAACATTTATCTGTGGTAACGTTAAAAAATCACTTAACTGCAATTAGAGTGCCCTTTTTAGACCTTACAGGTCTCTCCATACCGGTGGCGGAGGAAACAGGTTTTATGAGAGCTTGTTTTAAACTCCGCCCACCTCCCCGTCAGCTCATGCCTACTTGGTTTCTGGACAAAGCTTTGTCTTTACTTCACTCTCGTCTGTACCAAAATACTGCAGATTTTGCATTACTCTTAAAAAAGGCTGTATTCCTTTTGGCTTTGGCCACCGGGAACAGAGTGTCTGAGCTGGCGGCGATGAGCAACACACCTAATTGCCTTAGGTTTGGTAGACTTAATGAATGTATTTACATTGCACCTTCCCCGGGATTTGTAGCCAAGAATGAGCACAGTGCACACATGTTTTCTGAGTTCACGGTGCCGGCGTTAAAAAGGGGAAAGGTGCATCATAATCTATGTCCAGTGCAAGCTCTAACCAAATATTTGAGAGTAGCTCCTCTAAACCCCCAAGGTGCTTTATGGGTAGCAAGTACGGGTAAACGCTTACTGAAACGGCGATTAGCTTCTCTTCTGGTCGAAGTCATTAAAGAGAGTAATCCCGGCGTTGTGGGTCGGGCCCACGATTTACGCAAATGGGCAGCCTCTTTACGTTTCCTGAAGAATTTTTCAGTAGAAGATATTGCGTCCACTCAGTTGTGGGCGTCTAATCATACGTTTTTGTCTAGATACTTGTCAGTTGCTCTAGATAAACCTTCCTTACCATGTATAGCTTTAAGGCAGAGGGTCTAGGTGGCCCTGCAGTCACTTTTGTTTACTTTCAAGAAAAAGGGGGGGGGGGGGTGCAGTCAGTTGACATAGGACACCCTAGACCCCGCCGGAGTGTGAGAGCTGTGATACAATTTATGGTTAATGTGATATGAAAATTTCTCGGCGAGAAATTGTGCTAGTACAATGTTAGTACAAAACAACGGGGTTGTTATAGTAGTTTTAGCTGCGAAAGCAATTTAATATTAAAACAGTGAAGATCTTTTGCAATTTATCTCCACGATTATTTTGGGGTTTATTATGTGCACATGTAAACTGATAACTTGTTATTTTTGTCACCACTCGTTGAGTGGGGTGCCTTTGTAACTACAGATCTGTTCACAGAATCTTCAGAGTTACCCCTTTTTGTCAAGCAGGCTTCTTTGAAGCACGCACCTGCCTGAACCCCTTTCTTGTATATATACGGGCTACGCCTTATTAAATATATTTTCAAAGTAAGAATACTATGTGGTTGGTTTTATTATCTGCTTTTCTAGAGTTATGATATGATTACGAATGTCCCCCTCCAGTCTTAGAAATCAGGCATGTTCGTCAATGATGGAGGGGCCACTAATAAATTATAGGTTTGACTCCTGTAAGGAGATAAAGAAAACCTAATATTTAGTAGTGGCCCCGTAATCATTGACGACTGGGGCCCTCCTGACCATCCCCTTCCCATTCGTTGATGTATTAAGGATTTTGGTTTACTTGATATGTCAGTGAAGGAAGAATGACGCCTGAATCAGCGTCTGGTCAAAGATCCACACAAGTACATCCACGATATGATGGAAAGCTTATTAGATAGTTATTCTTATTTTCTTTTTCTTTTTATTGTTTACGAAGTTTTTTCGTAGTGAGAACCCAATTCATAATGACTGAAGCCATGAGTGAGGTCGCGTGCGCTCATGATGAAGGCTCCTCAGTTTTTTAAATGCTCTGCGCGGTAGATTCAAACTACGGCGGATTAGTGTTTGAAGAGGATGCCTTATGTAATAGGCATGTTCGTCAATGATTACGGGGCCACTACTAAATATTAGGTTTTCTTTATCTCCTTACAGGAGTCAAACCTATAATCTGACAGGTTGTATTTATTTTATTAATTTTCAGCCTCTCTGAATTCACCCCATTTTTACAGAAATTAACATATATATAATTTCATACCGTACCCAATTACGGGAAATAATATGCGCAGAACCCTGGCGGTTGAGTGGAGAGCACGCTCACGTGTGAATCTGATTGACCTGGGTTCAATCCCAGCCAAGGCAGACATTTAGTGGGTGTGGTAGTACGTCCTAGCATGTATATCATGTTCGCACCCAGTCGGGGGACACCTCGATGACTTAGCCTATACAGACTAATGACATACACAACAAAGCCATTCCAACACGTACTTCATCTATCTACAACACTTCGTCTCTACTATCTACACTTTCCCAGCCGTATGGTCCTAGTGTACTGTCTGATGGCGTACCGTAATGGAATTCCAAATGTAAGACATGATGCCAATTAATTATTTTGTACTTTCACCGGTACCGGTAGTATATTTGGTTAATAACTATTATTTATAATGTATTAATGTACCGGTATAGCTTGAAGATCATGAATCCACCTGTATGTTCCCCCTGACAGTTTTTAAGTGCAGACACTGCTTTGAATGACAGTTTGGTCACACTAGTAACCTACATTTTCCATATGGCAAGATTTGTGCACTATTTAAGACTAGAAAACTTATACCAACCTAAATTCAGAGAACCACTTGAAGGGAATGCTACGGTAATCTGCTTGCCAATCTGAGAAGGCCAAACTACCTTTCTATAAGATGAACTACGGCACGGTACCGGTACTCCATCATTGCAAATATATAAGCCTACCGTACCGGTACTGCTACCCGGCCTATATTGAAATTAGTTTCTGCTTGTCCCTGTATGCAGAGCTTTACTGATTTACAAACCGTCAATGCCTATCAAAAAGATGAGCTTCATTAATTTATCTCAGTACGGAACATGGAGACACCTATATTTTACTCACTTGAATTAGGATATCTGTAAACAGTGCATTTCTGCATGATGTGAGAGCACAGTTTCTAGTACTGGTATCACAAGACAGTAAACCTTTGTTTGATATATTTATAGTTATGGTAGGTGGGCCTGCTTACCTTAGCCAGCAGACCAGTATTTCTTTGCAAGCATAAACAAATATATAGCAAATTTAAAGATCACGGCAACTCGAGGCTACTGACTTCAGCTGGGATCATTAAACTGAATTTAAAACTCTGGAGAGCTCTCATAGGTTTCACACAGGCTGGTTCAAACTTGTATACACTATGTTCCTCTTTCTTGTTAAGAATAATTGATACCGGTATTGAGTAAGACTCAATGTAAGGCAAAATATAATATACCGGTAGCCTACATGCATATCGGTAGTGTACTAATAATAATAATAGTTCTTAAAGTTAGCGCATGCTAAGCTAGCTAAGGATAGCTCAATAAGGCCGATTAGGCGTATTTCCATTGGGGTCCTGTACTACTACCCCATCCCTTTGCTCATGAGGGATGGTAACGACTCAGTGCTTGTGAAAAATCTTTAATGCGCCGAGCGTGGGCGCGAACCCGGGCCTTCTGGGTGGAAGTCCGAGACGCTAGTCACTACACCAAGCGAGCCGCTTGGTGATAGGCCTACCATTTAACAACACCTATATACTGATACCGGTACGTACTTGATGTGATGTATATCTGAACTAATATTCACTGCATTTTATGTTCCTGTAATGATAAAACTCTGCATAAATTAAAACTAATGAAAGACTATACCAATAAATGACAGTGCTGTACATTCTGTCCAGTAAGTCATGTTTCAGCAGAGTATTTTTGTATAAAAATTGGAAAATTGAACCCGGTACATGTACTGGTATATATATATACCGTATATAGTACTATATACAGTATATATATATATATATATATATATATATATATATATATATATATATATATATATATATATATATATATATATACACTACCGGTATATATACATAATTATACAGTATATATATATATACGGTATATACAGGGTGGATGGGACTCGTTAGCCTTGGTCGGCAACTCATCTAGTGGAGACAACCTTATACAAATCCGGGTGGATGGGACTCTGTCAGCCTTTTTTTTATTATTTGTTTTTTATTTTGCCAATCAAACATACAATATATGTTAATTTTACAATAAAATACTATCATGGCTGTGCCTTTGGAGAACAATCTCTCTTAAAGGGACCTTGAATACAACTCGATGGTTATTTTACATACAGTAAGATTATTAAAACATGTCATATTATATAATTATAGCTAATGAGGCACAGCCCCAGCCCCGCAGCTACAACAAGAAGGGATTCGGAACAGTGGCCAGGTATAATTACCTAGCCACCACCCCCCACCCGGACCGCTGTGGGTAGAGCAGACCCCAGCCTTATATACAGTACGGTAGGCCTACCTACTGTACATATTGATCAACACCAGAACAGTGTCTTAATTTGTTTCCGATATAAAGGTGATTGTAATTTAGGGTTGTGGCAGTTTTATTGTCAAATGTTAAGTAAGATTAATATTTAGACATTAGTGAAGATTTGAGTGATATTTTGAAACTAGGCAGAGTGGGTTTATTTTGTAAGTCAGGAGACAACTGATTCCAAACTTTCGCACCATGGTATTTTATTGATGTCTGGGATTGTCTAGAGGTCATTAGGGGAATATTTAAAGAATTGATGTTTCTTAATGCATACCTTTCATTTTCACGATGTCTAAATAATTCCACATTGTTATGGCCATTTAATGCTTTGTATACAAAGATATCACTGCAAAATATGTTAATATCTTCAAATTTTAAGAGATTAAGTTGTCGAAATAGTTCATTGGTGTGAGCATATTTGGATCTAAATGTAATTGTTCGTATAACTTTTCTTTGTGCAACTTCAACAGGTTGTAATTTACTTTTACCCGTCGCTCCCCATACTGTATGACAGTATAAGAGAAATGGATAAATTACTGAATAATATAAACGTTTTAGGGCATTTAAGTCAAGACATTGGCGTGTTAAGTACAATATACCACATTGTTTATTTAGTTTATTTGTTACGTCCTTTATGTGTAAGTTCCAAGACAGTTTTCTGTCCACCGTTATCCCCAGAAACTTAACGCTCTCCACTTCTCTCACTGATTGATTACCAAATTGAATTGGTTGCATATCATTTGGAACGTTTTTGTTTCTGTGAAAGATTACAAAGTTAGTTTTATTAATATTTAGTGTAAGTTTATTGGTAGTTATCCAATTATGTACATTCTTAAGTTCATTGTTTATAGAAACAATAAAAGAGCGCAAGTCCCGGTGACTGGCGTACAGAGTACTGTCATCAGCAAATAATATATATTTAAATAACATACTTGAGTTTACAATATCATTAATAAATAAAATGAACAACAATGGACCCAGTATAGAACCTTGTGGTACTCCGTAGGATGTTATTTGCATATTAGATGAAACGTCCTTATATTGTACATACTGTTTTCGATTAGTTAGATAAGAGTGTGAAACCATTTGTTAATGGTACCTCTAATGCCATAATGTTCGAGTTTCTTTAGGAGGATTTGATGGTCAACAGTATCGAATGCTTTGGATAGATCTAAAAATATACCAACTGTAAAATGCTTATCATCAAAAGATTTGAGGATATCGTTAGTAAATGATGATAAAGCTGACTCTGTTGAACATCCTTTTCTAAACCCATGCTGAGCCTCATTAATAATATTGTTGGTTGAACAAAACTCTGTAATCTTTGTATGCATAATATTTTCTAGGATTTTACTCATAGCTGGGAGTACAGACACAGGACGGTAGTTATTAAATATTGAACTATCTCCGGATTTATATATAGGGGTAACTTTTGCAATTTTAAGGCAATCTGGAAAAACACCACTGGCAAATGACATGTTACAAAGATATCCTATAACTGGAGACAAAGCTGTAATAACAAACCTTAAAACTTTCATTGGTATTTCATCATAACCAGGAGAGGAGTCCCGTAGTTGTTTTACTGTATTGATTATTTCATTGATTGTGACGGGAGACATGGAAAAAGGCGTTACTTGTCTATTTTGTAGGTAGGATGTAAAGTCTACATTTGAAGTATCTATATTTTCTGCTAATTTTTTACCGACATCAATAAAATATGAGTTAAAGTGTTCCACAATATCATTAGGTTTAGTCAACTCGGTATTATTATTAATGAAAGTGTTGTTTATTTTGTGTTTAGTTTCCTTGCAAGAACAGAATTAATTATGTTCCAAACCTTTTTAGCATTACCAGCAGATTCTTGGAGTTTAGATTTATAATAGTTTCTTTTAGCTGATCTTAAAGCTTTTGTTACCTGGTTACGTAGTCTACGGAACTCCTCTCCAAATGTGATGGGCTTAATAGCATATTTCCTAACTAGTTTATTTTTCTGTTTAATCATGATTTTTAATTCTGGGGTTATATACTGCTTATCTAGGTATGCGTTATTTATTCGTTTTGTAATTATTGGAAAATATCTGTTAAAACAAGCATTAAATATTGTCATAAAATTATTATATACAACATTAGGGTCATTGGAAAAATAAACTAGTTCCCAGGACGCATCTTCTATGGCTTTCTTAAATTCATTTAGATTATTTTCACTATAATTTCTATATCTTATAAAAGTATGGTCTTCTTCCCTATTATTAGATGCGCATATCTCAGATTCATAAATGGTAAAGATTGGAAAATGAAAAGTTAATTTATTGTATATAATTCCACTGAACACATTTTGGGTGAAATTGTTTGACCAAATGTGATATATTATTGTTGCTGTTGTAGAAGTTACACGTGTTGGCTTATTTATAGTATTGAACAAAAGTTTAGAATAGCATGTGGAGATAAATTCAGCTACTTTGTTGTCATCTTTATATTTTAATAAGTTAAGATTAAAGTCCCCGGTAAGGTAACATTTTTTCCTCTCATCACTTATTACTGAGATTGTCATTAAATTTGTCATGAAAATATCTGAAATCAGTGTGTGGCCTTCTATATATTATGCCTACTATTATGTTGTCCGAGTTGGTGTTACATATTTCAATAAATAATGTCTCTATACTATTATGTTGAATTGTTAAGTCGTCTCTTACTATGTATTTGTAGCCTGTTTTAAGGTACAAGGACACTCCCCCACTGGTTCGTGTGAAATTTTTATTGAATCTTGTGGAATTAGGAATATCATATAAGTGCTGTATATCAGATGTTAGTTTTGTTTCACATAAGCCTATCACATCAAACTTAATCGAAATCGGGTTCAGACACTGCTCAATGAAATCATCAAAATGCAGTGGTATACTATTAATGTTATAGCTTAACCTATTAAGTGCGCATGGGGGTAATTAGACACCTCTGCCTGTGCTGACGTATTTGAGCTGTTTCCATCACTAAAATATTCATTTTACCATATATAGCATTAATACTTATCCATACGCGCGTATTATGGGTTGATTATAATGGTATTAACCTGAAACAACAATAAAACGAGTGAAAACAGCGTTTGGATGGTCAAAATCGGAGATACAGGCCGCGAGTTATATAATGTATGGGTGAGGCAACCTGCTTTCCCGCCAATTTCCCCCAAGGCCACTGAGACACAGTCGATCGATACTCTCTCTCTCTCTCTCTTGCACTCGCTTGCTAACAGTGATGTCAATGCCCTGCTTGCAACTCGCTAATGTTAGCACGAAAATATACCTCAGAATAAAGGAATAACAGGGAAAATAGGTGATAACTGAAGGAGGGGAGGAAAGTGGGGAAGGAGGGGAGGTAGAGGAGTGATATTTTGCATGGCCCAGAGGCAAAAAAAAAAGTTTAAAGTTGATTTTTTTTTCTCTGACTCTTAAGAGTCTTCCCGCAGTCCGCCGGGGGAACTCTTAAGAGTCTTCCCGCAGTTCCCGGGTTAAGAGAGAAAAGTTAAATCTGGGAATTTTATGATACTGTTCTTCAAAGCTATGAGGGAAAACATAATTGCATAATGGATTTTTATAATTTAGAGAACTAAATAAATAGTTGTCGGGGTCTACATCGGCATTGTAAGCACATCATTGAAGCTAAAAGGGTTAAAGATTAATTTATCTAGTGTGTTTAAAAGGATATTTTCACTGTTGGGATTATACAAATTTTGGTTGATGTGTAATAACAAATCTTCATCATTTAGATGTGAAAAAGGTAAGATGTCGTCCATCTTGAAAGGTTAACTATGTGTGAAACTATATCATTATTTCTTGTTTGGGAATCTAGTTGGTTGTTTCCTATGTCGCTGGTGGTGCTGAGGTGCTGAGGGGGTTGAGTGGTCAGCTTCCCCCAACTGCTCAGGTTCAACCTCTCCCTGTAGACGTTGAGGCAGGTCCAAGCTCGACCCCCGGTGCTGGTCTGGGGGCCGGCACCACGTAGGACATCTTCCTGGTGTAACCTGGCAGTGGAGGCTCGGATTTTCGGGGGCGGAGTTCTGCTTGGATTAGAGGTAGGTGGTCGCTCACTGGATTGTGGGGTGCTGGAGATCCTGGGAGAGGGTAGGAGTGAGGTGGGTAGGGGCTGGTGGTGGGGTGAAACAGTGGTGGATTGGCGAAGTGGTGGTGGGGAGGCGGCAGAGCGTTGGGGGGAGGGTCAAATTGGTGGTAGTGGAGTGGTGGTCCTGCTATGGGGTGGAGGAGTGGTGGTGGTGGTTTGGCGGGGAGAGATGTAGTGTTGTCGTCTGGCTCCTATCCCTCCACGAGGTTCTCTCACAATGAGTGTTCGGTAGTTGAAAGAGGCTGTTTTACCGCTTCTCCTCGCTTTGTTAAGGGAACCAAGCTGACTTCGACGGATTTCCAGGGTGGTGGGGCACAGATCCTAGTTGACGTAAATGTCTGTCCCTTTCAGCTTTGTTCTGTTGCGGTAGACAGCATCACGGTCAGGGAAGCTTGAGAATTTAGCCACAATGTCTCTAGGTCCTACTCCAGTGATTCTGCCAACTCTGTGAACCCTTTCAAAGGGTTTGATGGTTAGATTCATCTTGCTATGTATGAAGGTTTCAATTTTCTTCTGGCTCTGCTCCCAGTTCTCCCCAGTTGCCTCGGGGACCCCTGAGAATCGCAGGTTGTTCCGCCGGCCTTGATCGTCGAGGTAATCCAGTCGTTGTTTTGTTTCCTTCAGCTCGTTTTTCAGTTGTTGGTTTTCCCCCTTCAATTGATGAATAGCGTTCAGGCCAGGTAGCGAATCATCCAGCCTTGATTGAGTGAACTCCAGGCTAGTGATGATATCATTTATCCTCTTGTCTACTTCCTTCACAGATTCCATGAATTGTCGTTGTAAGCGATCTAATGAGTCATTGAAGTATTTTCGTTGGACATCGAACAGCGTTAGGATCTCCTGTCTCTCCATGGTGGTAGTGAGTGAAGATTTTTTAAATTAGTGACGTCACAAAGTTAGTGCGTATGCGCTGACTCCGGAAAATTTTGGCCTTGGTTGGCAACCTGTCTAGGGGAGTAAACCTGATACAAATCCGTACTGCTTAGCTAGGGGTAAGGCAGGTTAGTGGATGGATTAGCCGAACACCACTGTAGAAAAATAGTGCTAACAAGATACACAGAGGGCCTCGGAGTCGGACGGATCCTAAATTGAGTGGTCAATCCTGTAAGTCCTTCACTAAACTGGCTCGGATTGTCCCTCTCACAGGGAATAGGTCCGGTTGGGGGCATTCTGTGTATGGCCACCCTCGTAAGGGGAGTAAGGCGTCCGGCAATATATATATATATATATATATATATATATATATATACACTAGGCCTATATATATATATATACGGTATATATGTACCGGTACTGTATATATAGCCTATATATATATATATATAATTATACATATATATATATATATATATATATATATATATATATATATATATATATTCAATTTTCCAATTTTTATACAAAAATACTCTGCTGAAACATGACTTACTGGACAGAATGTACAGCACTGTCATTTATTGGTATAATCTTTCATTAGTTTTAATTTATGGAGAGTTTTATCATTACAGGAACATAAAATGCAGTGAATATTAGTTCAGATATACATCACATCAAGTACGTACCGGTATCAGTATATAGGTGTTGTTAAATGGTAGGTCTATCATCATTAGTACAGTACCGATATGCATGTAGGCTACCGGTATATTATATTTTGCCTTACATTGAGTCTTACTCAATACCGGTATCAATTATTCTTAACAAGAAAGAGGAACATAGTGTATACAAGTTTGAACCAGCCTGTGTGAAACCTATGAGAGCTCTCCAGAGTTTTAAATTCAGTTTAATGATCCCAGCTGAAGTCAGTAGCCTCGAGTTGCCGTGATCTCTAAATTTGCTATATATTTGTTTATGCTTGCAAAGAAATACTGGTATATATATATTATAAATAAGTAGGCTAGGCTGCTAGGCATCCCAAATCCTAAACCCAGGGAAAGGAAAATAATAAATAAATAAATACAATATAAGATACAAATAATACATCTCCAGTTAGGGCCACTAGGGGTAAGGATGTAGTATTTGGGCATACCACCTGCCTTGTTTACACTACTCGGCACGCTCTCGATCATTTTCCCGTCTATTTTGACTGCCGTGGGATATAATAGGTTGAGGGGGTCTTTTTCCAGCCTCACCCCCATAGCCTATGACTTATTCTATCTATCTATCTATTGCCTGACGCCGTGATCCCTGAAGGGGTGGCAACGAACGAACCGCCCCCATGCACCTCTGTCCCCAGTGAGTTGACGCAACCCCCCCCCAACCAGCACCGCCTTCTTTCATGTAGTTCATCACTCCATCCTTCCACCTCATATTCGGTCTAACTCTCCCTCTCTGTCCCTCCACCTCGCTCTCGTACACTCTCTTAGTCATTCTCTCGCTTTCCATACGTTCCATATGGCCGAACCATCTCAAGTTGTTCCTTTTCACACTTTCCAGCACATCTACCTCCACACCACACCTCCTTCTTACTTCCTCATTAGTCTGTCTATCCCTCCATGTAACTCCGCATGCACTCCTTAAAGTAATTCATTTCCACTGCTCTCACTCTTGGTCTGAGTCTCTCAACCAACGTCCATGCTTCGCTTCCGTAAGTCAGTGTCGGCATTACCACACTGTCATGCAAGGACTTCTTCACTTCCATACTGACCACCCTATTTCTTGTTACTGCTTTTAGCGTTCCTACAACCCTCTTCCCCTGTTGTACCCTCTCCATCACTTCTTCATCCATAGTCCCATCTTTACTCAACACACTGCCCAGATACTTAAAAGAGTTGACGATCTCCATAGCCTGACCCTTCAGCTTCACCTCACACTCTGTGACTTCACCCCTTTCGAAGACCATAACCTTGCTCTTCCCCGTATTTACCTTCAAATTCCGTTTTTTGCACACTGTTCCAAACTCATTTACCAGACCCTGCAACTCCCATTCATTATCACTCATCAGAACTGTATCATCCGCAAACAGCAGTATAGGTAGTTTCCACTCAATTCCCTCCCTTTTCAGCGATACACCAACATCCACTGCTCTTGATAGGATTTCTTTCATGGCTCCATCCATATATACAGTAAACAACCACGGGGACATCACACACCCCTGTTTCAAACCAACATTCAGGTCAAAGAACTCGCTCTGCTCACTCTCCACACATACTGCCGCCTTTGCATCCTCATACATGCTCTTCACTGCTTTCAGCAACTTGCCCTCTACTCCGTATATTCTAAGTACTTTCCACAAACCTTCTCTATCCACTCTGTCATAGGCCTTCTCCAAGTCCATAAAGGCAACATACACCTTTTGTTTCTTCTCCAGCTACTTCTCCACAACACAACTCAGGGTAAAAATCTGATCTACACATCCTCTTCCCTTCCTAAAACCTCCCTGCTCGTCGCCTATCCATTTCTCTGTTCTCACTCTCACTCTCTCAATCACTACCCTACTGTATACCTTCCCTACTACGCTTAGAAGACATATTCCTCGGTGGTTACCACACACTCCTCTTTCCCCTTTGCCCTTATATAGGGGGACTATTATGCCAGTCTTCCAGTCATCGGGTGCACTCCCCTTCTCCCATGCTAGTTTGCACATTTTCCATACCCATTCTATCACTATCTCACCACCATACCTCAACATTTCCCCACACACTCCATCTGTTCCTGGTGCTTTCCCCAACTTCACTCTCTTCATGGCTTCCCACACTTCTGACCTCCTGATCCCCACCTCCTCCTCCACTACTTCTCTTCTTCTCCCTCCCATACCATATCCAGCTATGTTTGCTGGCTCTTCATTCCTTACATTTAGCAACTCACTGAAGTACTCCCTCCATCTTTCGACTCTCTCTTGCTTCTCTCGGCTAGCATTCTCCCATTCTTATCTTTCACACCCTTACTGTTTCCCTTGCTACCTTCCCTAACTTTCTTGACTTCTTTCCAGAACAGTTTTTTACTCTCCCTCCATTTTACACTCAGATTCCTTCCAAATTCCTCATCTACTCTTCTCTTACTTTCCTTCACTACTCTCTTCACCACCCTCTTACTCTCCATGTACCTCGCTCGTTTCTGTCTCTCGGAATCTTCATTCCCTCTACTACCCAACCACTCTTTATATGCTTTCTTCTTTTCTTCCACAGCTATTCTTACCTCTTCTGTAAGAATAGCTGTGGAAGAAAAGAAGAAAGCATATAGAGAGTGGTTGGGTAGTAGTAGTCTTTTTCCAGCCTCACCCCCATAGCCTATGACTTATTGTCATCATCATATATATTTCTAACAGAGGGCAAATAACAAAACAAATAATAGCCTATGACTTATTGTCATCATCATATATATTTCTAGCAGAGGGCAAATAACAAAACAAAAAAATAGCCATCAAAATAGACAGGAACATAACCGAGAGCGCACGACCGATATAAACATGACGACCACATGCCTGGATACTAAATACTTCCCGGGCTAGGTTGCGGCATCTGCCTTGCCAATGCCATCTTAGCATTTAAAAGAAAAGGGCAAGGGAAGGGCTGGTAGAGTGGCAGGCTGACCCCTGGGCCCACTAAATTTTTAAAAAGCCGCTTTCTGTCTAAGGCAAATACGGTACTTCATACTTAACCTTACCAGGCAAGCAGCTTATGTAGGCCTATATATAGGCCCCTCTCTCTCTCTCTCTCTTTCTCTCTCTCTCTCTCTATATATATATATATATAGACCGGTATATACCCCCCCATTAATTATTGTCTTCAACATATGGGCTATATCACCAGCAGGTGAAAATAACAAGTCAAATTATATGCGATGATGCAAATGTAACTGCGAGTATCTATCTATCTATCTATTGCCGGACGCCTTACTCCCCTTACGAGGGTGGCCATACACAGAATGCCCCCAAGCGGACCTATTCCCTGTGAGAGGGACAACCCGAGCCAGTTTAGTAAAGGACTTACAGGATTGACCACTCAATTTAGGATCTATCCGACTCCGAGGCCCTCTGTGTATCTTGTTAGCACTATTTTTCTACAGTGGTGTTCGGCTAATCCATCCACTAACCTGCCTTACCCTTAGGTAAGCAGCACGGATTTGTGTCAGGTTTACTCCCCTAGACAGGTTGCCAACCAAGGCTGACGAGTCCCATCCACCCGGATTTGTATAAGGTTGTCTCCCCTAGATGAGTTGCCGACCAAGGCTAACGAGTCCCATCCACCCAGAGAACTGCGAGCATGCTTCTATGTAAAAATAGTGGAAAGTACGCCCACCAACACAACTCTTACCGGCCTATGTTTCGGAAAGTACGCCCACCATCACAACTCTTACCGGCCTATGTTTCAATGAGACTCAAAAACACACTCACGATACACTTACTATATACCGGTACTGGGTACCGATCTAGGCCTAGGCTATTGTCTCGTGAAATAAAGTCCCCAAAATATAGCAACATAAAGCTAGCCTACTATTACCATGCAATTTGCAACCACAGACTGGCCATGTGGAAGCCTAAACTGAATATTGACAAATGCCATATGCTACACCTGGGAAAAAATAACACAAAAACCAGTTCAAATTTTGGAGGATGTGATGCTCTCGGCTAAAGAGCAAGCAAAGGATCTAGGTAATACAATAAGCTCTTCATTAAAATTCCATGACCATGTTGCTGAGGTTACCTCAAAGGCTAACCAGCTACTTGGTAGGCTACATGAAACATTGAACAATATATTTCAGTTAACCTAACCCAATCTATTATATTAGGTGACTATTTATGCATGTAAAATTTAAAATTAGGCTATACCGGTATTGCAACATTACCGGTATCAAATTATTGAGATACTGTATAAGTACAGGTCTCCCCACTGCACAGGATTATACCACGCATTTTCTTCGGCTTTCCTCGGTAAATGTTGTGTTGGCGGATTTGTAGCCTATATTACGGTTGCAGTAATATTCCTGTCTAATTTGAATGCTTGGCAAGTTCCTGTGTAGCAGGGAGAACTGTTTTTCAGATGCCTATTTACTAAGAAACATTGAACAATATTGGGAAGGATGTAGTATCCGGGTGTACGGTCGCCATGTTTACATAGGTTGTGTGCTCGCGGTTAAGTTTCCGTCTATTTTTTCTGTAATTTACCCCCTGCTGGCAATATATATGATGATGACAATAAGTCATAAAGGGGGGGGGGGGGGGGGGGGGGCCAAACCCCCCCCCCCCCCCCCTTCAACCCATTATTGTATCCCACAGCAGTCAAATTAGACGGGAACATGATCGCGAGCGTGTGAATAGACTGTAAACAAGGCACCCTAATACTATACCCGAAAACTACATCCTTGCCATGATATTTTTAACCTATGTATGTATATACTCAGGCACACACCCCAATGCTGGGGGCGGCCGACTCAAAACAGAGCACGAACAGAAACCTGTAAAGCTCCAATTCTTAGGGTCCGGGACCACTTTCGCATTCCCTTGCCCCTTTTTCTGTCTCTTGGGTAGGAGAATTTTACAACGGAGGTCCTGGGAGAAGGATTCCTAGCCACCTGCCCCCAAACCAAAACTTAACCTAGTATACATATAGGCTACAGTATGTACTCCAATTTTGCGAGAAATTGGTCGACATTGCAGGACGCAAAATTGGATTAACTAACCTTATGGGGGAAAATGAATATGGTCGACATTTCATCAGTGATGGCCCAATTTTACATGATTTCCGTCATTTATTTGCTTTGTTTGTACACACATACATGTAATTATACATCCCACAATAAAGAAAAATACAGAAAAACATAAGAAATTATCATCATCCTTGAGAAAATCAAATTAAATGAGCAATTGAGCATTTACCTAGACTCGAAAGATGGCTGAGCTTCCTGGGATGGAATGAGGGTGTCCGAGGCTTGGGTGGCCCGGCCCCCCCCCCCCCCCCCAAAAAAAAAACTAGTGCGGAAAGCCCCACTTTCTTACGGTGACACCCACAAAAGTAGAGTTACATCGCAAAATTAGGTTTTCATCAAAAATTGGGGGATGGATGTAGTGATCGGGCGTACGGTCGTCATGTTGTGCGCTCGCAGTTATGTTCCCGTCTATTTCGACGCTATATTTTCTGCTATTTGCCCCCTGTCATTACTACATGAATACTAGGTTAGGTTAGGTTAGGTTGTTTGGTTAGGCTAATGTATTTTTATATCCAAAGGCAGTCAAAATAGACGGGAACATGATGGGAAAGGTCCGACGCTACTACGCGTAGTACAAAGGGAGTACAAAGGAAATCAAGCAACAACAGTCTAGTGACCCTTCTAGGCTGCTTGTCCTCCAAAACACTGAGGATCAAGTGTCCAAACAGTGATTTAGAGTGGGTAAGGGAACATTGGAAATGGAACTACTGCCCTGGAACTAATGTCCTTGGCAGGACTAGGAAGTTAGTAGGGGACATATGGGTTAGTAACTGAGGGGAGGATAAAATAAAGTTATTCATTTACAAATGCAGTCAGTCGCGGGTTTGATGCGAGATATTTGTCTAGGGGGAGTTTAAATGAATCAACGGTGCTGCAGTCTATAACGTCTCGGGGAAGCCCATTCCACAAGTTGACAACTCGATTGAAGAAGAAATTCTTAGATTCGTGTGAGTTAAAAGATATACCAATAATTTTGCCACCGTTTCCCCGCATGTAATTAGATTGGTCGATAGTGAAGTACTTACTACAGTTCATATTGTCGATGCCTTTGATGATTTTGAACACTTGAATTAAGTCACCTCTTAATCTGCGCTGGATTAAAGGAAATAGATTTAATTCTCTAAGACGCTCTTCGTATGGTTTGTTCTTTAGGCTAGGTATCATTTTGGTAACTCTACGTTGAACTCATTCTAGCTTGTTTATGTCTTTTTGGTAATAAGGTCACCAGCATTGAACGCAGTATTCCAGAAGAGGGCGGACTAAGGAATTGTAAAGGGTTAGGATAACGTCTTTGGATTTATGCTCAAATGACCTGCCTATAAAGCCAATTATTTTGTTTGCCTTCTTAACAACTTCTGAACATTGTTGACTCGGTTTTAGGTTACTCGATATTGTTACTCCCAGATCGGTTTCTCTGTTTACATTCTTAAGCTGAGTGCCATTCATCGAATAGTTTGCTTTCTCATTTAGGTATCCGATATGTAGTACTTTACATTTATCCGCATTGAAACTCATTTGCCAAATTTGGGCCCAATGTGACAATTTATCTAGATTGTGTTGCATATCGTCAACTTGATCTTTTTGAGAGTACGCTATTTGCAATTTTTGGTATCGTCAGCAAATTTTGAGATTGTACAGGTGAGACCCTCATCTATGTCGTTGATGTAAATTAGAAAGAGAATTGGTCCTAGTACCGATCCCTGGGGTACCCCGCTACTTACATTGGTCCATTTAGATGCCTTACCGTTTATGACTACTCCTTTGCTTTCTGTCGCGGAGCCAATTTTCTATCCATTTCAACACACCGTCTTGTATTCCATGCGCTTTTAGTTTTAGCAGTAAACGTTTGGGGGAACTTTGTCAAAGGCCTTTTGAAAATCAAGGTATATAATATCAACAGCTTTACTCTATCGTAGAGGTTGAGGATATCGTGGAAGAAGTCTAAGAGGTTTGTTAAACAGGAACGTTTTTTACGAAAGCCGTGTTGAGTATCTTTAACCCCTGAAGTGCGCATGGGGGTAATTGGAAACGTCCCCCTGTGCTGACGTATTTGAGGTGTTTCCGTCACTAAAATATTCATTGTGCCATTAATAGCATTAATACTTATCCATATGCGCCTATTATGGGTTGATTATAAAGGTATTAACCTGAAACAACAATAAAACGAGTGAAAACAGCGTTTGGATGGTCCAAAATCGGAGAGCCCGCGAGTTGTATAATGTCGGGTGGCAGCTACTTTCCCGCCAATTTTCCCCCCAAGGCCACTGAGACACAGTCGATCGATACTCTCTCCTCTCTCTTGCACTCGCTTGCCAATCAGTGCTGACAACACCCTGCTTGCAACTCGCTAATGTTAGCACGAAAAATATACCTCAGAATAAGGGAATAACAGGGAAAATAGGTGATAACTGAAGGAGAGGAGGAAAGTGGGGAAGGAGGGGAGGTAGATCGACTGTGTCTCAGTGGCCTTGGGGGAAATTGGCGGGAAAGCAGATTGCCTCACCCATACATTTATACAACTCCGCGGGCTATATCTCAGGGGGCGATTTTGACCATCCAAACGCTGTTTTCACTCGTTTTATTGTTGTTTCAGGTTTTACCTTTATAATCAACCCAATAGGCGCATATGGATTAATGCTATTATGGCACATGAATATTTTAGTGACGGAAACACCTCAAATACGTCAGCACAGGGGGACGTTTCCAATTACCCCCATGCGCACTTCAGAGGTTAAGTATGTTATTTTCCTCTAAGTGATTTACGAGTCTGTCTCTTATGACCGTTTCTAGCATTTTACATACAACTGAGGTTAAGCTAATTGGACGATAGTTACTGGGTAGGGATTTGCTGCCTTTTTTGAATATCGGTGTTACGTTGGCTATCTTCCACTGATCAGGCATAGTTCCAGACTGCAAGGATTTATTGAATAGTAATGTCAGTGGTTTGGAGAGCTCATCCTTAGCTTCCTTTAGAACTCTAGGCGAGATTGTATCAGGTCCAGGCGTTTTATATACCTTGAGTTTATCTAAACAATTCAATACTTCTCTCTCTGTAACGGTGATATTGCTTAGAACATCTGTGTAACATAGAACATAGTGTAAACAAGGCTGGCGGTACGCCCGCACTTAACATTCTTGCCAAAATTGGTTAGTGGGGTCTCGGTCGCAAAATTGGTGTTTTGCAAAATCAGAACACGCAAAATTGGATTAAGTACCGGTACTGTATATTTGACTATTTATGAATGTAAGATGTAAACATATATTGCAACCTTACCTAATTAGGCTACTGAGATATACAGTATGTACAGGTCTCCTCACTTCACAGGATTATACCAAATGCTTTTTTTTTTAATTATCCCACGACCAGCTGTTATTTGCCTCCTGCTGGTAATATATATGACGATGGAATCTTTCATGGCACGGTGAATTGGTAAAATGTTATATGGCTATAACTAATTTCGGTAAACGTACAGTTACCTGTCCCCCACCACCTCCCCCCTTCAAAACACGCCTTTTAGCGTGTTTTTGGATGGTTCAGCAGACGTGGAAACCGAAAAAAACACGTATTTTGATACAAATTTATTACCAACCTGTGATGCCTACCAGCGTTGGCAGAATCGCCTCCCGTTAGCCGCTAGCGCTCGCCAGGGCAGTGAAGTGGGCTACAGTTATCAGAGAATGTTGTTCTTTCTTTCATAGTACTTGCATTGTTACTGACAGTCCAGTGGTGGTCTTTATTTTCGTCTGTGACAACGGGAAGTATTTTATATTATGAATAGAATATAACATGCATTGTGTATAGTTAAGGAGAGAGAACAATATAGGCAGTGAGTTGGTAGTGTGTGCGTGCGTATACATGTGCTGCCTCCCTCGCTCGGAGGCTCGCGTGCGTGCCTTCTACCGCCTCTTGATTGGCTGGTGGTTCTTGGCGCATCATGGAGGCCTGCTGCCTTGTGACGTATCGGTCTGTGATTGGCCGACCACCATGCCTTTGTGGGATCCTGGGGGTCCCGAGGAGCTACCCTCTATAGAGCAGGCTAGGGACGCACATGACTAACATCCTTTTTACCACTGTCCCCCATATCTCCACCATTCTGATACTGTCTCTCTTCCTCAACTTCTTCTCTTTCATTCCTCTAATTTTTTAACGTCACAACACTCCCTTTGGGTTCTGCACACGATTTCTTATCGGCCCAACGTATTATGTGCGTCACTCTCTGAGATATTTACATGTACTTAGAATAGGTTTGAGGGTTCTTAGTTAGTAGAGGTTAAGAACTCAGTGTGTGTCTCCATTATTGATTTAGTGCTCTGCTGGGTTATTTAATGCTAGACTGGGATAAGGCTTCTGTTGTCGTTGTCAGTGATGTGTGTACTGTTCGCTTATACCTACACGACTTCGACGGTTTCTGTGGTAGCCTAGGTTGTCTTTTTGGTTGTGCCTTTTGTGAGTGCAGCATCGTGTGGTAAGAGGGCATTAGCCTACTACCTTGTCACACAGTGCTGCCTCTTTGCTTGACTTTAGAGGGATCGCCAGGGTAGAACCAGATACTTGAGATCTGGATCTACCAAGAGAGCATCCCCGTCATTAACGTAACTTTAATCATACCGCCTTAAGGACAACACTAGGCTATGAGCCAGTCTTGCTCAGCCACAGTTTCCTAACCTTGATATCCCAGCTATACTTTATTCGCCGAGCAGACACTAGTTAGGACATGAACTCTTCATGGTATGTATGCATTATTATTCACGGCATTTATTAGTCTAGGTTGTTGTTGAGTTGCACAACCATAGCAGACTGTTTCGTTGATGAGGAAGCATTTCTTTTAGTGTCGAGCATTACTGCCGTTGCGCATTTATAGTATTCCCGTGTCAGTTAACATTATATGTCCTATCTTTTAGTGTATTCAGTCTACACATGTGGTGTCCTGCCTCCTGCCTTTATATAATTTAAGATACGAGCCTCATATGAGCATCAGACTTTCTACAGAAGTTTCCAGGTCTATGCGGTAGGACTAGACTTCACTTTCTTTCAGATAGGAGTGAAGAGTTTATTGTTGTTTAGAGTAACTGTATTGAAGCATCTTTTTATTGCATTAAATCTTGCAGTGATTTAATTGACTTTTCCATAGCTCCCCTTTTATGCATTTTAACGTAACTTGCATCTTGTTTGTTATCAGGCTATACCAGTGTGGGTTAGACTGAAGTAGAGTACATTTAAGCCCAGTTAACACCTTACGAGCGGCCTATGCGGTTTATTTATATGTACCGCCCAGCGGGGTGTTTTTAGCCAAAATAGGGCTGTTTACGTGATCATTTTCATGCCTAAATAAGACCCAGAACGTAAAACAAGTACCTATCCCTGAAAGGGCATAAACAGAGCTTTCGAATGACACCATAACGATCCTTTTATGATGGCTAGTTTTCTTGCAATAACCGTGCAACGCGAGTGCAAAAAGCATGTAATTCGGTACTTTCCCCATATAATTCAGTATCTAGCGAGTGAGAGAGGGAGGAGGGAGCTGAGATTCGTGTCAGTAGGTTTGCCGCGGTGGTCTGGAGCAGTCATACGCTCGCTAGTCTCCTGCCACCACTTGTCTCTCTCTCTCAGCAACATTACGTGCTGAAATTGCCACTCGACCTATGTCGAGCGCCGCCACATAGTCCAGCTTTATTAAATACGACTTATGTGGTGAGCCGCTAATTAAGGGTTAAGGATACCCCGTTATCGCAGATTAATTTGGGAGGGTATAGGTGTATTTGTTAGCCGGCATATAAGTTCAAGGGTTTGGATCTAGCGTACCGTTGTTGCATAGTGCCCTATTACTAGTCCAATCATTAAGTGCCCTTGTTTTATTAGTAGCCCCGGTCGTAACAAATGGCGACCTTGCCTAGTATCTTATCTTATATGACCAAGTCGTCATAACAAATGGCGACCTTGGCCAGTATCTTATTTTAGTAGAAACCGGGGTCCATTTGTTGATTATTGCAGTAATAACAAATAATGACCTTGCCTGGTATCTAAGGAAGAATTGCAGGTTTGATGGACATTTGTTTTTTGAGGAATATTTTGGACACGTGGATTTTTTTTTTGCAACGTAGTATAGCACTTGAGTTGTCTTCGAGCATTTTATATTTTTGAGTGAATAGTACTACATGAGAGTTTAGGTTCTTTATTTTTAAAAACGTTGAGAATTTTCGGTGGACACTATGTCGAACGACGGATCAATGTACAGTGAGGACACAGTACGGGAAGCAGACTCTGAGGTGCAGCAGCGGGGTTTGTTAGAAGGCATTAGAGTTATAACTAGTGAGGAGGATGCAAAGAAGTTTCTGGAGATGCCTATTACTGTTGACCGGGTGTTGGAGATTGATCGGTATGGTCTCCAGTGTTTGGCCACGGTCATGGGTCATGTCGGCACTAGCAGCATGACGAGAGGTGACCTGGTGGCCTGGGTGCTCGGCGGGGTGCATGGGGCTTCGGGGGGAGCGGGAGCTGGGGCACCTTCGGCCCAGCTCCCATTCCACTCGACTCCTACCATGGCGCCCCCTCGGGCTCCGGAGCCGGGTACGTTCCCGCAGGCCGATAGTCACTGGCAGCGTGGTTTGCACTTGGGTGGGTCTCCAATTGTTGCATCTCCTCCTCCTGAAGGTTTAACGGCAGAGATGATCTTCCAGCTTGAGTTGGCTAAGATTGAGCAACGAAAGCATGAGACTGAGCTCGAGCAACGGCAGCGGGAGGCTGAGGCTGAGGAGAGAAAGACAAAGTACTGTGCAGACATAGAGCTTGAGAAGTCTCGGGTGGAGTCGACTGGGCAGCGTCTCGGTGCTGGGAATCGAGGTCTTGATCAGTCTTTATCGCACCTTCTTAAGTTAGTCCCTGTATTTGACGAGTCGGGTGTCACCGAATTTTGCACGATCCTGTCCTAGCAAGCTACCTACAACAGTCGTGTCTTTGGCTCTCAACATTGGAGTGTCTTTGAAGTCGTCTGCGTTTGCCCGGGGTAAATGTTCAGAGGCTGGAGCACTGCCAGTGAAGAAGTGTCCGGAAGGCTTGACACCTGTCCGGGATACTTTTTGTGACCATAGAGGGCGCGGCTACGTGAGTTGGGCTGGTTGCAAGCATGGAGTAGAATTGTTGCGTGATATGGGTGCTTCCTTGACATTGATGAAAAACTTTACAGGCAAACCTATAAACGCGGCACGGGTAGTCGTGGTGCAGGGTATCAATGCTACAAAGTCATACCCGTTGGTCCGAGTGGAGCTGGAGGTAGAAGGTGTGACACGAGAGTTGGATGTCGGAATCGTGGAGAAACTGCCAGTAGAGGGCGTCGACCTTCTTCTTGGCAACGACTTTGCGGTACCTGCTTCTGAGGTTCCACCCTTAGTCGGTGCCGAGAGGGCGGCCGACGTGAGTAGGGAGGGGCAGAAGTTGGTCGAGGGGTGTCAACCACAGCAGAGGGCGTGTGTTGTCACCCGATCTCGTGCATCTAAAGTGTCACAGCCGATTCCTCAGTCTCTAGACCAGCGGAGAACGGTCGGACGGAGCAAACTAAAGTTGGGAGTTTTGCGAGTTTTGCTCCAGCGGCTCTCTTTAGCGGCTTAGTACTTGACCCAGAGGTGAGCTCCGGAGGGGCCCCAGAACCTGTCACCTCTAGTGACATGGTTGGGCCTGATGGCACTCCGCGACTTAGTAGTTCCCAGTTGGAGGAGAGTTGTGGGAACGGGGCTACTGAACACGAGGACGGGGAAACATGTCATGTGAACCTGTTGGAGGAGTTTGTGAGGCAACCACCTGAGCAGCCTACTGTCCCTGCGTTGGTCTGCAGCGGCCAAGGAGGAGAAGGAGAGGGGGGCAGTAGGGCACAGGTGGAGGAGAGTTGGGATTGTCATGTCTCGGCGGAGCAGTGGGCGGGGGACACGAGTCTGGTGGCTGTGGAAGCGCTAGAGCACCTGCCTGAGCAGCAGTGTGCAGCGCTCCAGCACCAGCTCGGTTCATACCCCACTGGTCGTGCCGAGCACCCGAGCCTCACAACTCAGGCGGTGCAAGATGTTCCGCGGGCAGGTCACTTGAATGTTGGTAGACCGTTAGCCTCGTTGTTTCGGTGGTTCAAGGTGGGCGACGAGGCTTTGGCATGGTTGCCAGGTCAGGGTCGACCCATGGCTGCCAAGGGTGGTGGTCAGAAGGAGGACATTGAGCAGATTGGTGAGGTTGGCTATGGAGTGGATGTGCCCGGTCGTCGCATAGCCTCCCAATGCTGCTCTAGTCGAATGCAACAGCCCTACCATAGACCGACTGTATCTGGCCATGGCGATAAAAGTCAGGATGCTGCCCAGGCAGATGTAGTCGCAAGGAATGCGGGGGTGTGCATGTACGGTATCGGTGGGGAAGCCTTAGCAATTATGAACTATGGGAGTGACTGCACAGGTGGTACTGATTGTCTCTCTCATGACCTGGCTGTTCTAGGGACGAAGGTGGAGAAGGAGGGAGACTACAGGTTAGAAGCTGCGGTCTCGGGTGGGTTGTGGGAGGGCACTAGGCATGTTGTTCTGCGAGAGAAGTTGTTTACTAGGCTGTGGCATTGCATCCGCATGTTTGTTGCTTCTCCAGGCCTGATGTACGGGGTAGAATCCGACATGGAGGCTGGAGACAGTGCAAGGCTCAGTTTAATTCCCTACCGAATAAATCCTGCTCAACAGCCTGTCGTGAAAACAGAGCTAGACGACATGTGGAAAAAGGGTCTGAGGGATAAAGGATATCGTGAGTGGTCGTTGCCAGTGAGTTTGCAACCTGAGTTGAGTGGCAAGATCCGTGTGTATGGTGATTGAAAGAGTGTGGAAGCATTATCCCTGACAGACGCCTATCCATTACCTAGAGTTGGCGATACCATAGACCGCATCGGGGCTGCCTTGCTCACCACGAAAGTAGAACTAGTGAAAGGTTATTGGCAGGCCCCGTTGCCGGAAAGAGCGAAAAGAAGTGCCAGTCTTGTGATAAACTGGGCAGTTTATCAGTGCCAGGTGTTGTCTTGCTGCCGGAACACAAGTTGGATGTGTGGCATGTTAAGGGCACTGATAATGTTTTGGCTGATTGTTTGTCACGGGAGGGTTTGTTTGCAGGAGAACCCTCGCCGTTCAGTCAGTGTGTGTTGAGAGTGGAGAAAAATCAGGCTTGCCCCTGTAGAGCAGCCGTCAAAAGCAACATTAAAATTAAATCCAAAAATCACATAAAAACTCTTTCTTTTGATAGTTAATTGTAAGTTGCCAATGTTATACCTAAAGTCCTAAGTTGAACCTGTCTTTCACTTAGTAGGCTGGGCTCTGTGAAGCTCGCTCAGGGAGCATAACAGGCTGAAATTATACTATTATGTTTGGGAGGGGTTATAAGATTTTATTTATGCTAAAATGTTGTTTTATTTATGATTGAGCTTTGCATTTCATTTCTGGCGGAGTGGCTGGTTGTGGCGGGTCTTGTCGGCGTTCTGCCTTGTCAGATATAGTGCTCGCCTAATGTTGAGCGTCCCATATCTTGGGCGGGGTGTGACGCCTACCAGCGTTGGCAGAATCGCCTCCCGTTAGCCGCTAGCGCTCGCCAGGGCAGTGAAGTGGGCTACAGTTATCAGAGAATGTTGTTCTTTCTTTCATAGTACTTGCATTGTTACTGATAGTCCAGTGGTGGTCTTTATTTTCGTCTGTGACAACGGGAAGTATTTTATATTATGAATAGAATATAACATGCATTGTGTATAGTTAAGGAGAGAGAACAATATAGGCAGTGAGGTGGTAGTGTGTGCGTGCGTATACATGTGCTGCCTCCCCCGCTCAGAGGCTCGCGCGGCGTGCCTTCTACCGCCTCTTGATTGGCTGGTGGTTCTTGGCGCGTCATGGAGGCCTGCTGCCTTGTGACGTATCGGTCTGTGATTAGCCGACCACCATGCCTTTGTGGGATCCTGGGGGTCCCGAGGAGCTACCCTCTTTAGAGCAGGCTAGGGACGCACATGACTAACATCCTTTTTACCACTGTTCCCCATATCTCCACCATTCTGATACTGTCTCTCTTCCTCAACTTCTTCTCTTTCATTCCTCTAATCTTTTAACGTCACAACACTCCCTTTGGGTTCTGCACACGATTTCATATCGGCCCATCGTATTATGTGCGTCGCTCTCTGAGATATTTACATGTACTTAGAATAGGTTTGTGGGTTCTTAGTTAGTAGAGGTTAAGAACTCGGTGTGTGTCTCCATTATTGATTTAGTGCTCTGCTGGGTTATTTAATGCTAGACTGGGATAAGGCTTCTGTTGTCGTTGTCAGCGATGTGTGTACGGATCGCTTATACCTACACGACTTCGACGGTTTCTGTGGTAGCCTAGGTTGTCTTTTTGGTTGTGCCTTTTGCGAGTGCAGCATCGTGTGGTAAGAGGGCATTAGCCTACTACCTTGTCACACAGTGCTGCCTCTCTGCTTGATTTTAGAGGGATCGCCAGGGTAGAACCAGATACTTGAGATCTGGATCTACCAAGAGAGCATCCCCGTCATTAACGTAACTTTAATCATACCGCCTTAAGGACAACGCTAGGCTATGAGCCAGTCTTGCTCAGCCACGGTTTCCTAACCTTGATATCCCAGCTAGACTTTATTCGCCGAGCAGACACTAGTTAGGACATGAACTCTTTATGGTATGTATGCATTATTATTCACGGCATTTATTAGTCTAGGTTGTTGTTGAGTTGCACAACCATAGCAGACTGTTTCGTTGATGAGGAAGCATTTCTTTTAGTGTCGAGCATTACTGCCGTTGCACATTTATAGTATTCCCGTGTCAGTTAACATTATATGTCCTATCTTTTAGTGTATTCAGTCTACACATGTGGTGTCCTGCCTCCTGCCTTTATATAATTTAAGATACGAGCATCTTATGAGCATCAGACTTTCTTCAGAAGTTTCCAGGTCTATGCTGTAGGACTAGACTTCACTTTCTTTCAGATAGGAGTGAAGAGTTTATTGTTGTTTAGAGTAACTGTATTGAAGCATCTTTTTATTGTATTAAATCTTGCAGTGATTTAATTGACCTTTCCATAGCTCCCCTTTTATGCATTTTAACGTAACTTGCATCTTGTTTGTTATCAGGCTATACTAGTGTGGGTTAGCCTGAAGTAGAGTACATTTATGCCCAGTTAAGGATACCCCATTATCGCAGATTAACTTTGGAGGGTATAGGTGTTTTTGTTAGCCGGCATATAAGTTCAAGGGTTTGGATCTAGCGTACAGTTGTTGCATAGTGCCCTATTACTAGTCCAATCATTAAGTGCCCTTGTTTTATTCGTAGCCCCGGTCGTAACAAACCAGATTCGAGTGTTTCAGGTATTTTTTTATATTCAGGCACTCCTGAATGATAAATCAAGCATCTGCATTAAATTAACTGTATTCTGCCGAAAAATATGCGAAAATAGCTTCAAAATGATACCAGAACGGGTCTCGTACGTGGCCTGGTTCACCCGCAGCGGTGCCATAGAAACGCAGGAAACCCGCTATTTGTTAGCACTCGCTCGCTCGGCAACATGTTGTGAGAGGCAGTGAGAGATCCGCGCGAGACACAGTCTACTTCAGTGAGCTGCTCGCTGCTCTGAGGGTCGGAGGTGGGCCCCTCACTGACACTCGATTTCTACGGTTTTTACAGGCTTTTAAAGCCTGGAAATTGCTGTAACTTGCCAAAACATTCCAGAACGTCACCAGCAGCGAAAGGGTTAATACTGAGGACTGTCACATTTTAGTATTTTTAACATTAGCCTAGCCTAACCTAACCGAAAACTAACCTATCTCGCCGACGGTCTAAACCCAGCTCACGTTCCCTTTTTATGGGTTCACGAAGGTTTGTAGTACTTCAATGTATCTATTTCAAGTCAAATATTTATTTCCGCGCATTATCAAACCATACTAAGTCTACTACTAATAATATTAACCCATTAGTACCAACAAAATAGTGACCAAATAGGGGTAGTATAACTGTAGATTTATCCTAGTTTCTTATTATATAGGCTAGGCTACTTATTGAATAGGTAAAATCTATCGAATGCGTAAAAACTGTTAGGTAAGATCCTGTGTAGCGGGAGGAACTGTTTTTCAGATGCCTATTTACTATAAGAATCATTGAACAATATATTTAACCTAGCCTAACCAAAGCCTAACCTAACCTAACCTAGTATATTAGTGAATTATTGATTTTATGAATGTAAAATGTAAAATTATATTGTAATATTACCAAATTATTGAGATAAATACAGGTCTACCCACTACACAGGATTATACCAACTGTTATTGGCAAGAATGTAGTTACCGGGTGTACCGTACTACCGCCCGTCTTGTTTACACTACGCGGACGCTCACCATCATGTTCCCGTCTATTTTGACTGCCTTTGGATACAAAAATACATTACCCTAACCAAACAACCTAACCTAACCTAGTATTATAGATTTATAAGTATTTATAGATGATTTATGTTGTATGTCGGTAGTGGTACACCCGGTAACTACATCCTTCCCAAAATCTATCTCATCATGATAGGACTTCTCTCATTTTGAATTGGTAAAATCTAGCTCTTTTTACGTACCGGTACCGGGTATTGGAGTTGTATCTTGAATTGGTAAAATGTAACTATAACTAATTACCGTACTTATTACTTATTGAATAGGTAAAATCTATTCAATGGCCTACGTAAAAACTTTATTTTTTCTTATAGGCTAGGCCTATTATTTTCCAGTGTTAGGTGGCTAGAGAGTGTTTCCCAGGCAAAAAATTTACTGAGTTCCGTATGGAGCTCAGTGGTCTGGTTAATCTGCTCTACATAACTAACTAAGGCAAGAATGTTAAGTGCGGGCATATCGCCAGCCTTGTTTACACTACGCGCAGTGGCATCGGACCTTTCCCATCATGTTCCCGTCTATTTTGACTGCCTTTGTATATAAAAATACATTAGCCTAACCAAACAACCTAACCTAACCTAACCTAGTATTTATGTAGTAATGACAGGGGGCAAATAGCAGAACATATAGCGTCGAAATAGACGGGAACGTAACTGCGAGCGTACAACATGATGACCGTACGCCCGAAAACTACATCCTTCCCCTAACTAACTAACAACGATAGGACTTCTTTAATTTTGAATCGGTATAATGTAGCTGTTTTTACGTATTGGAGTAAAATCTTGAATAGGCAAAATGTAACTACAACTAATGATAACTCTAGGGCCTACAGGCTACAGCGGTATAATCCTGTGTAGTGGGAGGACCTGTATTTATATCTCAATAATTTGGTAGCCTAGTGTTACAATCTATTTTTACATATTACATTCATAAATAATCCACTAATATACTAGGTTAGGTTAGGTTAGGTTAGGTTAGGTTAAAGATATTGTTCAATGTTTCTTAGTAAATAGGCATCTGAAAAACAATTACTCCCGCTACAGCCTACACAGGATCTTACCGCTACAGCTTCACAACCCCTGATTTGTCGCTATTATGTTGCTCATAATAGGTTACTATTGTTCGTAGTAGACTTAATATGGTTCGAACTTCGATGATACTCGGAACTGTATATTTGACTTGAAATAGGTACCGGTAGGCCTACATTGAAGTGTTAAAAACCTTCACCAAACTGAAACAAATTTTAATAGGCTATGATCTAAATTGCAACATCCTTATTCTGTAATAGCCTTCATATATTGCGAAATAATTAGTGGTAGCCTAGTTTTGGTAATGGGCCTAGGCCTAGGCCTATGTACCAAAGTAAGGGCGAGATCCTATTCCCTATAGGGGGGTATGGACATTTCGTCACCAACCCGGTTCGTCCCCAAAAACCCGTGTTGTTACCAAAATTCAGACCCGTTTCGTCACCACTATGTTTAATGGGCTCATTTTTAATTTAGGCTCAACTGTTAGGTTAATTTAAGGTTAGGTTAGGTTAAGTTAGGTTAGGTTAGGTTAGCTTAGGTTAGGTTAAGATAATATAATAGTAGGCTATAAAGGAAAACAAATCGTGCCAAGGGGCCTAAGATTCTCACGCATGCGCAGAGGATAGGATTTGGAAGGATTTGGTGCTGCAGACGCCTCCCAGAATCTAACAAAACCATATCAGATACATATCTACCGTCCCATAATACAAATAGGCCTAGGCAACCAATCATTGATAAATCTACAGTTATACTACCCCTATTTTGTCGCTATTCTGTTGGAACTAATGGGTTAATATTATTAGTAGTAGACTTAGTATGGTTTGATGATGCGCGGAAATGTATATTTGACTTGAAATAGATACATTGAAGTATTACAAACCTTCGCAAACCCATAAACAGGGAACGTGAGCAGGGTTTAGACCGTCGCGCACCCATAAACAGGGAACGTGAGGGGGAGTTTAGACCGTCGCGGAGACGGGTTACTTTTCGGTTAGGTTAGGTTAAGTTAAGTTAGGTTAGGCTAATGTTAAAAATACTAAAATGCGACGGTCCTCGGTATTAAACAACACTGTAGCCTATATCAAATAAAAAATAAAAAAACAACAAATTACCTGAAAAACTCGTAGGCTAGCCTATCTGGTTGGTGATAATTTTTTATCAAAATATGTTTTTTTCCAGTTTCCGCGTCTGCTGAACCATCCAAAAACACGCTAAAAGGCATGTTTTGAAGGGGGGAGGTGGTGGGGGTAGTGGGGGAGGGGTAGTATAACTGTAGATTTACCCAATCACTAAGTTTTAATCACAAATTATAACCATAAATACTTAACCTAGGCCTAAATCAACGTCCAATGGCCTTGAAATGGTAGTGGGTCATTAGGGTGACGAAACGTCCGATATCGCGGTGACGAAACGGGTCTGAGAGCCGTGAGAGGTGGTGACGAAACGGCTTGGTGACGAAACGTACTGTATCCCCTATAGGCTAGGCTAATTATCAAAGAAATAACTACATTTCTTGGTAAATATCCTAAGCCTAGGCCTATTAAGTATTAACCTAAGCCCGCACAATTGATCTTGGTATATAGCCTAGCCTAGGCATAGCCTAATCCTGTGTAGCGGGGAGACTTGTGTAGGCCTAGGCCTACTTAGGATATAGGCCTATCTCAATAATTTGGTAATGTTACAATAGCCTATAGCCTAGACCTAGGCCTATGTTTACATTTTACAGTCATAAATAGCCTAGTCCACTAATATACTAATAGGGCTAGCCTATAGGATACTAGCCTAATTAGGTTATGTTTTCATTAGGCTAGGTTAGGTTAAAGATAGCCTAGGCCTATTGTTCAGTTTCTTAATAAATCGGCATCTGAAAAGAGTTATGCACACTACACAGGACCTCACCCTGACCCTAAGTGTAACCGTAATTGTGAACACTACCAAACACTGTATCCTCCTGGAGTGCATTCAGTCTACCCAAACACGCAAACGGGATAGCTCTACTGAACGTGATCGCCTCTGATTCGACGAATCACGTTTGTGATTGTTTGCAATCAGACGGCAATCACACTAACACTCACTGGAGGTGACTAGCGAGGCTATCATAACAGTAGGCCTAAATCTCACCTCGACATTATATTATCATAAATAGGTCGCCATGGGATTGGGCCCATACTTGATTGGGCCCAGACGGGATTGGGCCCATACAGGATTGGGCCCATACTTGATTGGGCCCAGACGGGACTGGGCCCAGACGGAACTGGGCCCAGACGGGATTGGGCCCACGGGATTGGGCCCATACGGAATTGGGCCCAGACGGTATTGGGCCCATACGGAATTGGGCCCTGACAGGATTGGGCCCAGACGGGATTGAGCCCATACGGAATTGGGCCCAAACGGGATTGGGCCCAGACGGGATTGAGCCCATACGGAATTGGGCCCATACAGGATTGGGCCCATACAGAATTGGGCCCATACGGGATTGGGCCCATACGGAACTGGGCTCAGACGGGACTGGGCCCAGACGGGATGGTCATGCAGAATTGGGCCCAGATGGGATAGGGCCCATATGGAATTGGGACCAGACTTTCCCCACTACTACCATTTTATTCACCACTACCACTTTATCTACCACTTCCACTTTATCCACAACTACCACTTTATCTACCACTTTATCCACAACTACCATTTTATCCACCACTACCACTTTATCCACCACTACCACTTTATCTACCACAACTACTTTATCCACCACTACCACTTTATCCACCACTACAACTTTATTTTCCAATACCACTTTATCCACCACTACCACTTTATCTACCACAACCTTTTTATCTACCATTACCACTTTATCCACCACTACCACTTTATCCACCAGGCCGGTGAAGTTTAACTCTCAACCATTAATCCCCTTAACCTAACAAGTGCGCATGGGGGTAATTGGAAACGTCCCCCTGTGCTGACGTATTTGAGGTGTTTCCGTCACTAAAATATTCATTGTGCCATTAACCCGGGAACTGCAGGGAGACTCTTAAGAGTTCCCCCGGCGGACTGCGGGGAGACTCTTATGAGTGAGTGAAAAAAAAAATCAACTTTTGACATCGAAAAAAAAAAAAAAAAAAAAAAAAAAAAAAAAAAAAAAATTGGCCCCTGGGCCATGCAAAATCTCAGTCCTCTACCTCCCCTCCTTCCCCACTTTCCTCCTCTCCTTCAGTTATCACCTATTTTCCCTGTTATTCCCTTATTCTGAGGTATATTTTCGTGTTAACATTAGCGAGTTGCAAGCAGGGTGGTGTCATCACTGATGGCAAGCGAGTGCCATCTCGTTTTATTGTTGTTTCAGGTTAATACCTTTATAATCAACCCATAATAGGCGCATATGGATAAGTATTAATGCTATTAATGGCATAATGAATATTTTAGTGACGGAAACACCTCAAATACGTCAGCACAGGGGGACGTTTCCAATTACCCCCATGCGCACTTCAGAGGTTAATAGCATTAATACTTATCCATATGCGCCTATTATGGGTTGATTATAAAGGTATTAACCTGAAACAACAATAAAACGAGTGAAAACAGCGTATGGATGGTCAAAATCGGAGATATAGCCCGCGAGTTGTATAATGTATGGGTGAGGCAAGCTGCTTTCCCGCCAATTTCCCCCAAGGCCACTGAGACACAGTCGATCGATACTCTCTCTCTCTCTCTTGCACTCGCTTGCCATCAGTGATGACAACACCCTGCTTGCAACTCGCTAATGTTAGCACGAAAATATACCTCAGAATAAGGGAATAACAGGGAAAATAGGTGATAACTGAAGGAGAGGAGGAAAGTGGGGAAGGAGGGGAGGTAGAGGACTGAGATTTTGCATGGCCCAGGGGCCAAACAAAAATAAATTATTTATTTTTCGATGTCAAAAGTTGATTTTTTTTTTCACTCACTCTTAAGAGTCTCTCCGCAGTCGGCCGGGGGAACTCTTAAGAGTCTCCCGGCAGTTCCCGGGTTAAGGTTTCTATCAGACGCTTTCATCTGGGCCCAATCCTGTCTGGGCCCAATTCCGTATGGGCACTATCCCGTCTGGGCCCAATCCCTAATGGGCCCAATCCCGTCTTGGCCCAATTTCGTATGGGCCCAATCCTGTCTGGGCCCAATCCCATCTGGGTCCAATCGCGTCTGGGCCCAATTCCGTATGGGCCCAATCCCGTATGGGCCCAATCCCTATGGAACCTTGAACTTGAATAAGGATGTTTACTGTAGCTGACAGTGCGACTACCTTAGCCAAAAGCCTATATTGATGGATATTATTTATTAAAATATATTGATTGAAATAAATTGACCGAAAATGCACGTTACAGGGCCTAAAACATTCGCGGACATCACCAACAAAAAAATAATTTCGCGCTCACAGCCACTGACCAATCAGCGACGAGAATCAATGTTTGGCTAACATATCTTTCACCCTGCTCAATCATAAACAGGATTGCTCAAACAGAAACATTATTGCCTGATAGGGTAGACTCCAGGTCTCTCTTATCTCTCTCTACATGCCACGCTGCAATGCTTCATCTCTGTTCCTCTCTTCTAACGGTATTACAATAATTATTACACAAATGTTCTTTATAACTTTCTCAGTACAGTATATCTTCTTCCTGTCTTTCCACCCGTATTAAGTCCAGCTCTCGAAGCCGAGAGAACTGATTTTCCCAACCTTTCTGACCGCAACAAGTATACTGTGGAGCTCTCTCCCTCAATCTATCTTTCCCTCATCCTACAATTTAAAATCCTTCAAGATTCGTTTGTCAAGACATTGTAACTCCAACGTACTTTGGTTCTCTACCACACTCATTTCATGCAGCGTTGCCATTTGTCTCTACCTTATACACACACATATTATATATATATATATATATATATATCCTAAGACTGTGCACAGTGATTTGTTTGGCGACTGTGCTTCCTCGTCTGGATATTTATTTGTATTCATGTTACATTTAAGTGGATTCGCCAAGATATTTCCTATCAGCTTGCATTGTTCATTTTCTTGGTGATTCCTGTGTGATTATTTATGTGATGAAGTGCAAGGTGGCATTAGTTTAGTTTTATGTTATTATGTAAGCGAGTGAGAGTCTATGTGTATCTATGAGGAGGTGTGGTGGAGTGGTCATGCCACTAGATTGGTAATCCATTGGACCCGGGTTCAAATCCCGATATGTCAATGGGAAGATATTATTGGGATTGAATTTGTGCTGTACCTAGTATCAGTGCATTACCACAAAGCCCACCGAAATGCCAAAAAAATACCCTCATTGTTCCCTGATTAAATAACACTGTATGAATATTCCCATATTCAAAATATGTTACAGGGGGACAATGCCTAGTGAGTTCACTGCTCAATAGGTGGCATTCTGAGAGTGAGGGTCTGAGTCTGGAGGGTGAGACGGTGAAGCACTTGAGCGAAGCAACCAGCCGCTTCAGAGATGGAGCTGCTTCGAGCCATGATGGATGCTTCACATGTCTCACTCCCCAGGCTGGAACAAGACCTCACAGGCTTCACGTGCTGAGGGGTGGAATGTACAGGCTCTCAGCCTATGCCCGCGAGGGAGTATTGGAATATAGAAAAAAAAAAAAAAAAAAAAAGGCAGGCTGCTTGGTCACGCGATCAGTTGTCTAATCTTGATTGGATGATTGGGAATGGGCTTGCCATTTGAATTAGATTATCCTGTCCAGCTGTTATTTTTAATTGTTAATGTTATGCGTCGTTGTAATCCAACTCGCTTAATTATTCATTCTATAAAGCTCCTTGTTTAGGATACTTAGAATCAAATCCTGCTCGACATGAACACAACTAGTAATAATAATGATCTTTCTAGGTTACTCAATCACGCTCCAAACACAATAAACACACAGGGTAATTACACTAGTTTTTATTATACAAACAGTGGTACATGGAAATGGCACATCCAGATCCCAACTATAGAGTATGGGTCCAATGCTGAATCAAAGGATACTTGGAAAGAGTTAACTAAATTGTACTCCTTCATGATTAATTATGTCACTTACAAAGCATCAAATATGAAATATACAATTATACAAGATAAACACATAATATATGATGACAATACATATACGGGTCAAGTGTATATCGAGAGGAATAATAATTAAGTAATGTGGGTAACTGAGATCATCTACTCAGGTACGCACAGGTAAGCGTGGCTCGAAATACAAATAGGTCGCCAGGCGAGGTAGGCGGTCAAAGCTGCCCCGCGAGAGGTTAAGGTCAAAGGTACTGCGGTCAGGCTGAATAAATACTTGATTTAGTGCAACGTTAAATCAGTTACAAAAGATATGAAATTAACTTTAATTTTGGTGACAAGATAATTAAATTTGCAATTTAACTACAAAAGAATAATTGTGAATAATCTCTCACACGATACACGAAAAATAAATTCAATCGTAAATGAGCTAGAATCACAGTCCAGGAGGAACTCAAATTCACAAAACACGTAGTGAATAAATATAGCGAAACAATTGCTATCTGAGCAGTGAGTTTGAATAAATTAACAAACTACTGTAAATCAAATCTGACACAGGACGAAGTAGTGAGGGCTGATGAATTATATACTCAAACAGCAGTATGAAAGTGTCTTCAGCCCGCCAAATGAAGACAAGAAAATCGAGAATGCAACGACTTTCTTTGGCAACGCTCCAGAGACACCACATCAACTCTCCTCGGTAACAGTATCAACAGAGGACATAATAGCAGCCATCGACAAGATTGGACCAAACTCTGCAGCAGGACCAGACGGCTTTCATGCCCAACTGCTAAAAAACTGCAAACATCAGCTAGCCCTGCCTCTAAAACTGCTGTGGAGCAAGTCCCTCCAAACTGGATATGTACCACAATCCCTAAAAGAAGGTAATGTCACACCAATACACAAAGGGGGTAGTAAAGGCATAGCCAAAAATTACAGACCAGTGGTGCTGACGTCACACCTTATTAAAATCATAGAAAGAACAATAAGAGCTAAGATGGTCAGCTTCCTGGAAGATAATGAGGCGTTCAACGAGGGGCAACATGGCTTTAGAAAAGGCCGCTCCTGCCTCTCACAACTACTATCACACTACGACAAAATCCTACAGGATATTCAAGACGGAGAAAATGTAGACGTCATATATCTAGATTTCGCCAAAGCTTTTGACAAGGTGGACCATGGGATCCTTCTACATAAACTCAAATCACTGGGAATAGGGGGAGACCTTGGAAGATGGCTCCATAGCTTCATCACCAACAGAAAACAAAGAGTCACGGTTCAAGGAAGCCTATCAGAAGCAGGTGGGGTCATCAGCGGAGTACCACAAGGATCAGTACTGGGACCTCTCCTATTCCTCATCATGATAGGAGACATCGACAGGGACCTGGAACACTCAACAGCCACATCGTTTGCAGACGACACCAGACTCATGAAGAAAATCACCTCACAACATGATGCTCAGCTACTACAACAAGACTTGGACAAAATCCTGAAGTGGGCAGAAGAAAACAACATGGCCCTAAACGGAGACAAGTTCGAGCTTCTAAGGTACGGGAACAAGAGAGCACTACAAAACGACACCAACTACAAAAGCGGACAGCAAGAAATTACCGCCAAGGACACAGTGAAGGACTTGGGAGTAAATATGAGCAGTGACGCCACTTTTTCCCAGCATATTACCAAAGCCACAACAACAGCAAAACAAATAGCAGGCTGGATCCTGAGAACCTTCCACACAAGAAATGAGAGGTGTATGCTAACATTGTGGAAGTCACTGGTCCTACCACGACTGGAGTACTGCTCCCAGCTCTGGTCTCCCCAAAAAGTAGGAGAAATAACAGAAATTGAAGCCACCCAGAGGACATTCACCAGTAAAATCCATGGGTTTCAACACTTTAACTACTGGGAGAGACTTAAGGAGCTGCAGCTGTACTCACTTCAAAGACGTAGGGAGAGATACATCATCATCTACGTCTGGAAGATTTTGGAAAAAAAGGTACCAAACCCAAACATCCAAGAGACTCAGCACCAAAGGCGAGGGAGGCTGTGCTATGTGAGGACTACGCCGGGATCAACACAAAAAATCAAATCCCTGATCCATCACAGCTTTACATACAATGGAACCAGACTGTTCAACTGTATACCAGCCCCTCTCAGGAACATAACCGGGGTGTCTCCAGACACCTTCAAGAAACACTTGGACATGTGGCTGGCCAAAATACCGGACCGGCCACCAACACCAGGATACCCCAGCACCAACTCCAACCGACTTCTGGAATGGAGAGTGGAAGAAAGGGAGCTGCCTGGTCGCAGTGGAGCCCCAGCTCAACTGTGTCACTAACGGACGGAATACAACTAAGTGTAACTAAGTGTAAGACGCAGAATGAAGTAGCGACTATGGATAACCCGAAAACAGGTTAGAAAGTATAGAATACTATGAAGACACAGAACGACGTAGTGTTTTATAAATAGCCTAATAAAGGCTGATGAATACAGGAATGTATAATGGGAATTCCTAACTTGGTTGTGAAAGTATATCATAAACCGGGTAACGTAATGGATCGGATTATTCACAAGAACTAATATAGATTAGGAATCATGAACATGGATTAATTCAATCTCAACGGAACGGGTTCTTACTTTTAATTATGGCGACTTTGTACTCTAAGTGATCTCTTATGAAAAATGGACTAAGCACTGTTCGGAGTTTGAGATTAAGTTTTAAAAATGAAAATGGCTCTCATTACACACTTCACTTCGAACTTGGACACACAATCAATAATAACACAACTGAATAAAATTTGTGAGCATTCACTAAGTATTACGTATAATATCGAGTATGTAACACAAGTAAAAAAATATATATCTTCTTGTCCTTGAACTTAAATGGGTTTAATCGCAAACTGTATATATATAATTAAACTGCACAGGTGGAAGTTAGGTACACGAACAAATTAGGTCAATGAGAGTCCGGAAAAAGCCTCTATGATAATGTTAATTTGAACACTCGCATATTTTATATTACCTTCACAATAATTCCCAAAACATAGTAGCCTAACACAGAGACAATTAGGGTATGAATGTAAAGGAGAAGTAATATCCATGAGAGAGAATCTGGACAACGGAGGACTCGTAGCTCCTCCTTCGATTGGACACCAAAGGAAACTGCCTCTCTCACACACAGCTAGAGACGGTCACCTCTAGTTCTTCTAACACACCTCTGGGTCGCCACACTCGTTGAACTTTTTATAGGGAAAATGGCTAGCCCTATTCGGAAGTAATTCCGACTCTGGTAGATACCCACTAAAAGCTTAGCTAGTGGAAGGAATTGCCTCGTGTTTGCCTATCGATCATATATTTCGGTCAGGCAATATTCGGATGATAATTTGAGTCTAATTTAATTCATTTCAGAATACTAGGGACATTGGTATTTCGATCTTTTAATTATTGTGAAGTTAATAATTGCCTTAAAAATATAATTAACATAGGAATACATGGATATAGTTATTATGGCTAATTTAGATAAGTGGACTGTATATTATTGTTATTGAAGAAACATTAACCATATAGAATATATAATTACCCTTTGATGAACTCAGCTGGTGATTGGAGGATGGCGGAAAATAGGCTAGATGACTTGAAGTGGTTAGTAAGGTAAACAGCGTATGAAAAGAGGCTACAATAGGCTAGGATAGGCTAGATATTTACGTTAAGTTGTGCTAATTAACAAAGATGATGATGTTGTGACTATATGGAATATGAGATGAAAAGTGAAGCGAAAACACCTGGTGAAATAACTAGGAGAAAGAAGGCTTAGCGTGTGTAGCTGGGACGGAGGTTGGTTGGAGAGTGGGCGAGCGCGTTATGTTTGTCTCTGTCGTGACATACCGCGCACGCGCATAACATATGGAAAATGTATCCCATCTTCTTTACAATGAGATACTTATAAACAATCTTAAATAATACAAATATATATATAGATATATATGGGAATTATAATCCTACAATACTTTCCCATATACTACTATAGAATAATATATTCTACCCAATCATGGAACGTTCGACCAAGGTTATGGAAGCGTTCAACTTAAGACTACGGAATGATACGTAACGCTACATCAACCCAGATTACGTAACAACGAGACTGTTCATACTAGTTTGAGTACACTAAGTATGGACATATTCCCACTAACAGAAAATATACAAAATTTACATGATTAGATTTGCCCGGAGGCAATCTTATCCCGCCAAGCTTGGGAGGATATCTGGGCTGCCTGTCGACGTGGGCATTCGCCAGACGCGTCAACAGGCTGCGCCGAAGTAGAAGCCAGAGAGGGGACTTCAATGGATAACTGATCCGAGGGGGTGTCCTTGCGATCGAGGCCACCCTCAAGAGGATATAGTCGGACTGTTGGCCGTGTGATTACTCCAGTCCTGGTGCGAACCTTTGCTACCCGAACCTCACCATCACGACCTGGTAATAACTCCTCTATCCGACCCAATTTCCAAAATGCGCGCGGGCCCTCCTCATGGATGGTTACCACGTCCCCTACCCTAGGCCAATGACCTTTTAATGGTGTTAGTTTATTCTTTTGCGCTTCCCTTAAAGTCACCAGATATTCTGTTGACCAGCGATGCCAAATATCTTGCGATAATTTACGAATGTATTTGTAGCGGGCCGATATCACTTCCTTACTAATGTAGTCTGGATCCTCCATAGTATCCTCGCCATGCTCTTCAGGAAGATCCCGCAGTCTGTATCCACGTACCAGTACTGAGGGTGTGATTGGGGTAAGGTCTTCCAAATCATCAGAAGCATAGTATAGAGGGCGATCATTGACGGTGGCTTCAATCTCCAAGAGTATGGTGTTGAGTTCCTCAATCGAGATGAAAGCTCTACCCAACACCTTCTTCAGACCCGCCTTCACGATGCCTATGGTTCTCTCCCATATGGCGCCAAACCAAGGCGCCCTGGCGGGACTGAAACGCCATTCGCATTTTACATCTGCTAGGCAGGTCTGAATCATAGGATTGTTGCTCACTTCTTTGAGATATGTAGATGCCCCTATGAAAGTCTTTGCATTGTCACTCAGCATGATACGCGGATATCCCTGTCTACTGCAGAATCTTCGGAAGGCATGTAGGAAGCTATCACAAGTGAGGTTGGTAACCAGTTCCAGGTGAATTGCCCTGGTAACAGCACAAGTGAAAAGTATCATATACACCTTAAGATTGGGTGAATCTTTCACAGGGATTGCTCCACTGTAGTCAACCCCGGTAACTTTGTAAGGGTCACCTGGGGTAGTTCGCAGGTTTGGTAAGGGAGGAATTCCGACGGGATCATAATGTGTTCCCTGTACTCTTCTACACTTTAAGCATTTGCGAAGGACTTTCTTGACCACCTGCCTGATTCTAGGCACCCACCATCGTTGTCTTACATAGGTGACTATATGACCAACCCCATAATGACAACAGAGTCGGTGACACCTATCGATGATAAGATGGGTGAAGGGATGATTGGGGGGCAGTAGTATTGGATACTTACTTGCCTCAGAGAGGGCTGCCAATCGTAATCTGCCTCCGCAATGTATCAAGTCCCCCTTCAAGTGTAAGCCAACTGATTGATCAGGTTATTCCTAGACTTTGTTCCCTTAACCTGTTAAGCGCTAAATAGCCCTAGGAGCTAGGGTAGTTATTTGTGCATTTCTGCCAAAATATTCGATCTCACAGAATTTAAAAAAAAGTACCTCAATGTCTTGGAAATAAGCAGCCACATCCGCCAATATATATATATCCACCCTAAAAAAATGTGGGTGTGGAGTTACGGTGGCTGCAAGTTGAAAAAAATGGGCTGATAGGCACGACATCCCCGAGCGAGCGAGTGTGTGTGAGTGAGTCAGGCGGGAGGAGAGAGAGAGGGTGGAGGCAAGAACGTGCGATTGATGAGAAGCAACGCTCTATATCTCGCCTAAAAAGCACCTTTATGGTTTCACCTGTTCATATTCATGAGTAAGGCAGCCCATGTGAATAATATACACTGATAAATGAAGCGCAGAGAGGCATACGGACGAATAATAGGCGAAATAAGAGTGGTGTATTGAGAAAGGTGGGTGGCGCGGGAGAGAAAAGGGGTCAGATTACAGTAAGTAGATGAGATTAGTGTGGGTGTATGCACAAATTTAGACCTTATAGACACTTTGTGTTGTCGTTGCTATATTGTAAACAACGATGAGGCTTCTTGGATGGCGCAGTATGTTAGAGTAACCCGATATCTCATTACACAATTTTTACGCACTATTTGCTTGCAACTCATGGATGAAAGGTTATTTATTTACTTGTAAATTTCTTTACTGTTTGTTCGTAATGATAGAATATGTTAGGTTATGTAAAAGTATTATACATACTAAATACTTCGATATACACAAGTGTATCGAGGGTATATATATTTTTTTTGTCAAGCATTCGTCTGCCCGAAAATATGTACGCACTAATCGCTGTCAGTATAGTGTGAACAGTCATGGTCTAGTGGTTAGAGTGATGGACTGAGTGAGATGTAGGCCTAGAGACGTAGGCCTAGAGACGTGGGTTCGAAACCAGAGAGGTTATGGGGATATTTTTGGAGTGTTTATATCACTTGAAATTTTTTTTTTTTACATACTTACGATATACAGGCGGTGTTATTCATAAAGTCGAAAACTTTGATGAATAGCAGAGCGTAAGTATGTTTTTTTGTGTTTATTTATTTGTTTTTTGTTTGTTTTTTTGTTTGTTTTATTATTACAAAAGGTTGTTACAAAAGGTTAGTACATAAGTATAATATTACATAGGTATATATATAAATAAAACAAAATATTGCCTGGCTAATGAATTAAACTGAAATAATAAATGAAAATATTGCTTATATATACAGTATACTGTATACAATAATATACTGTGTATATATATATATATATAATATATATATATATAGTATATATATATATATATAATATATATATATAGTATATACCAAAACATATGAACTTATCCTACAACTATAATTTGTACATGTTATGATAATATTATCACGTTGGTCAGGTACGGGCAAGTAGGTAGGCAGGCAGGTGTTTTGAGATCACGTTGGTCAGGTACGGGCAGGTCAGGTACGGGCAGGTAGGTAGTGAGGTAGGTAGTGAGGTAGGTGGGCGGGGCAGGAGTTTGGCTGAGATAGGGCGACACAGGTACCACTCCTAGTAGTACTTGAGTGAGTGGTAGTCCCTGAAGCACTCGCCCAAACAACCCAACGTTGCATTCCTTGCACATTGATGTGACGCGGCTTCTTTTTTGTGGCTTTCTGGTGGAGTGGGCACAGACCTGGCACTGTACTTGCAGCCTCCGGGTGCCAGATAGCTCGGTGTGGATAGGGTAGTGTTTGTCATATCCATCAATGACTCTGTCTGGGAGGTTGACTGCACGGCGACCCCTGTGACCGGAGACTGGTTGGTGTTTTTGTAGGAGTTGGTAGGCGACGTTGTATATGAACTCCCTGAACTTGAGTTTTTTGTTCGGGGCCATGTCTTTTTTTACCAGCCACATGTTGTAAGCGTTGAGCATCGTGATGTCAACAAAGTGAAGGAAAAGCTTGTGATACCACTTCACTGTTTTTCGTAGGCACTCAACGCCTGCAAGCTGGCAATCAGACTTGTCCACAAGGCGCATGTACTTGGTATAATCCACCACCATATCAGGTTTCTGGATAGACTTCTTGGTACGGTAGTGGAATTTACCAGAGTCCACTTGGGCACCTGTATGGACAGTCGAAAGCAGGTGAACTGGTCGCTTATCGAGCCACTTTACCGCCAGAACTTTCCCAGACTTCTCCAGCTGCTTGTAGTGCTCTTTCTTCTTTCTTCTTGGTCTGTCCTGTCTGCGGCGCCTTTGTTCCTCTGCCAAGTCGTCATCAGAAGCGGTGTCACTGTGGGAGGGGTTGTCCAGTTCTATGCGATTGCCTTGGAACTTAGGCATGAACTTCCTGTTAGTTCTGACAGTCCCACATGCCCCCGTTTTGTGGTCATGGAGGAACTGGCAGAGTGCAGGACTTGTATACCAATTGTCGGTGTACAACGTGTGCCCCTTGTTCAGGTAGGGCTCCAGCACCTTCTTCACAATGTGCCCTGACATGCCCAATGGGTCGTTGCCACCGACTTTTGGAATGTCTACATCAGTGCCGGTGTATACGATCATGTCGAGCACTATTCCACTTTCACAATCGCACAACACAAAGATCTTGATCCCGAACCTGTGTCTCTTCAAGGGGATGTACTGCTTGAACACCAGGCGTCCTTTGAAAAGCACGAGCGACTCATCAATCACCAGGTTGGCAAAGGGGTAGAAGAATTTCCTGTACCTTTGCAACAACATGGTCAACACATCCCGAACTTTCCATATTCTATCAGCTCGGTTTGGATTATTATTGTCTGCGAAGTGCAAAAATCGCAGAAGCAAGAAAAATCTATCACGAGCCATATTTCCGGAAAATTGGGGTGTTGATGATTGGGTCGTGCTTCCAATAATGCTCCATTACATGCTTCCTGCAGAGAGGCATGATTAGCAACAACGCAAAGAACACAAGGAGCTCAGGGACAGTCGTATCAACCCATGCACGAATTCTTGCTCTAGGAGATATCATATCAATTCTTTCCCTCACCCAGGTAAAATAGCCATTGGTTTGGGAAACGAGATGAGATAATACCTCCTGGTCAAAAAATGCACAGAAGAAATCAGATTCCGTGGACTGGTCATTGCAGGGCCAGTCTGCTGTTGAACCAGCCAGATTGGCATTGAACTGGTGCAAATCTGGTTGGAAATGGGACCCTTCAGACCAGGCAAAATTATACGCCCGTGGGGATCAGGATCAGCCCCTCCGTCAGCCACGTCGTCTGCGCCTTCGTCGTCAGACAGGTCTTGGTCATGGTCACGGTGCAGAAGTACATCGTCGTCTTCCGAATCCTCTGCACCTCCCTCATATTGGTCTTGATCCTCCTCAGACTCGCTCCCACTATCACCACCCCATCCATAGTTCCTGGGATCGAAGGCTTCCCCTTCTGCAGCATCGTCGTCAGAGGAGTCAGGAGGGAAGAGGAGGGCGTCAAACTTGGATGGCGTTAGACCGGCTGCCAAAACTCTACGAGGCCCTCCAACAGCAGCTAGGGCATGGGTGGGCGTGGGTGGTGGAGCAGGGGCGTGCGTGGGCGGTGGTGCAGGGGCGGCCGTGGTGGGCAGTGGTGCAGGGGCGGCCGTGGTGGGTAGTGAGACAGGGGCGGCCGTGGTGGGTGGTGGTGGTGGTGGCAACGCGGGGGTGGTAGAGGCGGGAGGTGTCACCTTACTCCTCTTGAACTGATAAGGGTGTCCTTTACCCTTACCCTTCTTGCCAACTACCCCCGATGCTCCTGCATCCCCAGGACGGCCACTTGTACTTCCTGTGGTGGTGGGCGCCGTGGGCGTCGTTGCCACAACAGTAGAGGCAGTAGTTGTTGTGGTAGCAGTTGTCAGAGCAAATGCTGAGGACAATGACCTCTTCGCACTCGTCGTGCTTGTTGCACGTGTCGTGCCTCTCCCACCACGTGTCGTGCCTCTCCCAGCACGTGTAGGTCTTCTTGGCTGCACTGGCTCATCATCCTCAGAAGTATATACGTAGGAGGGGTCCCTGGCACGTGTTCGTGTCCTGCCACGAGCACTAACACCGCCAGCAACAGGGTTGGGCGAGTCAACAGGGAGCGAGTCAGGGGAGCGTGTAGGCTCCATAGTGACTGAGAGCGTACTGCGTGTGTAGACTGTGTGGGGTGCGTGCGGCGGGTGGTTGTGGGTGCCATCGAGAGGTACCATGTCGCACTAAACGTGGCGCAATTTGTGACTCCCTAGACAGCTTGGCGCCGTTTTGGTACGCCTTTAAAAATCCTGCTTCCGTGAGGCCTATCGCGTTCCCTATAGGAAGCCTTCCGTGAGGCCTATCGCGCTTGCCGGGTTAACCAGTATTTTATATTCCTGCGTATATATTTCTTGTTGACAGAGTTTATGTAATAATTGATCTGCAATTCTGATCTCCTTCACATTGAGGTAAGCACTACCTGTGGGCGGTGTGCCTTAAATTTTTCTACATTTTCTACAAATCGTAACACCCACACGTTGTAACTTTTCATAGCTGCTGAATCTATCCCAGTCCCATAACCGTGTGTCTTCGTCAGGCACCGAGTCAATTACCGGTGCCACAATAGCAGTGTGTTGCTCGCTCAAATCTATATTTTCTGGCCATTCGTTGGGATCATTAAGCCAGCATGGGCCATTCCACCACAACGCAGAAGATTTGAGAAATTTAGCAGAGACACCATGAATAATGCAATCACTTGGATTCTCTTTTGTAGACACATACCGGAACTGTGCGGTTGGGAGCAGGGTACGAATTTCGTCGACACGGTTGGTGACGTACACTGGTAGCTTCTTACGGCTATGTAACCAGTAGAGCGTAATTTGGCTGTCACTCCATATAACTGTCTCCGAGATATTTAGCAAATTTTAAAAAGTTTCCTCTACAAAGTGAACGAGTCTAGCAGCCAACAGAACTGCAGTCAGCTCTAATTTTGGGATGGAAAGGGATTTGATCGGGGCGACTTTCGCCTTCGCTATGACGAGACGGCTGCCACTTGTGTCAACAAAGTATATGGCGGTGCCGTACGCGACCTTGCTAGCGTCTGACAAGGCATGAATGGAAACAGGATGGTCCATGACAACTCTTCGAGGAAAATTAAAACCCTTACAGAGACGAAGATCCGAAATAATGTAATCCCACTCCTGAACCAGATCGCCAGTCAAAACCTCGTCCCATCCTAATTTTATCCTCCATAAATGCTGAAGGAATAATCTCGATTTGATCGACACCGGTAGAACTATCCCCAAAGGGTCAAAAAGTTTAGCTGTCATACTCAAGCAAATTCGTTTTGTAATCTGCGAATATTGCGCGTACTGAACGCCGAATGAGAGGGTATCGGTGTCCGTTTTTCAAAACAACCCTAGCACTCTAACATGTTCCTGCTGTACAGCCGCCACACCATCCCGTTGCAGTACAGTAAGCAAAACAGAATTATTAGTCGCCCATTCACGCAAATGTAGATGGGCGTCATTCATAATCTCTCGGACTACAGCATAGGTATCAACCAGGAAATCTTCTTCATTTCCTGTACCCAGTAAATTGTCTATGTACAACCCTAACCGAATCTGATGAATGATCTGCGGATCTGCACTGACATAAGACAAATGTTTTAAAATGGTGGCGTTTAAAAGGAATTGGGAACAAGTCGCTCCAAATAAAACTGCCCGGAATCGGTAACAAATTAGGGAGGAATTCAGTTGCCTCGGATACTTGGGCCACATGAATCGCGTATAGTCCTGGTCGTCTTCATGGAGTCTTAACATTAAAAATGCCTTCTCAATATCAGACACCCAGGCATACTTACCGAGTCGAAATCGAATCAAAACCTGCGCCAAATCTGGTACAAGTGATGGTCCAGTGTACAGGCAGTCATTAATACTAGGATGACGTTCACTCATCTTGGCGGAACAGTCGAAGACAATACGCACTGGTGTAGTTTTCCTCTCCTTGACTACACCGTGATGAGCCAAGTAATGCCCGGTATCTGATGTATCAAAAGGCACCTCTTCTATAAAACCCCGGGACACCTGTTCCTTTATGACCTTCGAGTATTCCTCGCAAAAGTCAGGCTCCTTGAGGAATCTTTTCTGAAGTCCCCGAAGACGGCCTATGGCCAAACCCTTGTTAGATGGCAGCTGATCCTTAGAATTGTTCCAGGGCAGTCTCACTTTATACTGCTGGCTGTCGGTATCGTAGGTAACGGTATCCTCATACGACGATAGTGCTTGCCGCTCAACCAGTGATTATTCCTTAGGGTCATCCCGATATGATCTAATTCCCACAAAACATTTAAGTCATTTTTGCATGGTGGAATATTACCAGTGGACATGTATTCGTCCATTGGTGTTACTGCTACTTTCAATACAGTAATTACTTCTGTGCTGGACCTGGTAGGCTGTGTCACATATGAACCACTGATGGCGTACCCGTACTTGGTAGGAAGCAGAATTAGGCTACCTGACCTTTTATACCCAGGTCGCACTATATCGTAGTAGTGATCCGCACCGATGAGCAGCTCCAGCTGATCTGTGTCCGTTGCGTGAGGATCGGCTAATTTTATGCCTTTACTTTGTAAACTAACCAGTTTAGACTTTAGGTTAAGTTCACCTTTATGTTCTGGCAATTCATCAACCACTATTGCGTCTAGATGATGAAATTTACCTCTGTGTTTGTATTGCAGTGCCACAACATTATATTCCCTAGAGGCCTGTTTCCCGGTAAATCCGTGAAGACATAACTCCTCAGTTCCTTTAGAAATGTAGGAAAGGGAGGATAGAACAGAAGACTTCACAAAGGTCCTCTGAGAACATTGTTCAAGTAGCGATCTGATTTTAACACAATTATTATCCTTACCCTTTATCGGCAGCTGTACGGTGGGCAAGATTACTGTATTTTTACCTGTGGCAACGGACATTGTAGTTGAAGTAGCAGCAGTATGCTCTCTCTTGGTGTTATCCTCCGCTGGTTTACTTTCTTTCCCTTGTTTTTGTGTACACAGGGAATGAAAGTGTTTGCCCTTACAAAACTTGCAGCTTCTTACGTTAGGATTAGTACAACCCGAATGGCCATGGTCTTTTGACAAGCACCCAGTGCAGAGACGTAGTTGACGGGCTCTTTTAACTTTAAGAGTCATATACTTCATACACTTGTACCATAAATGATTGGTGCCACTACACAGAACACAGTTGAATTTCCTGTACTCACTCTGGGCGGTAAATGTTGCCGTAGCCATGGGTGTACCCCCTCCTCTGTCTTGACCCGCCATATTGTACACTTCAGCCTGGAGGCAATGAGTGAATTTCTTATAATCCAGGCTCGAGTCTCCCATTTCCCGTTTTATGGTTTCTTTTAGTGGTGATGGTAACTTATTGACAAGAGTCACCACACAAAATTCCTCCAAACAAATACCATGGCTAATGATTGACCTCATCACAATCTCTGTATTGGCATAGAAGTCCTTCAGGTCAGCTGTTTGGTGTTTGGGTGACACTAATTGATTGAATTTGGTAACATAAGCTGCCTTGATTCGATCTGGATGCCCATATGTCTCTTGCAGGAGCTCAATTGCTGGGGCATAGTTTGCACTTTCGATAATGAATCCTTCGACTAGCTTATGTGCATCACCCTGAAGCTGACCCTTTAGATAGGTGAAGCGTTGTATATCTGTTAGGTCGGGATTGTCATGGATGGTACACTTGAACATCTCCCAAAATCCCGACCACATGGTGGCATCACCTTCAAATTTTGGAAGAGTAAGATGTGGTAATTTGACTGCGGATTTCTTTGGCTCTTTCTTGACCTCCTTCTTGACCTCTGTAATCAAGATCCCCTTCAGTGTGGCAACGATTACTTGTATGCCCTCCATATATAGGATATCCTCTCTGATCACCTCGATATACTCGGTGTCCTCATATGTGTCGGCCAGGTCCTCCTGTGTGACCTCATACTTGTCAAGTTGCTTTTGAATACTGAGCAACCTGGCCTCCTCCTCCACTCTAGACGCCGAATCAAGGAATCCGTCAATATCAGAGGTTAAGACCGTCAAAGAGCCCTTAAGTCCAGCCCGACGCTTTTGTACACTTTTAGCCATGATTATACGGGAAGGAAATCTAATGACGTTAAATCAAACTATCAATGCCAGACCGAATAAGTTGCGGCCAACAATACAGTACTCCGAGAAATCAAATAAATCGCGAGCCGAAAATAAAACACCCTCACGAAATGCGGAATAAGAATTGTGCGCAATGTAGACTAGCAATCTGGAGCTTTTCAATTTAACTCCTTACATAATAGTTATGAAATTATAGAATCATTACACCATAAGTTAAGAAAAGCCGGGAGGGATATTTAGTACAATACGGTATAGGCAAAAAGTCTCCAGGTGTCAAAAAAGAGGTACCGTTTAACGTTATAATAAATTCAAGAATTTGAAGAGAGAGAGAGCCTATAGGGTAATTTATACAGGCTAAACTCAATGGGTACCGCTAATTCTATATTATTAAATTTAATAAATGTGAAAATTGTACACAAGAAAAGTTCATCTCAAGAAGTCACAAGGAAAAAAGTTTTGAGTTGGATTAACACACTCAGCCTATCAGCTATCATATTACCCCGCCTTCAGGGCACACGACGAGAGTAGAATTTAGAAAGATATGTGAATGAATAAACTTTAAATTTTAAAGAAGTTATTTTTCAGTATAATTTTGATCTAGATATAAATTAAATCTAGATTAAATTTAAAATACAGTACAGTATGAATGAATTTAATCTTAATGCCGTGCCAATTGTGCAATATTTTCTAGGGCTAAAGTAGTATGTAATGAGCCCGAAAAAGCATTTAAAGTAGGCTAATTATTGTTTTGAGTACTGTACTGAATCAGATTTATAACTTTCATTCTGGCAAACTAGTGAAAGGTTTAACCCTTAATTAGCGGCGAGCAACATAAGTCGAGTTAAATAAAGCTGGACTATGTGGCGGCGCTCGACATAACTCGAGTGGCAATTTCAGCACGTAATGTGGCTGAGAGAGAGAGACAAGTGGTGGCAGGAGACTAGCGAGCGTATGACTGCTCCAGACCACCGCGGCGAACCTACTGACACAAATCTCAGCTCCCTCCTCCCTCTCTCACTCGCTACATACTCAATTATGTACTGAAAGTACCGAATTACCTGCTTTTTGCACTCGCGTTGCACGGTTATTGCAAGAAAACTATCCATCATACAAGGATCGTTATGGTGTCATTCGAAAGCTCTGTTTATGCCCTTTCAGGGATAGGTACTTGTTTTACGTTCTGGGTCTTATTTAGGCATGAAAATGATCACGTAAACAGCCCTATTTTGGCTAAAAACACCCCGCTGTGCGGTACACATAAATAAACCGCATAGGCCGCTCGTAAGGTGTTAAGGACCAATTATATGGCTAATTTAGATAAGTGGACTGTATATTATTGTTATTGAAGAAACATTAACCATATAGAATATAGAATTACCCTTTGATGAACTCAGCTGGTGATTGGAGGATGGCGGAAAATAGGCTAGATGACTTGAAGTGGTTAGTAAGGTAAACAGCGTATGAAAAGAGGCTACAATAGGCTAGGATAGGCTAGATATTTACGTTAAGTTGTGCTAATTAACAAAGATGATGATGTTGTGACTATATGGAATATGAGATGAAAAGTGAAGCGAAAACACCTGGTGAAATAACTAGGAGAAAGAAGGTTTAGCGTGTGTAGCTGGGACGGAGGTTGGTTGGAGAGTGGGCGAGCGCGTTATGTTTGTCTCTGTCGTGACATACCGCGCACGCGCATAACATATGGAAAATGTATCCCATCTTCTTTACAATGAGATACTTATAAACAATCTTAAATAATACAAATATATATATATATATGGGAATTATAATCCTACAATACTTTCCCATATACAACTATAGAATAATATATTCTACCCAATCATGGAACGTTCGACCAAGGTTATGGAAGCGTTCAACTTAAGACTACGGAATGATACGTAACGCTACATCAACCCAGATTACGTAACATCGAGACTGTTCATACTAGTTTGAGTACACTAAGTATGGACAGTTATTCTTTATTTCTTAAGATTACACTCATATTTCAGAAAGCTTGCATGGGTGCAGGATAAATGATTTGCATATATTTGTCGTTTCCTTGATTTTCAACGTTGCATGCAAGGCTTTCGTTACTCTCTATTTATCAGCTATTGTTGATATAGGTGATTTTCTGCACTGTAGAAGTGGTTCTTTTGGTCACATCTGTTGAAATATGACATTGGATGTTGATGAGGTATTAGCATAAACTCTTCCTCATTATAAGCCAAACCTGGTTCCTGGGTTGGGTACGCCTTTTTCCCGTATCTCGGACCCTGTGATTGGCCCGAAAATAGGTCATGCTCGATAAGTGGCCCTGCATTTCCTGTAGGTCCCATTAGAGGGCGTTGATATGTGTGGGTAGACTGTTTTGTTTGCTAATCCCATGGGAAACGTGGATTAATTATGATGGACTGCGTTGTTTCTTTCTCGGTCCGGATATGTGCCCTTCGCTTCGTTTTTTTCCTCTCCTTTATGTTGGCTATCCTGGCTCTGGTTGGTTGAGTCTCTTCTTGGTTTATGAGTGCATCTGAGGGGGTTGCTAACTTGGCTGCTTGCAACCCCGTCATCTCGCCACTTTCTTCCCAAAAAAATCTCGTCCACGAGACTGTAGTTGGTATGTCCGGTAATTTTTGGTTATGATGCATGGTTTGAGACCCTGGAGGAAGAGGCACCAAACTATGGTGGATATATTGTTTGGTGCGCTGGCGTTGTATGTCATGGTGAGCTGGATTGGCGTAGAGGATGAGGTGGCCACAGGGTCTAAATGGGCTGGTGATGTGATGTTAATTTTGGCTTTGTTAGTGGACACGAAAAGACTGTTGATTTTCGTGATGGATGCAGCAGGACCAGGACTGGAGGGTGTGAGTGGTTCTGGTGCTGTTTGGGAGATGACTGAAGAATTAATGGTATTGGTGATGTTATTGACATTTGTCACAGAAGGAAGGAGCTTTTTGCTTTGGAGGTCCGTCCTCAGTTCAGGTGACATCGCAGTAGGTGTTTGTATGACTTGAGCCAGGTGCGAATTAAAATGGGGTCTGGATAGCAGGGTTGGTGAATAGAATCGGAGTGGCAGGTGTGGTGTGTGACATCACAACAGGTGTGGCGGTAACCTGTGTAGGTTGCGAAGAGGTGGCTGTCATGGTATGGGAAGTGAAAGGTATGGTGGATTTGGTGGGGGGCCGCCTTCGATTACTTGGGTTGAAGGTAGGTGCCCAACGTTTTGGTGGCGTCACACATCGGCCAGATCTTCTACATGGAGGATTAGAAAAAGGTAGCGTTAATAACAAGGACGGTCTTAACTTGGTTGTTTGCATGCGTGAAGGTGGAGTGAAGGATGTATTGGGTGCTTTGGATGATTTAGAGATATTGTGTGAATAAGTAGAGGATTTAGTGCTAGATGGTAATTTATTGGTATAGGTGGTAGGCTGAGGAGATTGAATAAGATGTTTAGGAAATATTGAAGGGACTTGTGACTTAGGTGAAGTTTGATTTCTTTTCTGAATAGGAGAAATGATTGGATTGGTAGGTTGAGCACTGAATGAAACAGATGAGGTGGTGGAGAGAGAAGGAGAAGGTTGTTGATTTCATTCCGTAGATGGAATATGAAAAATTACTGGAGTGGTAGGTTGAGTACTGGGTGAAACAATAAAAACAGGGAGATCTGCTTCAGATGAGGTTGTGGAGAGAGAAGTAGACAGTTGTTGAGGTAGAGTAGGTTTAGCCTGAGTGGGAAGTTTAGGTGGAGCAGAGACAATGCGAGTAGGAGGAGGTAGATTGTTGGAGAGGTAAGTACGATAGGGGTTAGAGTGAGGATGAGAAGGAAGGGGTGAACAGTGGAAAGCTGTGTCTTTCACATTTGGCACAGGTGGTTGCACAGGTGGTTTTATCACAAGTGGAGAAGGAGTGATGGTTGGACTGGGATGAGGTGTCAATGATTTTGTGGAGCCTAAATTTTGGTTATTGATTGCAGGCAATGTGTCATTATCTTTTGGGTCAGCAAGCATAGTGATATTGTCATCAATGGGTTGAAACCTACGTACATATCTATTTCGTAGGTGCGTGACTCTCCGTAATAATTTATGGTGACCTGGTAACAGTTCGGCACAGTGAGTATTTCAAAAGGACCCTTATATCTTGGCTTGAGTTTAGAAGGTACGGGAAGTTGGGCAACCATGACTAGATAGCCGACATGGTGAGGACTGACTTTTGGTGTCTCGTCAGGTTGAAGATCCTGTATGTACTGGAATTGTCGGAGTCGGTTCTTTAGATGAGCTAAAGATTGATCAAAATTTGACGAGGGCTCATATGGGACAGACAGGTGACGTAATGGTAGGAGCAGGAGTGGTACCCCAAAAACTCGTTCATGGGGTGAAACTCCGTCTTGGCAGGGGCAGGTATTTATTCTCCACTGTACTATTTTCACTTGACTGGGCCAGTCGGTGGTGTTCATTTGTTGTAGGTGAGTCCTTATATGGTTGGCAATGGTGTGGTGGCTTCTTTCACAAATAGAGTTCCCTTGAGGCCAATAAGGGGATGAATGAATGATTTTGAAGCCACACATCTTAGAACATTGTGACCATATGTGACCTGTGAATTCAGGTGCATTATCTGAGTGAATAGCTTCGGGTAGGCCAAAATAAGGAAAGACGTGCTGTATCATGGCTTCAGCTACTGATAAAGCTAAGTGTTCTTTCGCTGTACGGGCAATTACTTATTTGGAGTATGTGTCCACGACAGTAATAATATATTTGAACCCTTTTATGCCTTCCATGGGTCCCATTACATCAACTGCTAATAATTGCCATGGTTTGGAGGCTACTAATTTTCCTGTAAGTCCGGCGGTGCGAGTCCGATCTTTGCCTAAAGCACATGCACGGCAGGCTTCTGTGATTCTTTTTGCAGTGATGTATGGAGAAAGAGTCCAACATACTTGTTGGAAAGTAAAAGTCAATTTTCTTTGAGCCAAATGAATGCCGTTGTGAGAATGTAGGGATTGCATAGTAGGTAAGGCAGAGCTGGGGGTAATTACAATTTTCCCATCTGGAGTGTATAAATGATGTCCTCTTCGTTGTAGTTGTGAGAAAATGCTCCTAGGCATCCAATCTGGTTTTTCTTGTCTCTGAAACTGTTGTAGGAGTTGTTGTTGATCTTGGTCCGTTGAGTCCTGATGGTGAATTGCTCGAATGGTTTGAGTATCAGGTACGGGGGCGCAGGTGTTTGTTGTTGATTGAGTTGGAAGTCTGGATAAAGCATCAGCATTTGTATGCAACTTTCACGGCCTGTAAGCGATTTCAAAACGAAGTCTTCCAAAGATTCGCGCCATATGACATTTAGAGCGTTTTTAGTGTCAGATTTGCGTAGCCATTGGAGGGCGTGGTGATCCATAATGGTGACCTTGGCACCAGCTAGATAAGCTTTAAAATGCTGGAGAGCCCAAATTATCCCCAAACACTCTCTCTTGGTGGCGGGATAGTTTACTTCAGCAGGGTTGAGAGTTTGGCTGGCACATGCCAGAATGTGCTCTCTTCCTTCTCTGGTATGACCTAGAACTGCTCCAATACCAAACTGTGAAACATTGGTGTAGAGACAGAATGGTTTGGTATAGTCAGGAAAATAAACTACTGTGGATGCTACTAGAAGTTCTTTTAAGGAATTAAATGCTTGCAGGCCAACGCCTGCAAGCTGTCTGTCCATACGAATGCTTCTTCCTTCTTGGTTAAATCATGGAGTGGTTTGGCAATGGTGGCAAAGTTGTTCACGAATCGACGATAGTATGATGCTAGGCCAATAAATGCTAGGACCCCCTTTACATTGGTGGGAGGGGTTATGGTACTAATTGCGTGCAATTTATCAGGATCTGGGGCAATTCATTTTTCTGAAACTATGTGGCCTAGGAACTGAACTTCTTTTTTAGCCAAAGTGCATTTAGAAGGTTTGAGTTTTAATTTAGCCTCTCAAATCCTTTGACATACTTGTCGGACCCTTTGAATATGTTCAGCCCAGGTTTTGCCAAACACAATGATGTCGTCTAAATAGGCTAGACAGGTTAATCCTTGTAAGACAGATTCCATTAGTCTAGAAAAGGTAGCTGGGCCGTTGCATAGGCCAAAAGGCACTACTGTGAATTCATATTGTCTCCATTGGCTGTTGGCAAAAGCCGTTTTCTGTTGATGTTCCGGAAGTACGGGTACTTGCCAATATCCGGCTTGTAAATCGAGAGTGGTGAACCATTTAGCTCCTAGTAAGGAATCTAAGGAGTCGTCAATGCGAGGTAATGGGGTAGCATCTTTGATGGTTACATCATTAAGTTGTCTGTAATCTATACAGAAACGGGTGGATCCATCTTTTATTCTGACGAGTACCACTGGAGATGACCAGGGACTAGTGGAGTGTTGTACAACTCCTGTTTCTAGCATGTCTTTCACTTGCAATTCTTCTTCTTGTCGTTGGATTGGATTTTTCCTTCGGATTGGCTGTTTAATAGGTGGTCCTACAGTATGTATAGGATGGTGCAGTATGTTAGTTTTCCCGACGTCTCGGCTGGATGTGGCGAAGATGTCTTGAAACGAAGTCATCAAGTCACGTAAGTCAGTTTGTTGTTGATGAGGTAAATGGGAAGGAATGTCAGGTAGGGGAAAAAGAGAGGGAGATGTATCATCTGGGGGCAAGGATAGTTCTTCTGCATAGGTTTCAAGTTCTCCAATTGTTAACCCTTTAGGTAATGTGATAGGTTGATCTGAGATATTGGCAATTTTAATGTAATTTAATTGGCTAGAAATAAGGTCTGGAGCGGTCAGCCATTCTCTGTCGAAAGGACTTTGAAGGTTCGGGGTCATTATCACATCACCAGGTAATGTAGGTAGGATAGGTATCCATTGTTCATGATGAGGGGGGAGTGTCACTATTTTTGAAGTGACCGCTTGAGTTATACAGACTGAACTTCACGTGCTGGAGTCCTGTCCTACGTCATAATGTATTCGTCATACTTTTGAATTTGACACCTTAGATCAGTTAATGACCAAACTTAGTAGTATGATATGCGAGATTATCCATAAGTTGCTTCGTATTTATGCATAATTTATGACTACCCATGGAATCTAAAGACGTAATATTATACGTTTGTTTATGTTTTGAATTGTCTGACCATTTATTTTCAGTTTAAGTTAATTTATATGGACTATTAAGTATTTTAAGTATTTTTCTGTATGAGACAGATAGTTGGTTTGTCTTGTTTTTCCTGACTGATCTTAGATTTTAATTTAGGGCTTATGTTATGCAATGTTTCAACAGTTGGGGTGACATTAGGCTTGGTGACATTCTTTATCGTTTTTTTTTTAAGCAAATGGGCAAACTTTAAAGTTCTCTGTTGACAGTCAATGGAGGCTTGCAGGGAGGTGAGTAAGTCGAGACCCAAATATCCATCGTACTAGGTCTCTTGGGGGGTGTATATCATGAAATAATGATTTGTCCCGTGGTTAGGAATAGGGGTACTAACGTAAAGTGGGACTGTCTCTCCACAATTAGGGATAATGCCATCATTTGCATCTATCAAAACTATGGTGGAGGGTTGAAGGGGGCCAACAGATTTGTGATGCTGTTGGAAGAAAGGAAAGAAGAGACATGAACGGGAACTCACTTTTAATGGAGTGAAAGTTCGACTTCTAATTGACACGGGGTCAATTAGAAGTCGAACTTTCACTCCATTAAAAGTGAGTTCCTTATAGATGGGAAGTTTCATGGTGTCTGTCCCATCTTGAGCCCCCGCCAGTTTGACAATTTGTGGATGGGGCGGATTAAAAATCCAGGTTGTCCTGAATTTCTGTAGGGTCTGATATTACCTCAGGCTCTTCAACCCTTTCTTTTTCATCATTGTTCTCTATCCCTGCGGTTCCATCTTCATTTATTGTGGCCACGCGTCGGGGCTTAATCCAGGGAATCAGAGCCCATAATGTAGTCAACCTGGACCTCCGCTTGGTTAATTCCATAAATGATCTCTTCATGGAGATAAGTGAACATTGGGAAGTGCATGGCTTCCAGTCGGTGGGGCGAATTCGGGCCCATTCCTCAAGTTTTTCACTTGGGCGTGGCACCGCAGGGCTAGGTGAAGGTAATGTGGATGGGTGAGTGGTACTTCGACTGATGACGCCGATCTTTTTAGGTTCCTTGGATTTCCTCAAAGCCAAGTTGCGCCTAAGTACTGGCAAGTCTATCTCATAACCCGTTGGTTCTGTGATAGCAAAATTATCAGCTACTGCTATGGGTAATATCTTCAATAGTGCTTTAAATACTACCTTCTTTCGTTGAGCTGTAGTATCATCAGGAAGTGCTGTCACGGCCAGTTGATTTAACTGACTAATCGTGTTGTCTAAGTTCCCGAATACTTAACCTCATGAAAGTGACGGTCTGCTATCGTCTGACATAGTGATGGGTTGATAGGTAATTTCGTGCAGCTTTCGAACTGTGCCCCGGTCAACCCAGGAGTGTCACGCACATATCCGGATACTTTAGCTGCATGTTTTCCTAGTTTCATCACAACCGTGTGAATCTTTGCAATTTCATCGTCTCTGAATATAATGTCCAGGACCGGTTTGACAATTTCTAAGTAGGTATTGATATCATGGTCCTCTGTTTTGAATGCAATAATGTTAATTTATTTTACATGATAATCTTTAGTTTGTTCCTTCTTGACCATCGAGTTTTGTTTGTGTCATTTGGACCTGTGTGTGTTGGGACTAAATGCTAACTTATTGTATTCCCGGCAGCTGCACCTCTCCACTGTCAGCGGAGTTGGACTCCCTGGGATAGTTGAGCTTCACTTCCTCTCTTCTTCACAATGCAGATACCATCATATTGTACTGTACTTCTTTCTGCCCTTTTCTCATATTAACTGATTAATTATACTTTCTTCGGTCTTGTTTGGCACATTAATACTAAATAATAGTGTCTTAGTGCATTGAGCTTTCAATTTTGACATTTGCTTGAGCATATTTATTGAGTATTTTCGTTCGAGAATTGCAGGGAGAGAAGGGGGAGGATGGGGGAGTCTTTCTCCAACCCTCTAAGCCAGTCTCAGACCTCCCTTGTCTCTCAGTGCCACGCGAGACAGGAGAGAGCCTCAGAATGGGAGGATGTCTCTCTCTCGCCGGTCCGGGTCAAATTACGACCGCGGGGCTAAAATATTTGTTTTTTACCAGCCAATTGCTGCTACCACTTGTTTTATTGCTTTTCAATGTTCGTATGTTCATATTTAAACTAAAATAGGTGCATATGGATAAGTTTTATATGGTAAATATGACGATTTTTTTCAGAATTAAACCAAATACCTTCGCATGGTGGTACCCTTTGAACTACCATAGCTTCGCCAGTTAAAGATTAAGCCTGAAAATCCTGTATCACTCTTGCATTACTTAAATATGATTCCATGTGCTTGGCTTTATTTTTGTGTGCTATACACCGTGGATAGAGACTAATTTGGCGTAGGGACTGCTCTTCTGGGTACTGACAAAGGCTTGGTCTTTTAGTAGTGCTTCCGATTACTTCCCCTATCCCTGGTATGCAGAAGATGACTTGAGGTGTATTCACTTGTTGTTCGTCAAGGGGAATCCACGCAATGCGAGCTAAGCTCATTATTATCGCGCCTCCTTAACTGGGAATGTATTGCGTGAAATACATGTTAAGTGTTTATGTATCGTTGGAATGGCTGTGAATGTGTGTGTAGTCTGTATTTTAGCCAATTGGTGACATCTGGAAACTAAGGCTTAGGGATAATCTGTACGATACCATTCTCACTACGGTACCAGTCTCACCCGAAGGCTTAGGTTGACCAGTAGCTTAGATTGACCAGTACGATACCCATCTCACCTTGTAACTGATCACCAACCCCAGAGGGGACATCACAACTTCGTCCACTTATACCAGGTTCCTATTTATACTGCTAGGTGAACAGAGGCTACACCGTTAGGAGACTTGCCCAAATGTCTCTTCCCCGCCCGGGTCTCAAACTCGGGACCTTCTGGTTGTGAGCCAGACGCGCTATCAGTTACGCCACAGGGAGATGTAAAAGAGGTCCGAGTGGGATTGAACACTGGATTATCAGATTCAGGGGCGAGAGCTATACCGACTGTGCTACGGAGCGACGGAGTGGTTGGCCCATATCGAGTGTAGGCACAGTCCGAGGCCAGCAGACATCTCCCCAACGTTTTGTGCAACTGTGGTATGCAGACGTCGACCTAAGGTGTGGTCAGCCCATTAGTTCGAGGCCAGAAGACATCGCCCTGAAGTGTGGCGAGACCCCCCTATTATTGCAACTATGGTATTATACAGAGGTCGACCTGAAGTACGACTGACCCCTTATTCTCTTTGGGTACTAAAACCTAGAATCGCACATCACCCCAGAATACCCTTCTCTGGCAGTAGCAGTATTGGTTTAATCATTATGTAGGTGCACTCTGCCTTTGTCAACCTTACAATAATGAAGTATATAATTGTAGCCTATTTCCTGTTTTTTGTTAATCTAATTTTATAAGTTTAGAGCTAAATGCAGAAAAGGGTATCAAAGTTACTTATTCAGTCACGTTGAGACATATGTTGTGTTTGCACAAAACAAGTTTGTGACCTTGTTACAGTATAATTAATTAGTTTGTAGGTTGAACTTATAAGTAAATGATCAGAAATAACTGAGGAATTAAGTGGAACATTGTACTAAAAATGAAACTTTCGTATATACCCGTATAAAGTTAAGAGGTAGCTTACCACAGTGTTCAGTTATGATATAGGAAAATAGGACACTGAACTACTTAAATATCTTGTAGAGGATTGGAATGGTATATTTTATTAGAAGTGTGTTAAGAAACGATCCTATAGGTAATATAAAGTATTTACTCTTTATTCAGGTGGAAATGGTAAGACAACATATTTTAGAAGTGTAGACATATTACAAAAGATCATTGGTGATGGGCTGGTCTATCAGAGTGAGAGCTGAGCGTTCTCTGCCATACCCATAGCTTACTCTGACTGTTCCTTTTACTTATATATCTTCTAGATCTCAAGTGACGGCGTCTTTTCCGTGGATTGCCCTCCCTACTGCCAACCTAGAAGTTGGCAGATTGGGAGCCAAAGCGTCACATTTTTCCCTTGCCCCTCAACTTTCCCTTCATAATTGCTGAGGGGCACAGGGCCTTGGGTGGGGTTTTGGTTTCCCGGGCGTTTCCGCACCCTCCTCAGCTCCCTGCCTTGGAGTGGCTTCGGTCACCCGGGGTTTGTTAGTGGTAAGCAGGGAGGGTTTTGTGGGGGTGCTCGTTTATGGCCTTGGCCTTGCTCGAGACCTTGGGACTGTTCGGCCAGACAGCCTGGGGAACAACAACAACAACAACAACAAAAGGTCATATCTTAGAAGTGTCCACAAGGGAGAGTTCTAGTAAGCTAAAAACACTATAGTCTAACCCTAATGGTCCTCAAGTAGACAAGCATCCTGACCAAAGCTTTTATGCCCCTTTCCCACTTATTTGACTTCATACGATATTCATCGCCGACACACATTAATTGGCACATTCGTGACATGTCGCACATCAATCGTATACCCTCGCATAATAATCGTATAACTCACAAGGCCTTGCAAGGGCCCTCGCGGGTCAACGCAAATGTTCGGTTTGTTCAAAATTTTGGGCGAGGACTCATGCCCCTTTCCCACTTATGCGACTTCATACTATTTTCATCGCCGACACCCATAAATTGGCACATTCATGACATGTCGCACAGCAATCGTATACCCTCGCATAATAATCGTACGACTCGCAAGGCCTCACAAGGGCCCTCGCGGGTCATCGCAAATGTTCTTTTTGTTCAAAATTTTGGACGAGGACTCACGAGGGTTCGTAGCCCTCGCAAGCATCGTCGAGCATCGCAGAGGGATCTACGAGGCCCTCTGAGACCATCGGCGACATCGGCGAAACATCGCGGATGGTTTCGCACAAAAAACAATTTGCAATGCTGCACGGATGCTCACCGATGCTCTGCTCGCCGATGCTCTAAGAAGTTCCGAGAACATCGACGATGCCAAAGAGCACCTTCGGCGAGGTGGGTAAAAAAAAATTATTAGGCCTATAGTGAACCTGTCAACCCTTTTTTCTATGCACCTCTCTTGGGGGGTTCACCTGGTTTTTTTTTCTCTTTCTCTCCTTTTCTCTCTTTCACTGGTTTGTATCCATTCAGCCCCATTCAGCCAACTGTTTTAAAACGGTTATCCCCATCCAAGTATCGATATCTTCCTGGCAAGCGATAGCGAACCAGCATTATATGGAGAAATCCGGCTTTGCCGGAGAAATTTTTCTATCGAAAAATGTACAAATTTAGCTTGCTCTCAACCAAAAAAAATATATATGTTGGCTCGCTACCGCTCACCAGGAAAATAGTGAAACCTGGATGGGGGTAAACGTCTTAAAACAGTAGGCTGAACGGGGCCGAACGGATACAAGGGAAAGAGAGAGGGAGAGAAAGAGAAAAAATAAATTAGGAGAGAGGGAGAGAAAGAGAGAAAAAAAAAAGGCGAGGTGGGCTCAATTAAGCCGTAACGCAAACATTGAGCCCACCTCGCTGTTTTTGTTTTCTCTTTCTCTCCCTCTCTCCTCATTTTTTTTTTCTCTTTCTCTCCCTCTCTCTTTGCCTTGTATCCGTTCGGCCCCGTTCAGCCTACTATTTTAAGACGTTTACCCCCACCAGGTTTCAATATTTTCCTGGTGAGCAGTAGCGAGCCAACATATGTATATTTTTGTTTTGAGAGCAAGCTAAATTTGTACATTTTTCGATTGAAAAATGTCTCCGGCGAAGCCGGACATTGCCAATCTCCAAATTAAGGGGAGATGGGTCGTTTTTCTGGTCCCCTTTCTTCCTCTCGCCGAGGTATTCGCCGAACCATCGCTTAATTCGCCGAAGACGTCGCAGAACATACGCCGAGGATTCGTTCATCCTACGCATTATTTTATTCAAATGTGTCAGTTCTCGCCGAACCATCGCTCAATTTGCCGATGACATCGCATAATGTCGCCGATTCGTCTGATGCATCGGCGACATTGTCGCCGAGTGTAAACTTGTCAACGTTTTTTAACGGTCAAAATCGTTGACATCGCACAACTTCGTTGCGAATTGACAAGCCTAAGTCCTCGGCGACGAAAATCGTATGAAATCGCATAAGTGAGAAAAGGGCATCACGAGGGTTCGTAGCCCTCGCAAGCATCGTCGAGCATCACAGAGGGATCTGCGAGGCCCTCTGAGTTCATCGGCGACATCGGCGAGACATCGCGGAGGGTTTCGCACAAAAACAAATTTGCAACGCTGCACAGATGCTCACTGATGCTCTCAGATGCTCTGCTCGCCGATGCTCTCCGGTGTTCCGTGAACATCGACGATGCCAAATAGCACCTTCGGCGAGGTGGGTAAAAAAAAAATGATTAGGCCTATAGTGAACCTGTCAACCCTTTTTTCTATGCACCTCTCTTGGGGGGTTCACCTGTTTTTTTTTTATCTTTCTCTCCTTTTCTCTCTTTCCCTGGTTTGTATCCATTCAGCCCCATTCAGCCAACTGTTTTAAGACGGTTTTCCCCATCCAAGTGTCGATATCTTCCTGACAAGTGATAGCGAACCAGCATTATATGGAGAAATCCGGCTTTGCCGGAGAAATTGTTCTATCGAAAAATGTACAAATTTAGCTTGCTCTCAAAAAAAAATTATATATGTTGGCTCGGTACCGCTCACCAGGAAAATAGTGAAACCTGGATGGGGTAAACGTCTTAAAACAGTAGGCTGAACGGGGCCGAACGGATACTAGGCAAAGAGAGAGGGAGAGAAAGAGAAAAAAAAAAACGAGGAGAGGGAGAGAAAGAAAACAAAAAAAGGGGAGGTGGGCTCAATTAAGCCGTTACGCAAACATTGAGCCCACCTCGCTGTTTTTGTTTTACCTTTCTCTCCCTCTCTCCTATTTTTTTTTTTTTCTCTCCCTCTCTCTTTGCTTTGTATCCGTTCGGCCCCGTTCAGCCTACTGTTTTAAAACGTTTATCCCCATCCAAGTATCGATATCTTCCTGGCAAGCGATAGCGAACCAGCATTATATGGAGAAATCCGGCTTCGCCGGAGAAATTTTTCTATTTAAAAATTCACAAATTTAGCTTGCTCTCAACCAAAAAAATTATATATGTTGGCTCCCTACTGCTCACCAGGAAAATTGTGAAACCTGGATGGGGGTAAACGTCTTAAAACAGTAGGCTGAACGGGGCCGAACAGATACAAGGCAAAGAGAGAGGGAGAGAAAGAGAAGAAAAAAAAACGAGGAGAGAGGGAGAGAAAGAGAAAACAAAAAAAGGCGAGGTGGGCTCAATTAAGCCGTAACGCAAACATTGAGCCCACCTCGCTGTTTTTTTTTATCTTTCTCTCCCTCTCTCTCCTAATTTTTGTTTTCTCTTTCTCTCCCTCTCTCTTTGCCTTGTATCCGTTCGGTCCCGTTCAGCCTACTGTTTTAAGACGTGTATCCCCATCCAAGTATGATATCTTTCTGGCAAGCATTATATGGAGAAATCCGGCTTCGCCGGAGAAATTTTTCTATCGAAAAATGCACAAATTTAGCTTGCTCTCAACAACAAAAATTATATATGTTGGCTCGCTACCGCTCACCAGGAAAATATTGAAACCTGGATGGGGTTAAATGTCTTAAAACAGTAGGCTGAACGGGGCCGAACGAATACAAGGCAAAGAGAGAGGGAGAGAAAGAGAAACAAAAAAACTTGGAGAGAGGGAGAGAAAGAGAAAAACAAATAAGGCGAGGTGGGCTCAATAAGCCGTAATGCAAACATTGAGCCCACCTCGCTGTTTTTGTTTTCTCTTTCTCTCCCTCTCTCCTCGTTTTTTTGCTTTTCTCTTTCTCTCCATCTCTCTGCCTTATATCCGTTCGGCCCCGTTCAGCCTACTATTTTAAGACGTTTACCCTGTTACGCTGGCCAGCTTGCCAGAATGTGCTCGTACTCGCTAGCGCTCGCCAGGCAGTGAAATGGGCTATAATAATCGTAGAACGATGTTCTTTCTTTCTTAGTATTCATGATGTCACTGACAGATCAGTGGTGGTCTTTATTCTTGTCTGTGACACTTGGAAGTTGTTTGTATCAGTGATAGAGTATAAGATGTGTAGTGTGAATTTAAGGAGAGAGAGAACGAAGGAGGCAGCGAGGTGGTATTATGTGCGTGTGTATGTACGTGTGCCTTCCTCGCTCGGGCGGAGGTTCCCACGCTCTTGATTGGCCGGCGGGCCTGGCGCGTCATATGACGCCTGCACTTCATTACGTAGTGGTCTGTGATTGGGTGCCGCTGTCTTAGTTGGTGCTGGGGGGCTCCTACCCGCGTGTCTCCTTCAGAGCTTGGCATGGTGTGTTTGGTCCTAGACGTCCCTTGCAATCTGTCCCCAATCTAACCCCCTGTACTACTGTTTCTCTCTCTGAACTTCTTCCTTTCCAATACTTCTTATCTTTATTCAATTACTTATCCCTTCTGGTTCTGAATACGACTTCCATAGTCGGCCAGTCGTATTACCAGCACCAGTTCTCACATATATGTTTTGCACTAGCTTTAGGGATTATTATTAGTCATAGTCACATGGAGTCATATTATCATTAGGTGCTTCTAATTATTGAGTTGTTCTTTGTTACTATTTAATGCTAGACAGTGGAGGGTATCTTTGGTCGTTGTCTGAGTTATGTACATGGCAAGTCAGAGCCTGTACGACTTCGACGAAGCTAGGTAGCCTGTAACCCTTCTGCATATTTTTCCTTTGCGAGTGTAGCAGTATACAAGCGAAGGGCTTTTGCCTACTCTTACTTGTATGCTTGCTACCTCATTTTGTTGACCTTTGTGGAGCGTCAGGGTAAAGACCAGATACTTGAGATCTGAACTTACCAAGAGAGCCTCCTAGTCACTTAACGTAACATAAGGGAAATCTGTTCAAGGGGAGACAGTAGGCTACGAGCATGCTTGCGCTCTGCCTAGCCTTCTGGTACCTTTTATGCCGCTGCTAGACTTTATTAGTAATAAAGACGGCATTGTGTTTATTAACTTTAACTGCGTATGCTTTAGGAATTATTCACGTATTATTTTAGCCTAGGTTGATCCATAGTGCTGAACCCAATATGGCTGTTACTTTGGCTAAGGAAGTACTGTTTTGAGTGGCTATTATTAGTGCTGTCACAGAGTTGTTGCACTCCCTTGTTATATATATGTATCCTACTTATTGGTGTATTTAAGATACACGCTTTGGTGTCCTGCCCCTGCATTATTTCTGTTCTATATTCGACGAGCATCTTAGAGCATCAGACGTTTTCAGAAGATTCCATATCTGTTTGCTGTAGGACTAGACTTCCAGTGTTTTCATAGAGCATTGAAGAGTTTAGTGTTGAGTACAGACTCACACTAAAGTTAACATAAGCATATACTCCTTTATTAAATTTTGTTATAGTTTATTTAAGCATTGTTATTACTTGAGAGCATTTTATTAACGTAAAGTACTCCTGTTGTGAGTAGGCTTTGCCGTCACTGGAAAGCCTTTGTAGAAGTGCACTAAAACCCAGTTAATTGATACCCCGTTATCCAGTAGATTAACTCTGGAGGGTTTAAGTGTTTTGTTCACCGGCGTAATAGTTCGAGGGTTTGGAATAAGCGTACCGTTGTTGCAGATATAGCCTATCATCTAGTCCATTATTAAGTGCCCTTGTTTATTTCGTAGTGCCGGTCGTAACAAATGGCGACCTTAGTCCAGTATATAGTGAACTGAATATTGCATTTTTTTTTTTTTGAGAAATCTTATTGCCATTTGGGGTTGAATTTATTTCTCGCAGTGTTGGCAGTGGACATTGTTTTGAGGATATATGGAACTTGTTGGAGTTTATTGGTGACCTAGTGTTGCACGTAAAAACATCTTCGAATATTTTTGGTGAATAAAGCTACGCGAGAGTTTGGCTACTTTTGTCGTGACTTGAGATTTTTTTTTTGTTGACTCCATCATGTCACTGGACGGGTCTGAGCATAGTGAGGGCACAGTGCGAGAGACAGGCGAGGAGGTGGAGAAGGTGGAGTTGTTTAACGGCGTTCGGGTGGTGAACAATGAGGAGGATGCTCGGATTTTTTTGGAGCAGCCTGTGTCGGCGGACCGGGTGTCGGGGCTGGACCGGTACGGACTGCAGTGTGTAGCCACTGTCTTAGGGTTTTCCGGTACTAGTGGTTTGTCGAGAAGTGAGCTGGTTACCTGTGTGCTGGGTGGGGTGCATGGGGGTTCGGGAGGAGCGGGAGCTGGGGCACCTTCGTCCCAGCCCCAATTCCACTCAACTCCTATCATGGCGCCCCCTCGGGGTCCGGAGCCGAGTACGTTCCCGCAGGCCGATGCCCGCTGGCGGTTGAGTATGCCTCCAAGTGACTCACAGGGTGGGTCACCGGTAGTAGCACCCCCTCCTCAGGGTTTGACTCCCGAGATGTTGGTTCAGCTCGAGCTCGCATAACTTAAGCATCATGGGGCTGAGCTCGAGCAGCGAAAGCGGAAGCATGAGTCTGAGCTCAAGTATAGGTATCAGGCTGAGTCTGCAAGGTATTGTGCCGATATTGACCTAGAGAAAACTCGTGTAGAGGTGACGAGGAACCGGGTCGTCCAGGGGGTCGACCCCATGACCAGTCCCTGTCACATCTACTAAACTTGGTTCCAGTGTTTGATGAGATAGGAGGTACAGCATTCTTTCTCCGTTTTGAGAAAAAGTGCCGGGAGCACCAATGGCCCGAGGAGAAGTGGGCAGCCCTTGTTTCGTCACGATTGACGGGGAAAGCACTCAAGGCGTACGATGCTTTGCCCCTAGATTCCTGCGTGAATTATGAGGCGTTGAAAGAGGCTGTCCTGAGGGCGTATGAGTTGCAGCCAGAGACCTATAGGCTGAAGTTTAGGGCTGTTCCCAAGAGAAAGGAGAGTACTTTCCAGGAACACGCTAGAGAGCTGTCAGATGCATTTGAAAATTGGTTGAGGTCAGAGAAGGCAACTACTTTTGATGCAGTGAAGCAATTAGTGTTGTTAGAGCAATTTTTCAAATTTACTGGCAGTGACTTGACTCTTAACCTGAAAGAAAAGCAACCTAAAACTCTGCAGGAGGCGGCTCAGATGGCTGACCTCAGGTTGTCATTGATTCGTGGGTGCGGGTCTGCACAGAGAGCTGAGGCAGGTAACCAGGGGCGTACCACTCCACCCCCCCGAATTAAGGACACAACTAATTACCCATTTAAGAGTACTGGTGCCAATTTTGATCCCAAGTCGAAACCCTTCCCGTTAAAGAAAGGCCAGGGCCCTTCCTCACCTCAGAGGAAGTCCAAGAGTGAAGTGGAGTGTTTCAAGTGTCATGAGAAGGGGCATATTGCGCGCTCATGTCCGAGCACACCGCCTACAGCAGTGGTGTCACTAGTGAGCAACATCGGTGTGTCTTTGAGGTCTTCCGCGTTTGCCCGGGGTAATATGTCGGTTGTGAAGTCACAGTCGGTGCAGAAGCAGCAGTAGGGCTCGTCACCCGTCCGAGATGCTTTTTGTGGTCATAGGGGGCATTGCACTGTGAGGTGGGATGGTGTGGAACATAGGCTTGAGTTGCTGCGTGATACGGGCGCTTCCCAGACACTTGTTAAGAACTTCACTGGCAAGCCTATTAATGCGGCTCGGGTTGTGGTGGTTCAAGGTATCAATGCTACGCGGTCTTACCCGCTGGTCAGAGTGGAGCTTGAGGTGGACGGTGTGACATGGGAGTTGGATGTGGGTGTTGTGGAGAAATTGCCAGTTGAGGGGGTCGACCTCCTTCTCGGTAACGACTTTGCGGTGCCTACTTCCGAGGTTCCACCCTTAGTCGTTGCCGAGAGGGCGGCCGACACGAGTAGGGAGGGGCAAGAGGGGCTCGAGAGATCTCAGTCCGCTCAGGTGTCACAGCCTAGTACCCAGGTTTCAGACCAGCGGAGGAAGGGTCGGAAGGAGAAAGTCAAGGCTGGTGGTCGGGTTGAGAGTTTGGACCCAGCGACACTCCTTGGTGACTCGGTACTTGTACCAAAGTTGAGCTCCGGAGTGGCCCCAGAACCTGTCCCCCCTAGTGACATGGTAGGGCGTGATGGCACTCCGCGACAGAGTAGTTCCCAGGTACAACTAGAAGATCTTAGTCTTGAGAGTTGTGGGAACGGGGCTATTGAACTCGATGAGGACGGGGAAGCATGTCATGTGAACCTGTTAAAGGAGTTTGTGAGGCAACCACCTGAGCAGCCTACTGTCCCTGTGTTGGTCTGCAGCGGCCAAGGTGGAGAAGGAGAGGGGGGCAGTGAGGCACAGGTGGTGAAAAGTTGGGATTGTCATGTCTCGGTGGAGCAGTGGGCGGGGAACACGAGTCAGGTGGCTGTGGAAGCGCTTGAGCACCTGCCTGAGCAGCAGTGTGCAGCGATCCAGCACCTGCTCGGTTCATACCCCACTGTTTGTGCCGAGCACCCAGGCCTCACAACTCATGCGGTGCACGATGTTCCGTTGGCAGGTCACTTGGGTGTGAGTAAGCCGTTGGCTTCGTTGTTTCAGTGGTTCAAGGTGGGCGACGAGGCTTTGGCATGGTTGTCAGGTCAGGGTCGACCCATGGCTGCTAAGGGTGGTGGTCAGTATCACAACATTAAACAGATTGGTGAGGGTAACTATGTACTAGATACGCCCGACCGTCGCATAGCCTCCCAATGCTGCCCTAGTAAAATGCAACAGCCCTACCATAGACCTACTGTATCTGGCCGTGTCGCTGAAGGCGGTGATGCTGCTCAGGCAGATGTAGTCGCAAGGAATGCGGGGGTGCGCATGTACGGTATCGGCAGGGAAGCATTAGCACTTATGAACTGTGGGAGTGACTGCACAGGTAGTACAGATTGTCACTCTCATGACCTGGCTGTTCTAGGGACAGACGTGGAGAAGGAGGGAGACTATAGTGTAGAAACTGCGGTCCCGGCTGGGTTGTGGGAGGGCAATCAGCATATTGTTCTTCGAGATAAGTTGCAACCTCTTGTTCCTAAGCATCAAGAGAAGTTGTTTACTAGGCTGTGGCAGTACGTCCGCATGTTTGTTGATTCTCCAGGCCTGATGTACGGGGTAGAACCCGACATGGAGGCTGGAGACAGTGCAAGGCTCAAATTGGCTCCCTAACGTATAAATCCTGCTCGACAGCCTGTTGTAAAAGCAGAGCTGGACTACATGTTGGAAATGGGTCTGAGGGATAAGGGATATCGTGATTGGTCGTTGCCAGTAACTTTGCAACCTGAGTTGAGTGGCAAGATTCGTGTGTGTGTTGATTGCAAGAGTGTTGGTGCATCATCCCTGACAGACGCCTATACCTTATCCAGAGTTGACGACCCCATAGACCGCATCGGGGCTGCCTCGTTTATCACTAAGGTAGAACTAGTGAAAGGTTATTGGCAGGTCCCGTTGCCGGAGAGAGCGAGGAGAAGTGCCAGTCTTGTGATGGACTGGGCAGTTTATCAGTGTCAGGTGTTGTTTTGCTGCCGGAACACAAGTTGGATGTGTGGCATGTTAAGGGCTCTGATAATATCCTGGCTGATTGTTTGTCACGGGAGGGTATGTTTTAAGGAGCACCCTCGCCGTTCAATCAGTGTTGGTTTGAGAGTGGAGAAAAATTAGGCTTGCCCCTGTAGTGGAAAGCCGCCAAAAACACTATTAAAAATATAAAAACCTCACATAAAAACTTTCTTTTTGATAGTATATAAGTGCATTATGTTACAGCAAGAATCTAAGACATCCCGTGTTTTTGTCTTAGTAGGCTAGGCTAGGTGAAGCTTGCTCGTTGAGCGTAATATTGTTAAGTGATACTATTATTTTGGGGAAGTGTTGTGTGGATTTTTTTTATATAATGAAGTGTTTTCTGTTTGTGATTGTGCCTTGTTTTTACAACTTGGGGGAGTAGCTGGGTGAGGCGGGGTTAATGAGGATTCTGTCTGGTCAGATGTGGCATTTACCTGAGGTTAAAACGTCCCACATCTTGGGCGGGGTGTTACGCTGGCCAGCTTGCCAGAATGTGCTCGTACTCGCTAGCGCTCGCCAGGGCAGTGAAATGGGCTATAATAATCGTAGAACGATGTTCTTTCTTTCTTAGTATTCATGATGTCACTGACAGATCAGTGGTGGTCTTAATTCTTGTCTGTGACACTTGGAAGTTTTTTGTTTCAGTGACAAAGTATAAGATGTGTAGTGTGAATTTAAGGTGAGAGAGAACGAAGGAGGAAGCGAGGTGGTATTATGTGCGTGTGTATGTACGTGTGCCTTCCTCGCTCGGGCGGAGTTTCCCACGCTTTTGATTGGCCGGCGGGCCTGGCGCGTCATATGACGCCTGCTCTTCATGACGTAGTGGTCTGTGATTGGGTGCCGCTGTCTTAGTTGGTGCTGGGGGGCTCCTACCCGCGTGTCTCCTTCAGAGCTTTGCATGGTGTGCTTGGTCCTAGACGTCCCTTGCAATCTGTCCCCAATCTAACCCCCTGTACTACTGTTTCTCTCTCGGAATTTTTCTTTTCCAATACTTCTTATCTTTATTCAATTACTTATCCCTTCTGGTTCTGCATACGACTTCCATAGTCGGCCAGTCGTATTACCAGCACCAGTTCTCACATATATGTTTTGCACTAGCTTTAGGGATTATTATTAGTCATAGTCACATGGAGTCATATTATCATTGGGTGCTTCTAATTATTGAGTTGTTCTTTGTTACTATTTAATGCTAGACAGTGGAGGGTATCTTTGGTCATTTTCTGAGTTATGTACATGGCAAGTCAGAGCCTGTACGACTTCAACGAAGCTAGGTAGCCTGTAACCCTTGTGCATATTTTTCCTTTGCGAGTGTAGCAGTATACAAGCGAAGGGCTTCTGCCTACTCTTACTTGTATGCTTACTACCTCATTTTGTTGACCTTTGTGGAGCGCCAGGGTAAAGACCAGATACTTGAGATCTGGACTTACAAAGAGAGCCTCCTAGTCACTTAACGTAACATAAGGGAAATCTGTTCAAGGGGAGACAGTATGCTACGAGCATGCTTGAGCTCTGCCTAGCCTTCTGGTACCTTTTATGCCGCTGCTAGACTTTAATAGTAATAAAGACGGCATTGTGTTTATTAACTTTAACTGCGTATGCTTTAGGAATTATTCACGTATTATTTTAGCCTAGGTTGATGCATAGTGCACAACCCAGTATGGCTGTTACTTTGGCTAAGGAAGTACTGTTTTGAGTGGCTATTATTAGTGCTGTCACAGAGTTGTTGCACTCCCTTGTTATATATATGTATCCTACTTATTGGTGTATTTAAGATACACGCTTTGGTGTCCTGCCCCTGCATTATTTCTGTTCTATATTCGACGAGCATCTTAGAGCATCAGACGTTTTCAGAAGATTCCATATCTGTTTGCTGTAGGACTAGACTTCCAGTGTTTTCATAGAGCATTGAAGAGTTTAGTGTTGAGTACAGACTCACACTAAAGTTAACGTAAGCATATACTCCTTTATTAAATCTTGTTATAGTTTATTTAAGCATTGTTATTACTGAGAGCATTTTATTAACATAAAGTACTCCTGTTGTGAGTAGGCTTTGCCGTCACCGGAAAGCCTTTGTAGAAGTGCACTAAAACCCAGTTAATTGATACCCCGTTATCCAGTAGATTAACTCTGGAGGGTTTAAGTGTTTTGTTCACCGGCGTAATAGTTCGAGGGTTTGGAATTAGCGTACCGTTGTTGCAGATATAGCCTATCATCTAGTCCATTATTAAGTGCCCTTGTTTATTTCGTAGTGCCGGTCGTAACAACCCCCATCCAGGCTTCAATATTTTCCTGGTGAACGGTAGCGAGCCAACATATATATAGTTTTGTTTTGAGAGCAAGCTAAATTTGTACATTTTTGGATAGAAAAATTTCTCCGGCGAAGCCGGACATTGCCAATCTCAGAATTAAGGGGAGATGGGTCGTTTTTCTGGTCCCCTTTCTTCCTCTTGCCGAGGTATTCGCCGAACCATCGCTTAATTCGCCGAAGACGTCGCAGAACATACGCCGAGGATTCGTTCATCCTTCGCATTATTTTATTCAAATGTGACAGTTCTCGCCGACGTCATCGGCGAACCATCGCTCAATTTGCCGATGATATCGCATAATGTCGCCGATTCGTCTTAAGCATCGGCGACATCGTCGCCGAGTGTAAACTTGTCAACGTTTTTTAACGGTCAAAATCGTTGACGTCGCACAACTTCGTTGGGAATTGACAAGACTACGTCCTCGGCGACGAAAATCGTATGAAATCGCATAAGTGGGAAAGGGGCATAAGTCAGCCAGTTTATGACAATATCAGTATATTGACCTATTAGTCAATTTGTTGTCCAATATCATTACTCAAGGGGAATTATGATAAATTGCAGTGGTTTGAGAAACTCCCAAGCCTTGAGTCAAGGATGATCCCATGCCACCAAGGTGGGACTGCTAATTTCATTACAAATCCTAGCTGAGGCATAAATATTAATTCATGTAATTAACTGGAATTTGTGAGGTACTCTTACATTTAATGATACCTCCATAGTTACCAGGAGCAAAACTAAATTAAATCAATTCTTCCTGAGTTACATGGGGCTTACTATAAAAACAAACTATAGTGTACTCTGAAACATGGGTCCTCCTTCCCCAACTAGAAGTTTCCTTCTGCTATATAGTGTATATATATATATATATATATATATATATATATATATATATATAAGGAAAACAGGTTGGTAAGCTTGTATCACGCCGTGGCCGAGTACATACAAGAGTGGGATGTCATTGCCATTGACTGCGGTTCGAATCCTAGTTAAGGCCTAAAAAAAAATTCATATAAATCACATATATGTGTGAAACATTCTACATAAATATACATTGTTCGTCAAGCAAAAACCCTTGTTCCACACCCCATAGGCAGGTCAGTAATTCTTCTCTCTCTGGCCTATAGATGTGGCTAGGTAGTTGAGGATCTGATTACGAAACAAGTCGCCTTGATTTCCCTGAAGGTAGAATATGTTGTGTTGTTCATGATTGCCACAGATGGTGGCATATGACTATGTCTGAAGAGTCAACTTCCAAATGGAAATGGAATTTAATTAAATCATCGTATTCATTCGCATTAATTTACTTGCATTTTGCCTATAAAGAGACAATACATAAAAATTAGGATTTACTCTGTGTAGTTTCGTTTATTAGTGAATGACCCTTTCTTAACTTAACTAGCATTCCACTAATCACACACGTCCCAATAGTAATATACCTAGCATTGCTGATTTGCCAAATAGTTTTCTGTATAATATACTCATACAATTCCCGGGTGTAGTGCGTGTGAAAGAAAACAGGCACAGAGAAAAAATGAGATAGAAGAGTATAATATATGTGAAACCGAACAGAGGAAATGTCTACCGGAAAGCTAGAAGGGTACGGAAGCGGCGTAATCCAATAGACAGAGTGAGCCTCAGAGATCCAGCCTCAGCTTTAGTGGAAGCCTCAGGGAACAACTATAACAATAAAACCAATGACAGGGATATCAGAGAATTTCCCCTCCGCCATCGATCTCTCTGGACACAAGGGCTCACAGTCCAAAACAGGACTAGGAGAATAAGTAATATATAGATTATATGGAAACAAAAAACAAGATTCCTGGGAAAGACAGAAAGTCGATGTTGTATAGGGAGCATGGAGGTACTAGTTTCTATTTCGTGTAATATTCTACGTTCCGACTTGATATTTGGACACACTAATTGTGTACTGTAAACTCTAACGGCCATAGCTTCATATTTTATTAAAAAAAGTGTTGATTATATTTTGTAATGATTTTGCTAATATTTAAGTATGAATGGGCTAACTAATTGTAACGAAATTGTACCGGTAACATTTTAGCAACGAGAATTATTTATGATAAATATAATTGATGGAAGTAGATGATATAATGTAATGTTAAATTTCATTACGGCAGACATATCCTTATTTAATGGAAATAAATCAGCTGTAAATAGAATGAAAACAAAACGAAGTACAGTACACTATCTCAGGAAAGGTCAAGTACGTCACATTGTCGATAGTGGGCGTAACTTCCAAATATCTACGTTTCTAATATTATAGCGCGGTAGAATAAAAGGGAATGAGACAAAGAGCCAATGATGCTATCCCAAATACATCCAATGTTTCATACCTGATCACATAGATAACTCAAACCCTGAATATCACAACTTACAGCTATTGTTACGACTGGGGTTCAAATATATCAGGGCTCTTATTCATTGGACTAGTAATGGCATAAATGCTACAACGGAAAGCGCTAGCTCCAACCTCTGATGTATATTCCCAGTGAACAAAGAACACAAATACTCTACAGAGTTCTATATGCAATAATAGGCTATCAAACTCTCAATAAATGTGCGTCTACTCTAGGCTTAATGTTATGTGAAAACAGCCTATTACTACCTATAACCGAAGGTGCTTGGTTATGGTATGCAAAGTAAGGTGGTAAGAGAAGTTACAGCTTACGTTACTTTAATCAATAAATGTCAGGCACTCCTGCATGAAAGAAAGTGCACTAAAGTCCTTCAACACTAACAAGGAATCTTCTTTAAATGTTAGATGCTATAAAGATGCTCGTATCGGAAATGGAACCCAAAAAGGCAGGCAGCGGAACAATGCTCGTGCAGGCTATGCACACAAAAAGGCAGAATATATATAATGCCGTCGGAGCCAAGAATATCCTAAACACAACAACAATAATAATAATCGCCACGACAATGCAGTATTCCTATCAACAAAAAGAGCCTAAGTCGTTTGTGTCTCAATACATCAAACTAGGCTGCGAAATGCTTGTGTAATAATATGGGTATGCATAAAAAGAGTAATTAGGTTAATATACTCAATGTCTACTGTGATTGATAAAGTCTAGCTAGAGTCAATGATACGAGATACTGGTGCGCATGGCATGCTGCATAGCTTAGTGCAAATCTCAAGTCTGTGCGTCAAATATTACGTTATAATGAAGGGTAGCTCTCTTGAGAAACCTTAATACCGAAGTATTAAGCGTTCTCCTGGCGTACCTCAAAGACAAACAATCGAGACTAGAACAGTGCAGAATGGTATAGGCAAAAAACCCTCATTCGTGCATGCTCTACTCTCAATGGCACACAGACTAGAATTTACTCAATCAACTCCAGTTCTCAGGTATGTCGTGCCGCTTTTAACTGAAGCCAGCACTCATAGGAAACAATACCTATAATATCAGACTCCTAGTCTAGCATTATCTAATCCAGCAGAACACTAATAACTAAAGGAAGCAGTACTAAACAATATAAATGCCAACCAATGCTTCGTGATCCACTTATCTTAACAACTAACATACATAGGCTATATCAGACCTTAACACACAATACAACTGGCCAGCATGAAGCTGATTTTGCAGAGTTAACCAGAGGGGGTATAATATTAATAAAAGGTGGTGAAGGATATTGAAAATGAGAGAGATAGGCAGAGGAAAAGATTCTCAGGTACGGAGCGGGGACAGATAGCAAGGGAAAAAAGATGGGTGTGTTCTAGAAACCAGATCTGAGGGAGAGAGTGGCGAGGAACTGTATATATACTCGCACTAGCTCGAGCCGCGTGGGAAAACAGCGGTTACAAGTCATCTAACCACTAGCAAAGCTTACAGCATGGTAAGGGCCTCTCTCCACCAACCCCCGCAAGGCAGCCAGCCGTGACGTCATCGAGCGGGACAAAAAACACTGCGCGCCCCCTCTCACTCTGTTCTACTCCCTCTCTCTCTCCCAGATCCTATCATTACTAGTTAATGATAAAATATATTTTACAATTAAATATATAAAGCCTTGACATGGGCGAAAACAAAGAGCCTTTCTGGACTGCCCATGACACGAGCTTTCATATGAAATAAAGCACACTCTAATACACAAACTGTAGCCCCATCCACTGCCCTGGCGATCCTAGCGAGTCACTGTAGGACAAGCCATGCGGTTCTAACGGAGTGGTTAACGTCACACCCCCCCCAAGATTTTTCTCAGAGGCCCCAAGGCTCACAAAAATCTGATGGTTAGAACCCATGCTATATCTCCACTTCCCATCACCCAGCGGCAGTAAAATATCTGGCACAGTTCTTCAACAAAACATTTTTCAAAATTATAACCCTCCCCAACACCATAGGTTAAATTATATGTAGTTATGCTCCTCAAGAGCGAGCTTCTCTAGCCCAGCATTCTGAGAGGAGTGCAACTCAGAATTACTGCCATAACATACTAAAAAAATTCAACTATCAAAGAAAGAGTTTTTATTTGATTTTTATGTTTATAATTTGTTTATTTCGGCTGCACTATAGGGGCAAGCCTAGTTTTTTCTTCTATACCAAACGCTCAACTCCTGCTTTACGACCCAATACGCTGGGCTACAACCGCGAGCCAACAAGCACCAAGCGCAAAATACTATTCAAACTAAAGCAGGAGGCTACCCGTGTGTCAATCTACCCAGGATCATATACCCTTGAACGACCATCTGCAACCACGTTGTCACAACCGGCAATATGGCGTATGTCCAGGTTATATACCAATAACCTTAGTGACCACCTGGTCAGCCTCATATTCCGATTGTGAAACTGGTCCAAGAACTTGAGAGGGTGATGACCTGGGTAAACTACAACGACCGGACCATAGGCTGGAACACAGACCTCGAAATGCCTCAGAGCAAGTACAACCGCCAGCAGCTCCTCCTTGACAACAGAGCAGCTCCCCTGGGCCGAATTGTACTTCTCCGAGCAGAAACTAACAGGATGCTCCAGCCCATCATCGTCCTTTTCCACAAGGACGGCACCAGCCCCCACACCACTAGCCTCCGTTGCTAGTTGGAAAGGTAGGCTAAAGTCAGGGGCCCTGAGGATCGGGTGAGTGCACAACAGGTGTTTTACTTCTCTAAACACCTTCTCACACTCAGGCGCCCATTTGAACTTCTTATCCTTCCAGTTATCCTCCACCTGAGCTTGACTGTCCCGTTCTCCTTCTCCACCTTGACTGCTAAACGTCATCACAGGTACAGTGAGAGGCTCAGGGGGGTGCCTCCCATACTCCTTCATGGGATTAACATGACATAACTGATTGTGCTTCCGCCTGTCTGGAGTGGCTACTAAGTAAACCAGGTCCGATAGCTCCTCCACCACCCTATAAGGACCAGCGTACTTCGCGGATAAGGGGTGACCTACAAGGGGCAGTAGAATCAACACCTCCTGACCCACGTGAAACTCCCTGAGTTCAACCTTGAGGTCGTACCTGTCCTTCCTGAGGGCCTGAGAGCTAGTCAAATTACGGCCAGCCAACTCCAGACTGCGCAACATCCGTTCTCGACTGTTGAGGACACACTTGAGCATAGAACAAGGTTTTTCTGCGCCCTCCCATACTTCTTCAACCATATGGAGAGGCCCTCTGACACGGTGTCCAAAGACGAGCTCATTAGGGCTGAATCCCAAATTCTCCCCAGGTACCTCCCACACAGCAAACAAAACACATGGCAGGCCAAGAACCCAATCCCTCCCACTCTCAAAGCAACAACAACGAAGCACAGATTTCAAGGCTGAGTGCCATCGCTCTAACACACCCTGGCTCTCCGGATGATATGCAGATGACACAACCCCAACAATCCCATGCTGCGGCATTGCTTGTACAAAGAGGCTAGAAGTGAAGTTGGGTCCCCGGACTGACTGAATCCCCTGCGGGTAACCATACCGGGAAAAATACACTAGCAAGCTTCGGACCACCGTTTTCGCCGACCCATTTCTCATAGGGTACGCGTCAGGGTACCTTGTTGCTACATCTCCCGACTGTGCATCACTGTCCTCCTTCAACTCTTTCGTCTTTTTAAGCCCATCCTCTGCCCCTTCAGGAACAGTTACTGGGTCCTCTCCAGACTCGAAATGTGGTCCTAATAATGAGTCCCCGAGAAGGTCCGTTGACACTAAACTCTCAACCGCATCAACTTTCAACCCCTTCTCGGTACCCTTCCTCCGCTGATCTAAAGATTGTTGACCAGAATATGACTCCCTGGATGCAGAATCTCCGGTGACAACACACGCCATAGGCTGCACCGGACACATCTCAACCCACTCCTGCTCCTCCCTACTCACGTCGGCCGGCTTCTCGACAACGACTAAGGGTGGAGCCTCAGAAGTAGGCCCAGCAAAGTCGTTGCCAAGAAGGAGGTCGACGCCCCCAACAGGTAACTTCTCCACAATTCCTACATCCAGGTCACGAGTCACACCATCAACTTCCACCTTCATTCTTACAAGCGGGTATGACCTTGTCGCATTAACTCCCTGAACCACAACCACCCGCGCCGTATTGACAGGTTTACCAGTGAAATTTCTCAACAGTGTTTGCGATGCCCCAGTGTCACGCAAAATTCTCACCTCATGTCTTCTACCCCCCCACTCCACACAACCGAGTCCCCTGTGGTCACTAAAGGCATCACGGACAGGGAATAAGCCTTCCGGATCCTTCTGCACTGGCAGTGTATTTACCTCGGAAGAAATGCCTCTAACAAACTCCGATGTCCTCTTGAACACTCCAATGCCGTGAGCAAAAGACACGGCTGCCGGAGGAGGTCGACTAGGGCACTCATTTGCCTTATGACCCTCCTGGTGGCACCTAAAACACATAAATTTCGGTTTCGGCTTATACTGTGATGTAAAAGGCCCCTGCCTTTTCACATACGGTGTGGTGGTAGGTTTGGCTTCAGTTTTAGTTTCATGGCTCTTCTGTTTAAATGTGTCATTGTTACGGGGAGGGGGAGGATAACGGTCCTTAGCACTTACATCGTACTTCTGTGAGGACCCGCAACCCCGAATCAACGACAGCCGTCGATCAGCCATTTCTGCTGCTTCGACTAGAGTTCTTGGGTTTTTCTCCTTTAAGTTCAAAGTTAGATCACCGCCCGTGCTCTTAAAGAACTGCTCCAACATCATTAACTGCTTAACTCCATCAAACGTTGTTACCTTCTCAGATCGGAACCAGTTCCCCATAGCATCGGACAAGTCCCGGGCGTGTTCCAAAAAGGTGCTATCTCTTCCCTTAGTTACACCCCGGAACTTCAAACGGTAGGTTTCTGGTTGCAGTTCGTAAGCCCTCAGGACAGCCTCCTTGAGATCCTCGTACACAATACATAACTCCAAAGGTAACGCATCGTAGGCTTTAAGACCCTTGCCTATTAATCTAGAGGATACAAGTGCTGCCCATTTATTCTCTGGCCACTGGTGTTCCTGGCACTTCTTCTCAAAGCGTGTGAAAAATTCTGTTACACCACTCTCATCAAACACCGGAACCAGTTTCAATAAGTGCGAGAGAGACTGCTCATGAACACGGATACCAGCCCCAAGTCGCTGTCCCGTTGCCTCTACTCGCGACTTCTCTACGTCCATGTCGGCACAGTACCTAGTCGACTTTAAATCCGCTTGGATTTTTGCTAGCTTGGCTCTCTCTTCTATCTTGGCTAATTCTAATTGCTGCTGAAGCTCACAAGCCCTTTGTTGCTGTTGAACCTCAGATACCCTGATAGCCTTTCTCTCGTCGATCTTAGCTAATTCGAGCTGAAGCAATAATTCTGGAGTTAACCCTTGAGGAGGTGAAGGTGCTACAATGTTTGAAATTACCGGTGGTCCCCCCAGGGGCAACCCACCCTGCCAGTCACCACCCTCCTGTGGAAGCGTACCCGGGGTCGGCAAACTACTGGGATGGCTGGGAGTCGAGTGTAGGGGAAGCATGGCCGAAGGGCTCTGAGCACTCAACCCATCTCGCTCACCAGTCACCCTGCCCAGTACACACGTTATCAAGTTATCCTTGGTCATGCTGCTAGTAAACGCATGACCGATAGCTGTGGCCAGGCATTGAAGACCGTACCGATCCATACCCTCCAACCGCTCGGCAGTAACAGGCCATTGCAAAAATATCCTAGCATCCTCCTCACAATTCACCCGATTAACCCTTTCATCATGCTGCTGTTCTTCAGTTTCGACATTACGTACTGTGTCTCCATTCTCCTCTGACCCGGTATAAGACATGATGCTCACAAAAATTTCCCACCTCAATATTCAGAAAAGAAGTACCCCAAACTCTTATACCTCAATATACACACACAAATTCTCGGAAATACTCAAGGGCTATACTATGTTGCAAAAAAAAAAAAAAATTATTCTTGCTGATCCCCGCAAAATATTCTCCAAAACAACAAATGTTCTCTGCTAATAAATGTAGGTTCACCAAATCCTAGGTAAGGTCGCCATTTGTTACGACTGGGGTTCAAATATATCAGGGCTCTTATTCATTGGACTAGTAATGGCATAAATGCTACAACGGAAAGCGCTAGCTCCAACCTCTGATGTATATTCCCAGTGAACAAAGAACACAAATACTCTACAGAGTTCTATATGCAATAATAGGCTATCAAACTCTCAATAAATGTGCGTCTACTCTAGGCTTAATGTTATGTGAAAACAGCCTATTACTACCTATAACCGAAGGTGCTTGGTTATGGTATGCAAAGTAAGGTGGTAAGAGAAGTTACAGCTTACGTTACTTTAATCAATAAATGTCAGGCACTCCTGCATGAAAGAAAGTGCACTAAAGTCCTTCAACACTAACAAGGAATCTTCTTTAAATGTTAGATGCTATAAAGATGCTCGTATCGGAAATGGAACCCAAAAAAGGCAGGCAGCGGAACAATGCTCGTGCAGGCTATGCACACAAAAAGGCAGAATATATATAATGCCGTCGGAGCCAAGAATATCCTAAACACAACAACAATAATAATAATCGCCACGACAATGCAGTATTCCTATCAACAAAAAGAGCCTAAGTCGTTTGTGTCTCAATACATCAAACTAGGCTGCGAAATGCTTGTGTAATAATAAATGGGTATGCATAAAAAGAGTAATTAGGTTAATATACTCAATGTCTACTGTGATTGATAAAGTCTAGCTAGAGTCAATGATACGAGATACTGGTGCGCATGGCATGCTGCATAGCCTAGTGCAAATCTCAAGTCTGTGCGTCAAATATTACGTTATAATGAAGGGTAGCTCTCTTGAGAAACCTTAATACCGAAGTATTAAGCGTTCTCCTGGCGTACCTCAAAGACAAACAATCGAGACTAGAACAGTGCAGAATGGTATAGGCAAAAAACCCTCATTCGTGCATGCTCTACTCTCAATGGCACACAGACTAGAATTTACTCAATCAACTCCAGTTCTCAGGTATGTCGTGCCGCTTTTAACTGAAGCCAGCACTCATAGGAAACAATACCTATAATATCAGACTCCTAGTCTAGCATTATCTAATCCAGCAGAACACTAATAACTAAAGGAAGCAGTACTAAACAATATAAATGCCAACCAATGCTTCGTGATCCACTTATCTTAACAACTAACATACATAGGCTATATCAGACCTTAACACAACTGGCCAGCATGAAGCTGATTTTGCAGAGTTAACCAGAGGGGGTATAATATTAATAAAGGGTGGTGAAGGATATTGAAAATGAGAGAGATAGGCAGAGGAAAAGATTCTCAGGTACGGAGCGGGGACAGATAGCAAGGGAAAAAAGATGGGTGTGTTCTAGAAACCAGATCTGAGGGAGAGAGTGGCGAGGAACTGTATATATACTCGCACTAGCTCGAGCCGCGTGGGAAAACAGCGGTTACAAGTCATCTAACCACTAGCAAAGCTTACAGCATGGTAAGGGCCTCTCTCCACCAACCCCCGCAAGGCAGCCAGGCGTGACGTCATCGAGCGGGTCAAAAAACACTGCACGCCCCCTCTCACTCTGTTCTACTCCCTCTCTCTCTCCCAGATCCTATCATTACTAGTTAATGATAAAATATATATTTTACAATTAAATATATAAAGCCTTGACATGGGCGAAAACAAAGAGCCTTTCTGGACTGCCCATGACACGAGCTTTCATATGAAATAAAGCACACTCTAATACACAAACTGTAGCCCCATCCACTGCCCTGGCGATCCTAGCGAGTCACTGTAGGACAAGCCATGCGGTTCTAACGGAGTGGTTAACGTCACACTATTAATAGCTTTCTCATTGCATTATTATGTCAAAACCCTAATTATCACAGTAATACATAGTGCAGTACATAGTGCTTCCTTGAACACATTCATCCAACGAGAACGAAATACAGAGCAAATTCCTAAAAGGCACCATTTATAACATCGCATATGCATCTGCTACATATTATACACCAAATAATTTCCAATAATGGTAAAACACTTGAAAATACATTACCAGTATCTTGATTTATGTTTGGAAAGCTGTCCCGGACTATGCAAGTTATATTGTATATAGGTTAATGTTTCTTAACCCGGCAAGTGCTGAAACACTAATAAGAGTTTTACCGCTTCACTGCGGAACCCCTTATATAATCCCGGTTTTTGAACGCGTACCAAAACCGCAGTCTTACAGCCAGGCGGCTACAAATTGGTGTGGGTGCAGTACAACTTGGCAACTCTCGAAACCACCACGCCACACGCTCGCCCCGCACCCACTCAAGCAGTACCCAAGCACTTGTCATGGAGCCTAGACATACCTCACGCTCTCGCCCTGATGACACAACCAGCCCTCCTTCTGGTGGTGTCAGCGGCCGTGGAAGGCAGAGAGTGGCTGCTAAAGACCCGGACTTCCACTACTACAGCACGAGTGGCTCCGAGGACGAGGAACCTGCACGTAAAGCACGTAAAACACGTGCAAGCAGGAGCAGTGCACAGATGTCATTGTCTTTCAGGGACACTGCCACGACCACCCAGGCAACTTCTACCACCACTACCACCACCACTGCAACCACTGCCACCACTACCACCGACGCAGGAGGCCGCCCTGGGGCTGCAGGACCTGCGGGGGCCACTGGGAAGACAGGGAAGGGCATGGGTAAGAAAACTTGTACCTCTGCCACTACCACCGTACCACCACCAGCCGCCTCTGCCAAAGGGAAGAAAGGGACGAAGGGCAAGGCGACAACGGCGACAGGGACAACCATAATATTGCCATCTAGGATCTCAGCTGGCCCTGCCAACGCCGCCCTAACATACAGCTGACTGCCGTGGCTGGCCTTGGACAGCGACACACAGACTTCCCTCCCTCCCACTCACTCACTCCAACTCTCCCCTAAACACATTCATAAGGGTTATATATCGCATAATTGGTCTAGATGCGGTATATTCATTGTTATATGGGTCGCCTACATACGTACACATACTTTATATACAGGTATAGCATGGCAGTGCTGAAAATACGATATATACGTGATATTACAGCCAACAGACCCTGTACAACTTGGCAACTCTCGATACCACCCCACCACCCCGCACTCACTCAACCGGTACACAAGCACTTGTCTCCCGCATAAACTCTCTCACCTCAGTTCCCGCCTCTAAACTCTCTCATAATTCGCTTATATGTCACATATTTGGTCTATATGCGGCATATTCCTTGGTATATGGGTGGCCTACATACGTACACGTACTTTATATATAGTATGACATTGCTGAAAATACGATATATACGTGATATTACAGCCAACAGACCCTGTACAACTTGGCAACTCTCGATACCTCCCCGCCACACGCTTAACCCGCACTCACTCAAGCGGTACACAAGCACTTGTCTCCCGCATAAACTCTCTCACCTCAGTTCCCGCCTCTAAACTCTCTCATAATTTGCTTATATGTCGCATAATTGGTCTATATGCGTCGTATTCCTTGGTATATGGGTGGCCTACATACAGTACATACACATATCTACACATACCTACACATACTCCACATAGCATAGAAGTGATGAAAATAGGATAAATACGCGAGATAACGCCCTACCCCTCCGTCTCCTCCCTCTCATTCTACACCCTGGGTGGGCGAATATTCACCCGGGAAATCTTGCCGCGCGATGACAATCTGGTCGCGCGATGCCATTCGCTCCACTTTCTTCAACAACGGACCGCCCCCCCACCCCCCCCAGACATTTTTTGTGGGGTCAAGTATATATGGCTCAATGCGCGCGAACATTTCCTATACGTTGATGTACTTTTCAACGATATTTGCAAGGGTCGCCCAAATCGTCATACCTCCGCACAGGAGTGCCTGTATACTATAGTGGGTGCGCAGCGGAGAGGTTAATAAAGTTATGTAAATCCGGGTGGGTGGATGGCACTCGTTACTTGTTAGCCTTGGTCGGCAAGTCGTCTAGGGGAGACAAACTTATAAAAATCAGGGTGGATGGGACTCGTTAGCCTTGGTCGGCAGTCTGACCAGACCAGATGGCTGGAGTAAAATAGGAAAGAAGAGTAATTGGACAGAGGAAGAACAAGCTGAGCAGTGAGAAGTACAGTAGAAGACTGAAAGTTCTCGGGCTCAATGGCAGTCTGTCTAGGGGAGTAAACCTTAAACAAATCTGTAGTGCTCATCTAAGGGTGAAGCAGGTTATTGGATGGACTAGCCGCACACCACTCTGGAAAAATTGTGCTAAAAGATACATAGAAGGCATCAGAGTCAAACATACCCTATATTGAGTGGCCAACCCTGTAAGTCCTTTAGTAAACTGGCACGGGTTGTCCTTCTCACAGGGGATAGGTCAGCTTATGGGTATTTTGTGTATGGTCACCCTCATAAAGGGGAGCATGGCGTCCGGCAATACATATAAACCTGGAAAACATCTCAAGTAGATAATAATTCTCCAGCTACTTTGCTGAAGATAGGAAAACCCAAATCAATGACAGCTCCCTCCAGCACTAGGCAGGACTCACAAATCATTGTTTAAAAAAAGTATAACTGACTAGCCGTCCGGCTGGCTCAGTTGATAGCGTGCCTGATTCCCACCTTGAAGGTCTCGCGTTCAATCCCCGCTCAGATTGAAAAGTTTTTCTGGGATACAGCCGGCGGTTACCATCTCCCCATGAGCAAGGGGGATGGGTAATGGTCTCTGGTAGACTAAAGAAAGCCAAGCGCTTGCGAATCCTCGAAGGAGGAGAGACGGGCGCTATATAAGTAACCAGAAGATTATTATTATTATTATTATTTAGCCTAATTTCTTTGCAAGAGCAAGAGTAGACCAATATATGTTTTGTTGGTCATACCTTGTTATTACCGTAAATTAACATAAATTTGTTTAGTTGTGTATCAAATAATATAATATATATATTTCAGAAGTATGTACAGTCACTCATAAACATTGATGGACCCCACCTATTTCTAATTGTGGAAGTATTTTTCTGAAAACAAATTTATGAACAACATTTTCTATGCATCAACTACAAAACTCTATAAACTATTAATTGAAAAGCAAGTTCCATCCAAAAATAAATCTAAATAGTAATGATTGCATAAATAGAAACATAGGGGTCCACGAATGTTTTTATGTGACTTTACACTCTGTAATCCAATAATAGAACATGTTATTTTCATTCATTATTACATGTATTCTATCTGCCTAATCAGTAAGTGGATCTGCTTCATATGTTTGGTAGCATTCCTTATCTCATTAATATGTAAACAAAATATATATTCATATTTAGTACAGTTCCAGGCATTCTTTACTGTATTACCATACCGGACGGCGTACACCGTATTCTGAAATGTTGGGTCGTAAATTGTAACGGTTTTACCATTAATTCGGGCTAAAACTAAACTATCTAATGCTGTTTAAATTAAGAAGGACCTATGTTACCGAGAGGGCTTACCGAGATCGTATTTACCCATATTAGTTGATTATAGGTAGATTACAAACTAAAGCAAATCGTGTAATTGGAACCAGAAAATGATGACAATTATGTATTGTTAGTGAAAGGGTTAAGGTTAACTGAGGCCCGGGGTGTCACGGAGAGGTTACCGGTTACTGCAACTTACTATGGTCCGTTCATTCTTGGTTGGACAGAAATAGTAACCCCTAACCTCTCCTAACTAAAAAAGGACTAGAGTAATAGAGTTAATATTTCTACCAAATAGGCAGACTTGGCTAGGGAATATGTACTGTCGCCGTCAATAATTTCCTGGACACCCAACTCACTAGGAGTCATGATTTGTTATGGTAACACTGTTGCCCCCCCCCCCCTTCTTCCCCATCCACCCCCTCTGAATGGTTTCTCATCCCTCCCCCCCTCATTCTCCTGCGTCGTCTCCTACTGTAAGCTCCGCCCCCTCGCTTCGTCCACCAACACATCCCTCACATTACTATCTCCGAAATATTAATTAATTATAACTGCTATGAGTTTTAGAAGCTTCTTTAAGGGGAGAATACACATTACTCTCTGTTTCGGGATTTTATCGGGAGAGTAACTGACGCTTCTTAAAAATATTCAAAGCTTCATGTTCTTATATTAACTAATTTGTGTTCACTGACGTCTGCCTCAGATACTACACTGATCGTTGAACATACATAAACACACATTTGGTCAACAAATCTCACTATATGGCTAAGGGAATGTAATATTGGTAAATTAAATCTGTTAACGAATACGAAACATTATACATTTCTACGTTTTAATAGTGTAAATATGATCCTAAAATATATAACGTAATCATGGTGCTGAATAATTACAATTATCAGTTGAGAGAGAGAGAGAGAGAGAGTCAGCATAATGGTGTGGATGTGCTGTGTGGAGTCCGGTGGTGGTGGAGAGGGAGGGGCTTACAGTTGCCCGACGAGGGAGAAAGAGGGGGAGGGACATGACTACAGAGTGGGTGGATGGGGAGGGGAGGGGGGGGGGGGGCAACACTGTTACCAAAACAAATCAACAGTCATCGTCAGATGGGTGTCCAAGAAACTATTGACGGCGACAGTACATGTATATATTGACAGCGCATTTACTCTAGCCCTTTTTGAGAGGTTAGAGGTTACGATTTCTGCTCAACCTAAAATTAACGAACTATAGTGAGGTACTCTGAGGAAGGGGCGGGAGTGAAAGTGGGTGGGTGTGATTCTAGACACTATCATACTAGACTACCTCGCTACTCAGTATAAACATTAATTATAAAACATGATTAAACGTAACTAACCTAAAACAACCTTCTAAATCATACATTATGCAAATCAAAGAGAGTGGCCATAATGTTAGATTTAGTTGTATTGAATGGTACGTAATAACTCGAAATGATTACAATAAAGACATTCAATCATATAAAAGCTGCTAAGGGAGGCTTCTTCTAAAATTCAAGGTAATGATGGATACCTATAAATAATATCGTTACATAGAGATTCAACAACCCTCTTCACGGTCCCATTGTGGATTTTAGATATACAATATTACATAATTTTAACATACAAATACAATATTTACGAAAGGTTGTGGGAATAACATTTCTATAACCACAGTCAGAGTAAAATGACGCAAATAATGGCAATATATTAGACTCAATAGGTGTACAATGCATTTATGAACGAAGTATATCTGTATATTTAAACAAATACTGGCTCGCTGGTGTAGTGACTAGCATCTTGGGCTTCCACTCAGAAGGTCCCAGGATCGCGCCCACGCTCGGCGCAGTAAAGTTTTTTTACAAGCACTGAGTCGTTAACGTCCCTCATGAGCAAGGGGATGGGTAGTAGTACAGGACCCCAATGGAAATACGCCTAATCGGCCTTATTAGGCTATCCTTATCTGGCTTAGCATGCGCTAGCTTTAAGAACTATTATTATTATTAAGTTGCATTGTTGATTAAGCTACAGAACATTATTAATTATTTCATTACCATACTCGTTTCTAAGTGGTCTTAAGTTAGAAGTTCTCTCCGTGCTTCCATTTGCCACACACACGCACACCTAAGACTATGAGAGATTTACCTCCTTACCCAAAGCCCCTGTGAATAATAGGTGCTGCCTTGCTTGTGCTTTGGTGGCGAGAGACTGGGAGGTGAGAGAGGATGTGACATATGTTAGTAACTTGTCTGGATGTACAGTAGATACACAAGACCAGTGGGCGAGTATGAGAAAAGCTTATTGTCCAATCCCTATGTTAATTTTTATCATTATTAGGTAGCGAAAAGGGGGATTAACAGCATCTCGTTTTATATATTTTAATTATATTCGTTTTTACGTGCGAGTGTAAAAAGTACATTTGGACTATTGTGTTGCTGATTCGTTCCCATATATAAATAACTTGTTGGAAAAGTATGGTAATGAAAGTATATTCTTAACTGGAATAAATGAACATTCATATCATCCTGTGCTTGTTGCCTAATTTTTGTATCCACATAATTATATAATATTTTTCAATAATTTTTAATTTTGTCTATGTGTATGCAGGAGACAAAAGGCAAAATGGCCTGTGACAAGTGTCCCCCTAAGTTTAAAGAATGATAAAGATCCAAATTCAAGGTACGTTAGAGTAAAAATGTTTGGACACACGGAGCTTGAAACAGATTAAGTCATGGGAAGAGGGAAATGCAGATTGAGTTCTGATGAGGCCTTAGCGAATATCACTATTATTAGTCATGTAATAATGAGTTGCTGGAACTCCCGTTTTATTTCCCTGACTTCTTTTGCTGACCATTCTTGTTGACTTTCTCTGCGCCTCACTAACATGGAGAGTAATCAAAATAGCTCTCAGAAACATTCCTCTCTTCTTTTAACACGACAATATTAGAAAGAAATATATATATTATAGATATACGGTATATATACAATATATATATATATATATATATATATATATATATATATATATATATATATATACCGTATATAATATATATATATATATATATATATATATATATATATATATATATATATATTTGACTATCTGAACTCCAAATTGGAAAATCACCATAATTAGAAATCTCCATCTTAGGGGATTTCAACGTTGGCTACTGAGAATGGCTCTCCTCGCATTTCACTGACTAACCCAGTGAGCATGGCTTCATCTTATCTATCCTAAATGACCAAGAGCAATTGGTTCAGCAACATGCTTATTTTCCTAATCGCCTTCCAGATCGGCCCAATATTCGTGACTTATTGTTAACCTCTAACCCTTCTCTTTACAATGGAAATCTTTCCATTGATATCTTCTGATCACAGCCTTATCTCTGTTACCTATTAACTTGTTTTCAAAGTCTGCATTTAGCCGGGCTGGTTGGGTCCCGGAACGAGCACATTTACACATCCATTTTCGTCTTTGTTCATACACAATAACTGAATGAAATAAATATTAATGTAAGTGTTGTTTGTTATACAGTACGAGCTATGGCCTGTAACATGAAATTAATCTCAAATTCGTACCCAGTATGTAGCTATCACAAATACACATGGAAGTGGACCACTGTTTGCCTGAATTTCAGCCTCCATATATCCTCTTGCTTGGACACACATCCTCTCACTACCGAGGCTTGTAACATACTGATACTGCAATGGGAGTCAAACCTAGAGCCCTATCTTGCATTTGGCAACAAGCGGAGCTGCTCAGTACTACCAAATAGCGTAATGCTTAAGTGAGCGGAATTTCGATGTGAGTATCCTAGGTTCGAGTCGTTGGAGTGCCACATGTATTTGTTGATTTCATTAATTGAGTTCAGAGGTGAAGTTGGTTGGTGGAAAAAACATAATAATTTAATACCAAAACGTCTGGAGATGTCACCTACAGCAACGTAATTTTTACATAGGATGTACCAAGACGTTCGCCGCAATGAAAAGGGTTATAGCCCGTTTCTCACCTACAAGAAATACATGCCGACTTGCCACATAGTGGAAATTAAAATTAATCCTAAGATTTTGAGCCCAATATCGGTGTCAAACAGAGTTGCCAAGATGTAATCACGAAATAAGCAACGGAGCAATAAATATGAACTTGGAGCTAATAGCAAACATCTACGGAATCCCAGGGATGCCAAGATGAACCACAGATTAAGCTTCCAAACTTTATAAATAGAGAGCCATGTTAATTGGCCAGTACTGTTCTACCTTTGCCAGCGGCCCCAACGCATATACGTAACCCTGACCGAAATTAAATAAATTTCTTTGAAATTATCGGGTCGGATGCTCCACAAAAAAGTCTTCGTCATTAACATTGAATAATATTGATCGATAGCTGCTATTATCTCTCTCTCTCTCTCTTTATCTCTCTCTTCCTCTCTTTCGCTCACACACATATTCACAACAGCAAACGGACAGACACTGTCATCATATAGAAAAGACTAATTAGCATTATGTAATTACAAGATGCAATAGTTAAACACCAGTAGCTGCATTATATATATATATATATATATATATATATAAATACATTTTTTTTTTTTTTTTTTTTTTTTTAATACAAATGCAATACAATTATGGCCGGGTCTGTTAAGCAGAATCTTTAATACAGACCTAAAAAGTACATTATATTAGTCGTATGTAATAAATACATACAATACATATTACTTTTCACTTACATTATTATAGTAACCGGTACATGTACTTTTTGACAGCAAGTGTATTTTTAAACGTTTTATAAATACATATTGCAAGAATTAATTTGAAATGTTAGAATCTTAGAATATTAAGTGATAACAATATTAATTATGGAGTGAGAGGATATTTATGCTATATGTTAACAACTAACTATAGGGTTATGATGAAGTGGAAGGTATATGATTGATAAAGGTGAGAGAGAGAGAGAAACTGACTGACCGACCGACCCACCAACATTCCTTGGCACTTCTTGTAGTATTGTGTGGGGTTCAATGCAATAACAAGGTCTTGTAACAGTTTTTACAACAGTTTTCCATTGCTGCGAACCAAAAACAAAAATGCACGCTAAAAAAAAACACAAACTTGGACAAGCTTGGGTTCGGTAGAGTACTAAGCAACATCCCGTTCTTAACATTAATCATCAATTACAAACTCCAATGCACTTTAATAAACTAATGAAAGCATATGGTCCTCCCGGGATTCGAACTTGGGACACCACACTCAGAAAATAAGCATCTAAACCATTACACCACCAACACAGTATGCCAGGAAATGTCTCACGGACTGGCCGACACAAGGGAATTTTCGAACATGTTGCCTACACGACATGGTACATCACGGTGCTCTTGGACACATCAGGGAGTACCCTGAGAATATGTTAACTTGAATACCGAATAGGCCACAAACTGTGTTTCGTGGCAAGTCGGCGCCTGATTCTTGTACGTGGAAAAGGGCTTAATTGTCATTCTACTGGTGATCCCACGTTTATCTCCCTAACTCTTGGTCATCCTCAGTTTGGGATTTAAGTGGGACCTTATATATTGTGCTAAATACATTTGAAACGAGTTGAGCATCTTAAAAAAAAAAAAAAAAAAAAAAAAAAAAATCCATCTAAATTTGTTTTTGATCTATTCGTACTTTCATCTCCAATTTCCTTTCTGACCATTCTATAACAGCTGCTGTGGATGGCCCCGGGGCCACTCACATTATAAATCTATCAACCCTGATGTTCCTTAGGTTTTTGTCGTATCTCCAGTTATATGTTTAATCTTCATTAGTAATATCTGCTTAATATTAGTCTTATCAACTCATTTGCCGATTATTCTACCCTGCACTGTTGAACAGCTGTAGATTTGCACAACAATCCTTCATGTAGTTACTTCAAAACTAACGTCATAAGTCCATAGCACACTTATCTTTAAACCATTTCGAGCTCGGGGGGGGGGGGGAATGAGACCATTCCTAAGCTGCTCACAATCCCACCCTTACTCTGTGCAACTATCCAACCCAAAGTGAAACGTTACTCTCAGCCTTTCTGCTATTCAACAGCTGAGCTCTGGAACTCTCTCCCAGAATCAGTCTGTCCCTCCTACTATGACTTAAATTGCTTCAAACTCCGTGTGCCCAGGCATTTTGCCTCGAACGTCCCTTGATTTTGGCTCTGTCACCCCCATAGTTATGGGGGAGGCACTCACTACAGGCAGTTCTGCCTTTTGTCTCCCTCACTCACATAGACAAAACAAATAGTTTTACGAGCGTCCCACAACACATATTTTTATCCAAATTGGTGGAAACACTTGGTAATTGATTATACTAAATAGTTTTGTGGTAAAAAACAAAAACAAAAGCATATTATTTAGTATTGGTGGCGCGAACCAAGATTTTAGTGTGTGCGGTGTGTTTACATCGCGATATCTAGGTGACGAGATGCAGATCAATAAGTTTTGATGGTTTTACATTGTAGTTTATTTTTTTCCGATTCTAATGGCATCACTTCCATCTTCTTGTGACAATTGGTTGTCGAGAACAAAGAAAAAGAAAAGTATTGAACAAAAGTCTATGGCAAAAACAAATATTTATTCCGTCTATCACAGTGTGTAAAGTATGATAGGAATGTGTTTTTTTTGCGCTGATGTGTAGTGTATAGAATAGCGATGACAAAAAAAGTAAAATCAATTAATTAAAAGTAACACAGAAATAAAAGAGGGAAAATGGGACGAAGATCGCTTGCTGTGTTACCACCATTTATTAGTCTTGGCGCTCCTGGTTGACTGGTCCCATATGTTTCCACCCCTGGGGTTCGGAGCAATACCCTCTAACTCGGTACGTAATCCCTGTATGTTGTGCGGAATTTAGTTGTCATCATTTTAGCACAAACCAGAACTTTATAAGTTATCTAGAACCCGAGTTAGTGTATACAGCACAGTTTCTGGATTCGTCGTTGCACATTTTGTTCATGTATAGTATGTTCTTTCATATTTGATCGTTGCATTTGTTTAGCGCCATTTATTTCATTCTTATGTACTAAATGTCACTATATAGAATGTCTTGACATTGTTTGATATCAGTTGGAGCCTTAGTATTGGCCTAGTCTGTCTGTCTCGTTTAAACTAAAGTAACTTTCAATTTTGTTTCGGATTTTACTTCAGACCTGGAAAAAGAAAATATTGTACTATATGATATACCTCCCCCCCTTACACACACACACCCACAGCCCAAACTCCACACAGACACACACACACTGACACACACCAAACACATACGTAATTGTAAAGGTTGTAAATATATATACTGTATATAGAATATATTCATTACTTTCATTGATTTCATTAGGTACTGTACATGCTTCGATTAATATGCAGTATTCGAGAATGTATTATATATCGTAGGCTTGTTCATAATCCTTTTAACTGTATTGATAGCGTAATGCTTAGTGTGCGGAATTTAGATGTGAGTATCCTAGGTTCGAGTCCTTGGAGAACCACATGTATTCATTACTTTCATTGATTTCATTAGTTACTTTTATTTGTAAATTATTTGGTGAGTTAGTTAAAACAAATATACATTTATCCAAGTTAAGAAGTAATTTATAGCGAGGCCTTCCATTGTGGTTAAGTGCCCGATTAATATTATCCCTTCCATTTGTCTAAAGTTCTAAACATTAGGCTACCATAGTGCAGGTGGGAGTATGTACAGTCACTTATCAAAATTCGTGGACCCCCACGTTAGAGCAGGTCTAAAATTGTATTCTGTTTTACTAGGTACCCTGGAGACAGCCCGGGGCTCAGCCAAGGCTACCTAGAGTACCAGGCCGTGTCGACCATTCTGTGACGTAGGCAATGGGGTGCTACATCCACTGCCCGCGCTCTGTCCCCATTTTATAAATACTCTCTTTTATTCTTTTCTCTGTTAAATTTTAGATTAACGTACAAACAAATTATATATTTTACGTTTAAGGTGTACGCAAAACCACTATCTACCTATATCTTACTTTATTATACTCTATATTATGATACCGATATCATAACAACATGATTTGGTTTTTCTTGCATATGACTTATACCTTGAACAAGTAGTTGTACAAGATTAAAACTGATTATAAGTATATCTCATTACTTTGTTATATTGGAGTAAAATAAAACACAATGGTATATACATTACTATATTATATACAAAGACATAAACAACCTTACTGAAGAGCAAATTTACGTGACATCCAATATTATTCGTGAACAAATATATATAAGTAACTTAATTATATACTATATGTATGAAGATGAACAATATATTTACTGTAACACACACACACACACACACACACACACACACACACACGATATATCATATTATATACTATGCAATACAGTACACATTATCTATTTCTCTAGGGTTTGAAGCTTTCTCTTCACGCCTACATTCTTATTAGCTCTGTTAGCTGTTGGGATGTTATTTTCTTTAGCACAGTAATTATTTAAAATTGCATTTGTTGAAGCATATACCACCATACTTTCTATTTTTTCGGTGCTATGACCATTTTCACAGATATCACTAGGGAACAGGAGATCAGCATCTGCTAAAGCCGTAACTGTGAGGTGTGTTGCTATATTTCTTTGGCTAGTAGCATTGCGAAAGGCAGGAAGCTTAGCAAGTTTGTTAATTACAATATAGTTATACATGACCATGTTCGCAGTCACACTATCTGGGTATATAAGAGAACCTCTGCTAATTCCAGCAATGTAACTTAGATTTTCTGGGATTTCTTCAGCACTATCTGAACACGTAATCATTTCTTTACAAGCATTACATTTCATTTTCTTTATCAAGGAGTAACAACAATAGCCAGCTAAATAAACTATAACGGGGATGATGTCTTTACACCTTTCAATATCCTCCTTACAAACTTCAACATTCGTATGACATAAACCAAAATCAATTTCCTCATCTGTTTTTACTTGCTCATAGTCAATTTCTTCAAAATCCTTTAAAATTACCTTCTTGTCGAGTATGGGTAAACTAAGTTTTAACACTGACATCATCCGTATCTTTTTCTCACACTCATATATTTGGCGTACAGAAATATTGTAATTTCCACCTGCTAACTGTCGATACTGACCAAATCTTGCTTCCAAATTGTCTGTTTGAAATTTTCCTGTTAGTATGTAGGTCATATTCAGTTCTGTTATGCAATAATTTGTTATTTCTAATATTGCATGGGTCGTATGTTTCAGAGCTCTAATTGTTTCCCTAGTCAGTTTCCCCCCACATCCTGGAAGACTATCCCACGCATCTAACCACTTAAGGAAACTATCCAAGAACTGATATCGGTCATCATATGTACTATTTGTTATTGTGCCTAAGACCTTTCAATGGGGATTTCACATTCATTATATTCCACCAATTAAGAAACACTTCGATGTACCTAGCAACATCTGAAAATAACGTTAGGCCATTATGTTTTCCAATATTGAGCAAGGCTTGAATTATATACTCATTAAAAATTTGGAGAACTAATTTGACATTTTGTCTCTCTAGGTTGGAGGGGGATAATGCTTTCAGGCTTAGCCTATAGGCCTGCTTTAGGAGCAAATTTTCCTCTAAGAAATACAGTTTTTTGAGAGTACTGAAAGGGGCATACATTATCTTATTAGATTCATTACGGATATTTTTACTTGGGAACTGTGGGAATTTCATAGTTATTTTTTCATCTTTATTATTCTAGCCAATCTAGCCAATTATTCCTGATGCATTTTAAAATATGTACAGCGTCGTATAGGAAAAAGAGAGGTCTGGTACTTTGCGCTGGATGTGGGTAAACAATGGACAGTTTTGGTGGATTGGCAAAATATGATACAGCTTTGCCATTGATTGCATTATTGTCTGTTACAATGTTAATGACACTAAATCCTATCTTCTCAAGCCCTAAAATAATCTTCTTCATAATGTTATATAATGTCTCTGCCTTCATTATCTTTGCTGGAATTATGTGAACAACATCTCTGTATTTTGACCGAATACTGTTTAGCATAAACACATATGCGCTTGTTGCAATTGCATCACTGTCAAATGCTGAACCAACAATATTTCCTGCTTTATAATCCAAGTAAGGCTTCAGGTGAATTTCATCAACCATCATTGTAACCGTTTTATCACGGGTTGTCAGGGACTTAAATTTGTTCTTAATATACATAAGAAAATGGCTGGTACGGTGTTCGATAGCTGGGTTAAACGTTTTGGACAAAAATATTCGTCTTATAGTTGAATAGCTAGGTAGAATTAGGCATTTCTTATCTCTCAGAAGTCTGTAACCTTGAGGTGAGCAATTATGCAAGAGAGAGGAGAATATCAAAAATTCTGAGGAGTAATCAAATTTAATGAGTCATTAAATGAAGCTGTTCACAAACGAATTTGAGTGTATTCTGATACTTGAAGCCATTATCCTGTACAATAGTTGACAAAAAGGAGATCACAAGTTGAATTATTACCATTGCATTAATTGGGTTTGAGGCAGGATTATTGATATCGCACTTACGCAAAGCATCAAGCAACACTTCAAGTGTATTAATGTCAGTGACCTTTGAAGGAATCTTATAATCCCCTAGCTGGTTTATTTGCACCGCCTGTACACTAGCCTGAACATTACAGTCTGATTTGATGACTAAGGACAAAATAACTTTAGGTTGTGGGGAATGAACAATTCGACATATATGAAAATCTTCCTCGTTTTCAATAACTGTCCAGTATTTCTTATCAATGAACTGAATTTTGTCTTTAAGTTCATCTAAAGAATGAAATGTTATGTCTTTGTACTTATTGTTATCTGCAATACTCTTTGCTACCGCAGCTTGAATGGCAGACTCTTCCATTCGTTTCCTCTTCTTGTCAGGGGCTTCTCTAGCATGTGATGGGCCAGAAAGGTAAGAGGGGCAGTTTGGCAATTGTGATGGAATTACACCATCACAGAGCTGAGGATACGTCAACTTGGCCACTAATTTAGTTCCGCTCTTCTCGTCAAAGTACGAAGTCTCTCGCCTTATTTCATCAGGTCTAAAATGGAGCTCGCACACCTGTAAGAGATGAAAGCTCCGATATAGCTAAGCTAAACATAAATCTTTGCATAATTGTATTGCGAGCGATATTATTGCTTGGTAGTTCAATCATTCACGAAGGAGTAAATATACTGATTTTGAGCAGTGTGTAATTTGACTTATGAATATTATATACAATTCAATATACCACACTTAAATTACAGTACTGGGTAGGCTTAAATTTTGTATATATATTTTTCCATAATTAGGAATACAAAATTATTTCATTATGCAGCATTGATCCAGGAGGAGGATCCAATTCAATGTATCCGCCAGCGTCGTCGTCAAACATACACAACAAACAAAATAAAATCACTTCTACTCCGTGGTTATGGATAACTTGCTTCGTCGATAATAATACTAATACTAATAATACTAATATTAGTAATTATAATAATATCAATAATGAAATTAATAATAATTATATTAAAGGTAACACATCTATTATATCATTAATGAAGTCATCGATATACCACATAATAAACTCCCGAAAATATATACTCCCACTGTTGAGCTACTCAATTACTATTATTCTTATTATTATTAATATTATTATTATTATTATTATTATTATTATTATTATTATTACTACTACTTTATTATTACTACTACTATTATTATTATTATTATTATTATTATTATTATTACTATTATTATTATTATTATTAGTATTATTATTATTATTATTATATTATTATTATTAGTATTATTATTATTATTACTATTATTATTATTATTATTATTATTATTATTATTATTATTATTATATTATTATTATATTATTATTATTATTATTATTATTATTATTAGTATTATCAATATTATTATTATTATTATTATTATTATTTATATTAACATTATTATTATTATTTCTATTTCAACTTGCTGAAGGAATGAGTAAATTTAGTCATGTAATGTTTAAGCCTACCGTACTCAATACTTAGACACGTGAATAACATTGTAGAATAATTTTTACTCACCCTGCTGTTTTCATTTGGAGTGTAATCTACTCGTCGAATGGCTGTAAGCCATTTGCTGGAAAGGTCAGCATTCCTTGGGAACCTAAACACGTGCACTTTCGGTCCCGATCTGTAATTTCCCTTGCAATTTGGCACTGAACAGTGTAAGGCATTGTTGATGATCATGGAGAAGCTATCACAGGGAATAATGTACTTATAATGTTTATATGAGGGGAAAATAGTTTGGAAACACAGCGACAACCTCCCCCTACCTTACTAAAATGTATACTGACCTGCGAGGGTAGTGACCGTTTCAGCACTCCTTTTGTCGACGTCACAGAATTTAAAGGTCCCATCCGTGCGGCCTGATACTCTAGGTGGCCTTGGCTCAGCACAGGGTGGGTCGGGTGGGAGGTAAGGGAGGGTGCGTATGAGATGGGGTAGTGGAGGAAACTATAAAACTGCCAATTTCTTGCATATAGCAATATTTCACACCATTTTAATCTCCTACATCTATTACTTTCACTATTTATCCATCTCTATAATATAATTAATAGTTGGTTCACTATATACTACTGTATAATACTGTACCGTATACGAGCATACCTATATCTGTCTCTATATTGTCTTTCTCTTTGTTCACTCATCCAACTCACTCTCTGACTCTCTCTCTCTCTCTCTCTCTCTCTCTCTCTCTCTCTCTTCCAGAAAGTTTTAAGCTGATTATCTATTTTACTTAGTGTTGTCTTCTTTGTTATCTAGTTAATTAATATTTTTGCCGATATTGCAAAGTTTGTTGCTACATGCTCTAGTTATTACTTTCATGCAACATTCTGTATATTTTCCAGATTTATTATAGCATTAACTAAAGAAGCAATATACCACAGTAAAGTTACAACTATTTGATTGATGTTTACTACATTTTCCCAAATCAATCGACAACGTATGCCATTTATTATAGTTTATAGAATACACTATGCTCAATTTTACATCCATTTACGAGTTTAGTATATATCGACCTATCCAGCTGTCTAGCTACCCATTTATCTAACTATAAACTCACCAATCCATTTGTTTAACTATTTTTCTGATTTATTATTGTTACGACTGAGGTTTAAATATATCAGGGCTCTTATTCATTGGACTAGTAATGGCATAAATGCTACAACGGAAAGCGCTAGATCCAACCTCTGATGTATATTCCCAGTGAACAAAGAACACAAATACTCTCCATAGTTCTATATGCAATAATAGGTTATCAAACTCTCAATAAGTGTGCGTCTACTCTAGGCTTAATGTTATGTGAAAACAGCCTATTACTACCTATAACCGAAGGTGCTTGGTTATGGTATGCAAAGTAAGGTGGTAAGGGAAGTTACAGCTTACGTTACTTTAATCAATAAATGTCAGGCACTCCTGCATGAAAGAAAGTGCACTAAAGTCCTTCAACACCAACAAGGAATCTTCTTTAAATGTTAGATGCTATCAAGATGCTCGAATCGGAAATGGAACCCAAAAAGGCAGGCAGCGGAACAATGCTCGTGCAGGCTATGCACACAAAAAGGCAGGATATAATGCAGTCGGAGTCAAGAATATCCTAAACGCTACAACGATAATAATCGCCACGACAATGCAGTATTCCTATCAACAAAAAGAGCCTAAGTCGTTTGTGTCTCAATACATCAAACTAGGCTGCGAAATGCTTGTGTAATCATAAACGGGTATGCATAATAAGAGTAATTGGTTTAATATACTTAATGTCTACTATGACTGATAAAGTCTAGCTAGAGTCAATGATACAAGATACTGGTGCGCATGGCATGCCGCATAGCCTAGTGCAAATCTCAAGTCTGTGCATCAAATATTACGTTATAGGGAAGGGTAGCTCTCTTGAGAAACCTTAATACTGAAGTATTAAGCGTTCTCCTGGCGTACCTCAAAGACAAACAACCGAGCCTAGAACAGTGCAGAATGGTATAGGCAAAAAGCCCTCATTCGTGCATGCTCTACTCTCAATGGCACACAGACTAGAATTTACCCAATCAACTCCAGTTCTCAGGTATGTCGTGCAGCTTTTAACTAAAGCCAGCACCCATCGGAAACAATACCTTATAGTATCAGACTCCTAGTCTAGCATTATCTAATCCAGCAGAACACTAATAATTATAGGAAGCGGTACTGAACAATATGAATGCCAACCAATACTTTGTGATCAACTTATCTTAACAACTAAACATACATGGGTTATATAACACCTTAACGCACAATACAACTGGCCAGCATGAAGCTGATTATGAAGAGTTAACCAGAGGGGGTATAATATTAATAAAAGGTGGTGAAAGATATGGAAAATGAGAGAGATAGGCAGAGGAAAAGGTTCTCAGGTTCAGTGAGGGGGTCAGGTATCAAAGGGATAAGAGGGATGCATTCTAGAAACCAGATCTGAGGGAGAGAGTGGCAAGAAAGTTGTATATATACTAGCACTAGCTCGAACCACGTAGGAAAAGCGGTAACAAGTCCTCCAGCCAATGCCACAGAAGCCAGCCAAACATGTCACCAAGCATGGTAAAAAACTCCTCCAACCAATCCCAAGAGACCAGCCAGCTATGACGTCATCGAGTATAGCAAAAAACATTGCGCGCCTCCCCACACTCTGTTCTACTCTCTCTCTCTCTCTCTCTCAAATCCTATCATTACTACTTAATGATAAAACATATACTTTTCAATTAAATATATAAAGCCTTGACATGGGTGAAAACAAAGAGCCTTTCTGGACTGCCCATGACACGAGCTTTCATATGAAATAAAGCACACAACAATACACCAACTGTAGCCACATCCACTGCCCTGGCGATCCTAGCGAGTCACTGTAGGACAAGCCATGCGGTTCTGACGGAGTGGTTAACGTCACACCCCCCCCCAACATTTTTCTCAGAGGCCCAAGGCTCACAAAAATCTGATTGTTAGAACCCATGCTATATCTCTACTTCCCATCACCCAGCGGCAGTAAAATATCTGGCACAGTTCTCAACAAAACATTTTACAAAATTATAACCCTCCCCAATACAATAGGTTAAATCATATGTAGTTATGCTCCTCAAGAGCGAGCTTCTCTAGCCCAGCATTCTGAGAGGAGTGCAACTCAGAATTACTGCTATAACATACTGAAAAAATTCAACTATCAAAGAAAGAGTTTTTTATTTGATTTTTATGTTTTTAATTTGTTTATTTCGGCTGCCTAGTTTTTTCGTCTATACCAAACGCTCAACTCCTGCTTTACGACCCAATACGCTGGGCTACAACCGCGAGCCAACAAGTACCAAGCGCAAAATACTATTCAAACTAAAGCAGGAGGCTACCCGTGTGTCAATCTACCCAAGATCATACACCCTTGAATGACAATCTGCAACCACGTTGTCACAACCGGCAATATGGCGTATGTCCAGGCTATACTCCCGTAACATTAGCGACGACCTGGTCAGCCTCATATTCCGATTGTGAAACTGGTCCAAGAACTTGAGAGGGTGATGATCTGGGTAAACTACAATGACCGGACCATAGGCTGGAACATAGACCTCGAAATGCCTCAGTGCAAGCACAACTGCCAGCAGCTCCCTCTCGACAACAGAGCAGCTCCCCTGGGTTGAATTGAACTTTTCCGAGCAGAAACTAACAGGATGCTCCAGCCCATCATCGTCCTTTTCCACAAGGACGGCACCAGCCCCCACATCACTATCATCCGTTGCTAGTTGGAAAGGTAGGCTAAAGTCAGGGGCCCTGAGGATCGGGTGAGTGCACAACAGGTGTTTTACTACTCCAAACGCCTTCTCACACTCAGGCGCCCATTTGAATTTCTTATCCTTCCAGTTATCCTCCACCTGAGCTTGACTGTCCCATTCTCCTTCTCCACCTTGACTGCTAAACATCATCACAGGCACAGTGAGAGGCTCAGGGGGGTGCCTCACATACTGCTTCATGAGATTAACGTGACATAACTGATTGCGCATACGTCTGTCTGGAGCGGCCACCAAGCAATCCAGGTCCGATAGCCTCTCAATCACCCTATAAGGACCAGTGTACTTCGCGGATAAGGGATGACCTACAAGGGGCAGTAGAATCAACACCTCCTGACCCACGTGAAACTCCCTGAGTTTAACCCCGAGGTCGTACCTGTCCTTCATGAGGGCCTGAGAGCTAGACAAATTACGGCTAGCCAACTCCAGACTGCGCAACATCCGTTCTCGACTGTCGAGGACATACTTGAGCATAGAACAAGGTTTTTCTGCGCCCTCCCATATTTCTTCAACCATATGGAGAGGCCCTCTGACACGGTGAATCTCAAACTTTCCCCAGGTACCTCCCGTGCAGCAAATAAACCATATGGCAGGCCAAGATCCCAACCCTTCCCACTCTCATAGCAACAACAACGAAGCACAGATTTTAAGGCTGAGTGCCATCGCTCTAACACACCCTGGCTCTCCGGATGATACGCAGATGACACAACCGTAACAATCCCATGCTGCGGCATTGCTTGAACAAAGAGGTCAGAAGTGAAGTTGGATCCTTGGTCTGACTGAATCCCCTGCGGGTAACCATACCGGGAAAAATACACTAGCAACTTCCGGACCACCGTCTTCGCTAACCCATTTCTCATAGGGTACGCGTCAGGGTACCTTGTTGCTACCTCCATGATGGTCAGGGGATACTTGTAAAAATCTCCCGACTGTGCATCACTGTCCTACTTCAACTCGACAGCACCGGTACCACATTCAAGAACCTCCGGGTCTTCTAATGGCAATTTACGAATGTCCGAAGGAGCAAGCTTATCTAAGTGTTTGCGAAACAACTCATGCCCCCCTCCTACATTGAATTTAGCCTCCCGTTGCTCCCTCTCTGTGTATCGTTGCTGTCTCTTCGTCTTTTTAAGCCCATCCTCTGCCTTCTTAGTAACAGTTAATGGGTCTTCTCCAGACTCGAAAATCGGTCCTAATAATGAGTCCCCGAGAATGTCCGTTGATACTAAACTCTCAACCGCATCAACTTTCAACCCCTTCGCAGTACCTTTCCTCCGCTTGTCTAAAGACTGTTGACCAGAATGTGACTCCCTGGATGCAAGAGATCTGGTGACAACACACGCCATAGGTTGCACCGGACACTTCTCAACCCACTCCTGCTCCTCCCTACTCACGTCGGCCGGCTTCTCGGCAACGACTAAAGGTGGAGCCTCAGAAGTAGACCCCGCAAAGTCGTTGCCGAGAAGGAGGTCGACGCCCCCAACAGGTAACTTCTCCACAATTCCTACATCCAGGTCACGAGTCACACCATCAACTTCCATCTTCATTCTTACAAGCGGGTATGACCTTGTTGCATTAACTCCCTGAACCACAACCACCCGCGCCATATTTACAGGTTTACAAGTGAAATTCCTCAACAGTGTTTGCGATGCCCCAGTGTCACGCAACATTCTCACCTCATATCTTATACCCCCCCACCCCACACAACCGAGTCCCCTATGGTCACTAAAGGCATCACGGACAGGGAATAGGCCTTCCGGATCCTTCTGCACTGGCAGTGTATTTACCTCGGAAGAATTGCCTCTAACAAACTCCGATGTCCTCTTGAACACTCCAATGACGTGAGCAAAAGACACGGCTGCCGGAGGAGGTCGACTAGGGCACTCATTTGCCTTATGACCCTCCTGGTGGCACTTAACCCGTGGAGCCCCGGCTAGTTTTGTAATGTTTGTTCACCAGAACCCGGCCGGTTTTCAATTTTTTTTTTTATTCCAGAAACAATAGCGAATGGGTTAGGAATGAAGGAAAAACCACGAAAAACCGCTCAAAAAGCTTAAAGAATGTTCCTACAGAGCCCCCGAAAACGTATTTTACAAGAGTAAAAAATTGAAGGCAATTACCCCAAAAAAACAGGTTATTGCGAGCTCACGCGCACGCACGTGGACTTTGAGAGTTTTCAACCATCGGCACGGTTGCGTGGGATACGTACACAGTTCCCATACAAATCTGAGCCCTCTTGAGTGGCTACACCTGAGATTACGGTCGGCGCAATTAGGGTGACGTGCCAGGCGCGTCTCTGGGGCTGTGCGTTACATACATCGCCGACGCGTGTGACGCGTCGCTGGGGCTGTACGGGTTAAAACACATAAATTTCGGATTCGGCTTATACTGTGATGTAAAAGGCCCCTGACTTGTCTTATACGGCGTGGTGTCAGGTTTGGATTCAGTTTTAGTTTCATGGCTCTTTTGTTTAACACCTTACGAGCGGCCTATGCGGTTTATTTATATGTACCGCACAGCGGGGTGTTTTTAGCCAAAATAGGGCTGTTTACGTGATCATTTTCATGCCTAAATAAGACCCAGAACGTAAAACAAGTACCTATCCCTGAAAGGGCATAAACAGAGCTTTCGAATGACACCATAACGATCCTTTTATGATGGCTAGTTTTCTTGCAATAACCGTGCAACGCGAGTGCAAAAAGCATGTAATTCGGTACTTTCCCCATATAATTCAGTATGTAGCGAGTGAGAGAGGGAGGAGGGAGCTGAGATTCGTGTCAGTAGGTTCGCCGCGGTGGTCTGGAGCAGTCATACGCTCGCTAGTCTCCTGCCACCACTTGTCTCTCTCTCTCAGCAACATTACGTGCTGAAATTGCCACTCGACCTATGTCGAGCGCCGCCACATAGTCCAGCTTTATTTAACTCGACTTATGTGGTGAGCCGCTAATTAAGGGTTAAATGTGTCATTGCTACGGGGAGGGGGAGGATAACGGTCCCTAGCACTTGCATCGTACTTCTGTGAGGACCCGCAGCCCCGAATCAACGACAGCCGTCGATCAGCCATTTCTGCTGCTTCGACTAGAGTTCTTGGGTTTTTCTCCTTTAAGTTCAAAGTTAGATCACCGTCCGTGCTCTTAAAGAACTGCTCCAACATCATCAACTGCTTAACTCCATCAAACGTTGTTACTGTATGTATATGATTTACCTTGTACAGTATCATTTTCATATCTAGTACAGTCACTTATGCATATGTAATATCTCTCTATGAGTAAGATTCATGTTAGCATCCAGGCAGTCATATTAGTTATGTCATATAGCCACTCTGGCAACTCAAGCCTGGGGCTCATCTCACCAGAGGGCCAATACATGTTTGTGTACCACGAGACAGAGCTATCACCCTGTAGGCTCTGCTTCGTGCCTGTATCCCATATCCTTCTCAATAAGAACCTATATATCTACAGCGTGTCTACTTACTCCCCAACCCAAGATAGGCCTGTTGTGCATCTATGAGTTAGCTGGACACACATAACATGGCGCAGTGTGTATTAACACCTTACGAGCGGCCTATGCGGTTTATTTATGTGTACCGCACAGCGGGGTGTTTTTAGCCAAAATAGGGCTGTTTACGTGATCATTTTCATGCCTAAATAAGACCCAGAACGTAAAACAAGTACCTATCCCTGAAAGGGCATAAACAGAGCTTTCGAATGACACCATAACGATCCTTGTATGATGGATAGTTTTCTTGCAATAACCGTGCAACGCGAGTGCAAAAAGCAGGTAATTCGGTACTTTCGGTACATAATTGAGTATGTAGCGAGTGAGAGAGGGAGGAGGGAGCTGAGATTTGTGTCAGTAGGTTCGCCGCGGTGGTCTGGAGCAGTCATACGCTCGCTAGTCTCCTGCCACCACTTGTCTCTCTCTCTCAGCCACATTACGTGCTGAAATTGCCACTCGACCTATGTCGAGCGCCGCCACATAGTCCAGCTTTATTTAACTCGACTTATGTTGCTCGCCGCTAATTAAGGGTTAAGAGAAGTTTATGTGGATTTCGCCAGACGCCGCCAGCCGCCATTGTCCACACACCCTGCATCCCAGCCACCGTCTCACTGCTTGGATTACAGTTTTATAGTGCTCAACAGTGCGGTGCCGACGTTCCCAGTGCAGTGCCAGTGATATTATATGTGCCAGTGCTATATTGTGTGCTTTATTTTATATGTATTGTGTGTGGCATAAGCATAACGCCCGCACAAGTCCGAGCCACGAGAGAGCGGGGCGTGAGATCCTCCTCCTTTGACTGCCAGCAAGACACTGAGGTGAGGGAGGCCGCGCACCACCGCTCGGTACATACGCACGCACACACACTGGGCACACACAACTGCAAACTTTTATTTCATCACCCAAGCATTCCCTTCAGTGCTAATTGTAATTGGGTTTTATACATTGGTGAGGATACAGCTGGTGTGTATTCTAAATATCCTGCTGTTTTTGCCAGTCATTTTGATACCCCACTTGTATATGTGAGAGGCTAATAACTGTGTTTGTTATCTCCCTGTCTGTCTGTCACCCACACAAGATGTCAGACTCTGGTGATGTACAGGACGAAGGGGCAGGAACAAACTTGCCTTATGATGGGGAGGAATACACACCTTATTATCAGCACCCTCAGTCCCCAACCACACCTTCAGCCCCTTCTTCAGCTGATTTCCTGCAATTTTTCAAATACCTGGAGGAGTCTCACAGGCATGATGAGCAGAGGAGACAAGAGGAGGAGGCCCGCCGAAATCGTGTCCTGGAGGAGTCTCGCAGGCATGATGAGGCTATAAGGAGACAGGAGTTCCAGAGCTTATTTCAGCTGTTGGCTCCCACCAAGACTCCTCCCGACTCCTCCACACCTGCTGGTCACCTTGGCGGACAGCAGCCACATTCTTCCCCACATCCCTCACACAATCCTCCACCACAGAAGGCTACGGCCCAGACACCACCACCATTGAAGCCTGACGCTACGTTCCAGATGTTCCGGGAGTGGAGGAGACGCTGGGACGACTATGCTGTCATGGTGGACCTGTCCAACCTGCCTGCGGCCAAACAGATGATACAACTACGCATGTGCCTGACTCTCGAGATGCAGTGTGTCTTAGAACACACCCTCCAGATCGCTCCCTCCACAGACAAGACTTTTGAAGAGGTGTTGGACGCCCTGCAGCTTCATATCAAGAGTCTAAGGAATGAGGCACTCCGGCGTCGTGAATTGTTGAGCTGCAGACAGCATGAAGGGGAAACTTTTGCAGAGTTCTACGTCCGCCTCAAACGTCTCGCAGAAGAAGTGGATGTGTGCCCTGGTAACTCACCCATCTGTGTGGAGACACAACTCAAGACTATCATCCGCATGGGCCTCAGGGACACAGAGTTAGTCCAGAAACTCATCGCCCTGGACTCCAAGTCAATACTACAGGATGTCGTCACTACGTGCCGCTCGTATGAGGCTGCCAAATCTGCGACCACGGCCATTAGTGCGCCCCATGAACAAGTAAGGGCCGTCTCTTCATACAAGAAAAACAAGAAACAGGGCAGTGACAGGACCCAACCCCCCAAGCCTCCATCGAATGCAGCTGATGCCTGCCAGAGTTGCGCTCGCCGACACGGGCCTGACAAGGGTCCCGCTGCTGGCAGCACCTGTAACAACTGTGGGCGCCATGGTCACTGGGCTCGGACAGCTAAGTGCCCTGCTCACAAGGTTCAGTGCCGCATTTGTTGTCTTCTGGGGCATTATGACAAGTGTTGTCCGTCGACTAAGAAGAAGGAAAGACGCCAAGGTGGCCCCCCAGGCGATACGGGTGCCTCCTCCAACTCTGGCAAGCCCCCCAATGCTAGGAGTAATAGCTGTCGTCAGGTGGGATCGACGCCGCAACCCATCTGTGTTACCCTCTCCTTTGGCGACGCTACATCCCGCCTACGGATGTTACCGGACACGGGCGCTGACGTCACCGTGATTGGCCGGCGTCACCTTGAGGATTTGGCTATCCCCATGAGCAGCCTGCGAGCCCCTTCGCCCACGACAACGTTCACGGCGGACGGCTCCCCGATGGCACCTGCTCTGGGGGTATTTCAGGCTACCCTCACCCTGGGACAGAGAGTGTGTACTGCCCTGATCCATGTGCACGAGGGTGTCCAGACTCCTCTGCTTTCATACAGCCACTGCAGGGAGTTAGCCATCATACCTCTGGCATTCCCAACGCCCATACAAGAGGTCAAGCACATCAACAGGTGTAAGGCTACACCACTTCCAGTCTCCACGTCGCCCGCTGAAGCCAAGAATTACTTCCTGCGGGAGTTTAGCGACGTGTTGATGTCCAAAGACGACCCAAAGACTGTGCCCCTCAAGCCTATGGTGGGTCAACCCATGAGGATCCATCTTAAAGAGGGAGCTGAGCCCTTCGCCATCCATACTCCCCGACAGATTCCCTTTGCCTTTAGGGACCAAGTCAAGCGGAGAGTTGGAGTCCATGGTGGCCCAGGGCATCATCAAGCCTGCTGGAGACAACCCCTCAGAATGGTGCCACCCCCTCGTCATTGTTGGTAAGGACAGCGGAGGAGTGCGCATCACCGTCGACCTCTCCAAACTCAACAAACATGTGTCCCGACCAGCTCACCCTTCGCCTACTCCCTCCGCAGCAGTTCGTGGTGTCGACCGAGGAGCTCGCTAGTTCACCACTGCGGACGCCCTCTGTGGTTACTGGCAGATGGAGTTGGCTGAAGAGGACCAGCACCTGACCACCTTCATCACGCCGTATGGACGCTTCAAGCATTGCAGAGGACCCGTGGTATTCACAGCCACGGGCGACGCCTTCTGCTACAGGGGTGATATGGCTCTACAAGGTGTGCAGAGGTGCACTAAGGTCGTGGATGACATACTGCTGTACGATGAGGACTACAAGTCTCACCTCGACCGCATCCATGAAGTGCTGACTAGGTGCCGCAAGTTCGGGATTACCCTCAACAAGAGCAAGTTTGTGGTTGCCGCACCTTCAGTGGACTTCTGTGGATACACCCTCTCAGGGGATGGTATTGCGGCTGACACGAGCAAAGTGGCTGCAATCGGGGACTTTCCGACACCAACCAACTTGACCGACCTCAGGTAATTCCTGGGTCTGGTCAACCAGCTGGCAGAGTTTACCCCTGACATCGCCGCCGCCGCTCAGCCCCTCCGCCCTTTGATGAGCCCCAAGAGGACATTTGTGTGGACTCCTGACCACGATGAGGCCTTCAGACGAGTCAAGTTAGCCCTTGTCAGTATTCTGTTCTCGCACACTTCGACCCAGACCAACCCCCCATTCTTCAGACTGATGCATCGCGACTCAACGGCATTGGGTATGCCCTCTTGCAGGACCACGGCAGTGGCCACCTGCGGCTCATCCAGTGTGGCTCTCGGTTCCTGGCGGACGCTGAGACCCGCTATGCTACTATCGAGTTGGAGATGTTGGCTGCTGTTTGGGCCATGTCCAAGTGTCGACTGTATTTACAGGGTCTACAGGATTTCACACTGATGACTGACCACCGCCCCCTCATCCCTACCATCAATCACTACACGTTGGACGCTGTGGAGAATCCCCGCCTCCAACGCCTGAAGGAGAAGACCTCACCCTATATCTTCAAGGCCGTGTGGCGTGCCGGCAAGTTGCTCTGCATCCCTGATGCCCTGTCTCGAGCCCCGGTCAGCCGCCCCACGCCAAAGGATGAGATCGCTTGTGCCGACGCCGCCACCTACCTCAGGACTATAGTGACAACCAAGGACGTTATCAACTCAGGACGATCTTCGGCACGATCTTCGGCACCAGACGCAGACAGGACGCTACAGGATCTCCGGGTCACGGCAAGAGCGGACCCTGCGTATGTTCGTCTACTCGACTGTGTGACCTCAGGATTGCCTGCCAACCGATACGACCTTCACAATTCCTTGCTCCCATACTGGAAGATACGGGACGAACTCTACGCTGATGATGACCTCGTCCTGTATGGAGCTCGGATCGTGGTTCCTGCAGCCCTCCACCGACGCACCCTACAGCATCTTCATGACGGCCACCGTGGTGTGGAGGCCACTAAACGCAGGGCGAGGCAGGCTGTCTTCTGGCCGGGATAGATTCCGACATCACCAACACTGTTCAAGCGTGTGAGTCGTGCCAGATCCTTCAGCCTAGCCTCCAGAAGGAACCACTCATGAATGATGACAACCCTACAAGGCCCTTTGAGTCTGTGTCGGCCGACTTTTTCATGGTCGCCGGGAATTCTTTCCTGGTAGTCGTCGACCGTCTCTCGGGGTGGCCTGTTGTTGTCCCCTGCACAGGCGACACAACCGCCTCTGCGACCATCAGGATATTCTGTCGCTACTTCCGAGAAGTTGGTGTGCCCCTTCGTCTGAGGACCGACGGGGGCCCACAATTCACCAGCCATGAGTTCCGGGACTTTATGAAGCGATGGGGAGTTCGTCATGTGGTAACATCACCGCATTACCCACAGGCGAACGGCCAAACCGAGGCTGCGGTGAAGTCTCTCAAGCACCTCACCTTAAAGACTGCACCCTCTGGCAACATTGAATGTGAGGACTTCGACCGGGGTCTCTTGGAACTCCGGAATACTCCAAACTTCACAGGCCGCTCCCCAGCCCAGTTCCTGTATGGTCATCCTCTTAGGACATGTCTCCCGGCCCATCCCAAGTCCTTTGCTGCGGAATGGCAAGCCAAGGCCGAGGACTGTGATAGACGTGCAGCCGACCGTGCCGAGCAGGTTAAGACCCGGTACGATGAGCACACACAACCCTTCCCAGGTTACGTGTCGGTCAGCAAGTGCGGATTCAAGACCCGACCACGAAACGCTGGGACAAGGTGGGGGTTGTGATGAGCCTTGGCAGGTCACGGGCCTATGAGGTACGTCTCCCTAGTGGCCTTGTGTGGTGGCGGAACCGTCGATTCCTCCGCCCCGTGCCCCAAACTGGTGACTCCCTCAACCCTGTGGCCCCTTTCAATGACGCTGAACAGTCCTTAGCTTCTGACCCCCAAGTTACCCCACGTCGATCAGAACGGCTCAGTAGGAAAGAGTCCGCTCGAGAATGAACTGCGAGCGTGAGGGGGGAGGGAGGTGTATGTATATGATTTACCTTGTACAGTATCACTTTCATATCTAGTGCAGTCACTTATGCATATGTAATATCTCTCTATGAGTAAGATTCATGTTAGCATCCAGGCAGTCATATTAGTTATGTCATATAGCCACTCTGGCAACTCAAGCCTGGGGCTCCTCTCACCAGAGGGCCAATACATGTTTGTGTACCACGAGACAGAGCTATCACCCTGTAGGCTCTGCTTCGTGCCTGTATCCCATATCCTTCTCAATAAGAACCTATATATCTACAGCGTGTCTACTTACTCCCCAACCCAAGATAGGCCTGTTGTGCATCTATGGAGTTAGCTGGGACACACATAACAGTTACCTTCTCAGATCGGAGCCAGTTCCCCATAGCATCGGACAAGTCCCGGGCGTGTTCCAAAAAGGTGCTATCTCCTCCCTTGGTTACACCCCGGAACTTCAAACGGTACGTTTCTGGTTACAGTTCGTAAGCCCTCAGGACAGCCTCCTTGAGATCCTCATACACAATACATGACTCCAAAGGTAACGCATCGTAGGCTTTAAGACTCTTGCCCATTAATCTAGAGGATACAAGTGCTGCCCATTTATTCTCTGGCCACTGGTGTTCCTGGCACTTCTTCTCAAAGCGTGCGGAAAATTCTGTTACCCCACTCTCATCAAACACCGGAACCAGTTTCAATAAGTGTGAGAGAGATTGATCATGAGCACGGTTACCAGCCCCAAGTCGCTGTCCCATTGTCTCTACTCGCGACTTCTCTACGTCCATGTCGGCACAGTACCTAGTCGACTCTAAATCAGCTTGGATTTTTGCTAGCTTTATGTGCTCATGACTGATAGTTTTTCTCTCTTCTATCTTGGCTAATTCTAATTGCTGCTGGAGCTCACATGCCCTTTGTTGCTGCTGAAGCTTAGCTAATTCGAGCTGAAGCAATAATTCTGGAGTTAACCCTTGAGGAGGTGAAGGTGCTACAATGTTTGAAATTACCGGTGGTCCCCCCAGGGGCAACCCACCCTGCCAGTCACCACCCAACTGTGGAAGCGTACCCAGGGTCGGCAAACCACTGGGATGGCTGGGAGTCGAGTGTAGGGGAAGCATGGCCGAAGGGCTCTGAGCACTCAAACCATCTCGCTCACCAGTCACCCTGCCCAGTACACACGTTATCAAGTTATCCCTGGTCATGCTGCTAGTACCCGCATGACCGATAGCTGTGGCCAGGCATTGAAGACCGTACCGATCCATACCCTCCAACCGCTCGGCAGTAACAGGCCATTGCAAAAATATCCTAGCATCCTCCTCACAGTTCACCTGATTAACCATTTCATCATACTGCTGTTCCTCAGTTTCGACATTACGTACTGTGTCTCCATTCTCCTCTGATCCGGTATAAGACATGATGCTCACAAAAAAAAATTCACCTCAATATTCAGAAAAGAAGCACCCCAAACTCTAATACCTCGATATACACACAAAAATTCTCGGAAATACTGAAGGGCTATACTATGTTGCAAAAAAAAAATATTCATGCTGATCCCCGCAAAATATTCCCTAAAACAACAAATGTTCCCTGCTAATAAATGTAGGTTCACCAAATCCTAGGTAAGGTCGCCATTTGTTACGACTGAGGTTTAAATATATCAGGGCTCTTATTCATTGGACTAGTAATGGCATAAATGCTACAACGGAAAGCGCTAGATCCAACCTCTGATGTATATTCCCAGTGAACAAAGAACACAAATACTCTCCAGAGTTCTATATGCAATAATAGGTTATCAAACTCTCAATAAATGTGCGTCTACTCTAGGCTTAATGTTATGTGAAAAAAGCCTATTACTACCTATAACCGAAGGTGCTTGGTTATGGTATGCAAAGTAAGGTGGTAAGGGAAGTTACAGCTTACGTTACTTTAATCAATAAATGTCAGGCACTCCTGCATGAAAGAAAGTGCACTAAAGTCCTTCAACACCAACAAGGAATCTTCTTTAAATGTTAGATGCTATCAAGATGCTCGAATCGGAAATGGAACCCAAAAAGGCAGGCAGCGGAACAATGCTCGTGCAGGCAATGCACACAAAAAGGCAGGATATATAATACAGTCGGAGCCAAGAATATCCTAAACGCTACAACGATAACAATAATCGCCACGACAATGCAGTATTCCTATCAACAAAAAGAGCCTAAGTCGTTTGTGTCTCAATACATCAAACTAGGCTGCGAAATGCTTGTGTAATCATAAACGTGTATGCATAATAAGAGTAATTGGTTTAATATACTTAATGTCTACTATGACTGATAAAGTCTAGCTAGAGTCAATGATACGAGATACTGGTGCGCATGGCATGCCGCATAGCCTAGTGCAAATCTCAAGTCTGTGCGTCAAATATTACGTTATAGGGAAGGGCAACTCTCTTGAGAAACCTTAATACCGAAGTATTAAGCATTCTCCTGGCGTACCTCAAAGACAAACAACCGAGCCTAGAACAGTGCAGAATGGTATAGGCAAAAAGCCCTCATTCGTGCATGCTCTACTCTCAATGGCACACAGACTAGAATTTACCCAATCAACTCCAGTTCTCAGGTATGTCGTGCAGCTTTTAACTAAAGCCAGCACCCATCGGAAACAATACCTTATAGTATCAGACTCCTAGTCTAGCATTATCTAATCCAGCAGAACACTAATAATTATAGGAAGCGGTACTGAACAATATGAATGCCAACCAATACTTCGTGATCAACTTATCTTAACAACTAAACATACATGGGTTATATAAGACCTTAACGCACAATACAACTGGCCAGCATGAAGCTGATTATGCAGAGTTAACCAGAGGGGGTATAATATTAATAAAGGGTGGTGAAAGATATGGAAAATGAGAGAGATAGGCAGAGGAAAAGGTTCTCAGGTGTAGTGAGGGGGTCCGGTATCAAAGGGATAAGAGGGATGCGTTCTAGAAACCAGATCTGAGGGAGAGAGTGGCAAGAAAGTTGTATATATACTAGCACTAGCTCGAACCGCGTAGGAAAAGCGGTAACAAGTCCTCCAGCCAATGCCACAGAAGCCAGCCAAACATGATGTCACCAAGCATGGTAAAAAACTCCTCCAACCAATCCCAAGAGACCAGCCAGCTATGACGTCATCGAGTATAGCAAAAAATACTGCGCGCCTCCCAACACTCTATTCTACTCTCTCTCTCTCTCTCTCTCTCTCTCTCTCTCTCTCTCTCTCTCTCAAATCCTATCATTACTACTTAATGATAAAACATATACTTTGCAATTAAATATATAAAGCCTTGACATGGGTGAAAACAAAGAGCCTTTCTGGACTGCCCATGACACGAGCTTTCATATGAAATAAAGCACACAACAATACACCAACTGTAGCCACATCCACTGCCCTGGCAATCCTAGCGAGTCACTGTAGGACAAGCCATGCGGTTCTAACGGAGTGGTTAACGTCACATTATCTATCCACCTATCCATCTGTCTAGCTATCCATTTGTTTAACTATAAACTCACCAATCCATATGTTTAACTATTTTTCTATCCTATTCATTTGTCTAGTTATATATCCATCTATGTAACTATTGATTTGTCTAACTATTCACCCACGTATCAACCTGTCTATATATTTAGCCATTCACCTTCATAATCATTAATTTGTAGACTATCCACCCTTATGTATATATATATAGATTACATTTCACTCAGCCACAATATATTTAACCACTGATTTTGAATAAGTATACTTCTTGCCAGTCCGAAATGACATTTTAGCATTAAGTTTCAACAATCCAGTTATTTGAGAGACGTTTTATTTGAGTCATATATTGATTCTATTCATTGTAATATGGTAATAAAGCATGGATATTTGCTAATCACAATTGTTATATTCAAATAAGGAAAATCATCTTGAAAATTATAGAAACATTCCTTATCAACTCGCTGGAATGTCGAAAATTAATGCGAAAATATTATTTCGGACTGACAACAGGTATAAAGTTTGTTTCTATGCCACATTATCTACCCGCGATCTTCTCTTCTTTTTCAGCCACACACTTGAGCAGTAAGGTCACAGGTTTAACTAGAATTTGCCAGACAAGGGATCATCGTTTACATTACTAACAAAGATTTGTGGATATTTTTGGCATTTAACCCTCCCGCCCCGGGCTGCCTTACCAAAGGACGGAGGTCGTATCCGGGCGATCTGGCTGAAAAACGTCTAGCCCTAGGCTACCGTATCTTTGTAATTTTAACTGCTAGAAATTTTCCACACATTCCTAAACGTAGTGCGGTTTCCAATCTGTAGACTGGCATTGAGTAGAGCTCTCTAAGTCAACTGGTTCAGTTGTGATGACGATTTCCGTGGGGCAAATTTTTCCGCGATGTTGACAATATCGGAGCTTTTCAGACATTAATTTTGTTATATCATACAACAACAACATTGATCCGACATCTCCTTCTTGTTTTCGGAGGTGCGGTGACGCAATGACCGGCTTTGTTTACATGCGTCGGACGCACGGCATTCAGACCAAGCTTAATAGGCTTTCAAGCTTACAGCCTGTTATAAGGACACCCGGGTACCGGCCCATCTGCCGCGGTGTCCTTATAAAAGGACACCCGGGCTGGAAGGGTTAACTTGAGAAGACTGTTCCCCCCAAACCAAATACATGATAGCTGGGACTGTAAGTCAGACTCAAGCAGGCCCAGGAAGCACACTTAAAAAACATTCCTGTTTAACAAACCTCTTAGACTTCTTCCACGATATCCTCAACCTCTACGACGAGAGTAAAGCTGTAGATATTATACCTTGATTTTCAAAAGGCCTTTGACAAAGTTCCCCACAAACGTTCACTGCTAAAACTAAAGGCGCATGGAATACAAGACGGTGTGTTGAAATGGATAGAAAATTGGCTCAGCGACAGAAAGCAAAGAGTAGTCATAAACGGTAAGGCATCTAAATGGACCAATGTAAGTAGCGGGGTACCCCAGGGATCGGTACTAGGACCAATTCTCTTTCTAATTTACATCAACGACATAGATGAGGGTCTCACCTGTACAATCTCAAAATTTGCTGACAATACAAATATTGCAAATAGCGTACTCTCAAAAGAACAAGTTGACGATATGCAACACAATCTAGATAAATTGTCACATTGGGCCCAAATTTGGCAAATGAATTTCAATGCGGATAAATGTAAAGTACTACATATTGGATACCTAAATGAGAAAGCAAACTATTCGATGAATGGCACTCAGCTTAAGAATGTAAACAGAGAAACCGATCTGGGAGTAACAATATCGAGTAACCTAAAACCGAGTCAACAATGTTCAGAAGTTGTTAAGAAGGCAAACAAAATAATTGGCTTTATAGGCAGGTCATTTGAGCATAAATCCAAAGACGTTATCCTAACCCTTTACAATTCCGTAGTCCGCCCTCTTCTGGAATACTGCGTTCAATGCTGGTGCCCTTATTACCAAAAAGACATAAACAAGCTAGAACGAGTTCAACGTATAGTTACCAAAATGATACCTAGCCTAAAGAACAAACCATACGAAGAGCGTCTTAGAGAATTAAATCTATTTCCTTTAACCCAGCGCAGATTAAGATGTGACTTAATTCAAGTGTTCAAAATCATCAAAGGCATCGACAATATGAACTGTAGTAAGTACTTCACTTTCGACCAATCTAATTACATGCGGGGAAACGGTTGCAAAATTATTGGTAAATCTTTTAACTAACACGAATCTAAGAATTGCTTCTTCAATCGAGTTGTCAACTTGTGGAATGGGCTTCCCCGAGACTTTATAGACTGCAGCACCGTTGATTCATTTAAACTCCGCTTAGACAAATATCTCGCATCAAACCCGTGACTGACTGCATTTGTAAATGAATAACTTTATTTTATCCTCCCCTCAGTTACTAACCCATATGTCCCCTACTAAATCCTAGTCCTGCCACGGACATTAGTTCCAGGGCAGTAGTTCCCTTTCCAATGTTCCCTTACCCACTCTAAACCACTGTTTGGACACTTGATCCTCAGTGTTTTGGAGGACAAACAGCCTAGAAGGGTCACTAGATATGTTGTTGCTTGATTTCCTTTGTACTCCTTTGTACTTATGTCGCCCTCTCTCTCTCTCTCTCTCTCATCTCCAGCTACCTCCTCCCGCCACAAATATGCTTTTTTCACTAGATATTTGTTGTTTACACCTATTTTCTGGTCTTCACTACTCACATGTTCTTCATACAAGAAAATATACGCACATGGAATATAAATAATGCTTTATTTGGTAAATATTATGAATACTGTCAGAATTGAAGGTAATTAATTTGCATATACGTCCTATTTAGAAATATAAAATGTGCATTCCTTGAGTTAAGAGGCTTTTGATCAATAAACCTGTATAAAGAGAAATCTTATGCACTGGTAAATTACATCATCCCATTGTGATAGAACCTTGTTGGGTGTATCCATTTCAGGTATTTGTGCTCAACAGTATAGATATTTTTATAATATAGTAACATAATTAGTCAGCCATTATATGGCTCAGCCTTTGACAAAGAGAACTATTATAACCTTGATAAATTGAAGAGAGCATTTAAATGTATTTATATATTTTACCCAAGAACGGCGAAGCCATGGTCCTGCCAGGCGAAGGTATTTGCTTCATTTCCGACGAAAATCGTCATATTTACTATATATAACATAATTACTTCTACATATGCACCAATTTATATTTGAATATGAACATATGAACATTGAAAAGCAATAAAAGAATTGGTAACATTAATTGGCTGGTGAAAAACTTATATTTTAGCCCCGCGGCCGTAATCTGACCCGGACCGGAGAGAGACATACATCCTCCCTCTCTCATGTCTTGCAAGCTACTGAGAGATTAGGAAATGTCTCAGACGGGCTAAAGGGTAATGAAAGACTCCCCCATCCTCCCCCCTCTCTCCCAGCCGTCCTCGCGCGACAATACTCGTTAAATATCGGGAATAATAGGAAAAATACAAGATAATTGAGGAGGGGGGAAGAAAGGGAAAAATGGGGTGAAGGGAGGGGGGTTGACACACATGTGGAGGAGTGATAGGATATATGGAGGTGAATTATCTCACCTAATCACATATTGCTTTGTTTAGAGTGCCAGTGGGGTGTTTTGAAAGTGTTTTTGTTATGCCTTGGCTCTTAAGATGACCCTCGCCTTCACCCAACAAAACTCTTATGAGGATCCTCGTCTTTTCCAGGTTAAGACAGCGTAAGACTACTTATTGTATTTTGGTTATAATGAACTTTTGAATGTTTTCAATATAAAGTAGTTCTTACATTCCTTATTATATTAAATTTGTTTGATTACAAGACTATTGGAAGGGAATACAAAATCAATTAAAACAATATATATGCGGCAAATGGCATCCTCCATGTTTGGTCCCTGAGGAGTCCTCTCCTCCACTCTTCCCCTATGGTGTGATGGCGCTCCCCCTAAGATAGGGTTGTGTCTGGTGTTCTTGGGTTTGTTCGTCCCTACCTGACTATGGCTCGGTAGTTTGTTTGTCCCTACCAGACTCTAGCTCGGTAGTTTTCCCCCTGGCATCTGAAAGGGGTGTTTCCGGGTGGATAGGACTCGATAGCCTTGGCGGGCAACCCATCTAGGGGAATAAACCCTAAACAAATTACCGATGGGCGACATGCTAATCGGTGCCACTTACAGGTGGCAATCTTTATAACAGGTAACAGGTAAAAAAATATGGTAACTCTCTGTGACAGGAGAAAAGAGAGTTGAACTTATAATATACATATTCTTGCATAACAGTGTGGTAATCCCGACATTGATTTACGGAAGCGAAGCATGAACGTTGGTGGAGAGACTCATACCAAGAGTGAGAAGGGTGGAAATGAGTTACTTGAGAAGTGCGTGAGGAGTTACATAGAGGGATAGACAGACGAATGATGAAGTAAGAGAGAGGTGTGGTGTGGAGGTAGATGTGCTGGAAAGTGTGAAAAGGACCACCTTGAGATGGTTCGGCCATATGGAACGTATGGGAAGCGAAAGAATGACTAAGAGGGTGTACGAGAGCGAGGTGGAAGGACAGAGGGAGAGGTGGAAGGATGGAGTAAAGAAGTATATGAATGAAGGCGGTGCTGGTTGGGAGGAGGGGCATCGACTGACTGGGGACAGAGGTGCATGGGGGCGTTTCGTTCGTGGCCACTCTTTCAGGGATCACGGCTTCAGGCAATAGATAGATAGATGTATATTTTTCCATCAACCAAACTACTTCCGTAAGGGCAGTATTACATAAAGCTAGATAAGCGACATAGGCCTGCAGATAGAAGGACGGGTGAGTGGGAACTAGGATAGTGGATATATCATTAGGATTATGTTTTCTCTGAGCTGCTTTTATCGGGTTATAATAGCTTGTATGGATAAATAGATTGATAGAGAAACTGACGGATATACGAGTGAATGTGGGTGGTGTTTATGATAGACAAATGGAGACATGCGTAATTCGACAGATAATGGGACACCGCGAGATGTTTTTTACATTTTTCCAAAATATTAAGATTCTGTCTTGCTGAATACAAAAATAACTTATGCTGTCCGCACATCTCTGTAGTTATAGCCCCGAAAAGTCTACATGTTTGCGTTTGTTTGCTATTTAACCCACTAAGGAAAGGAATAATTAAAAATATAAGTCGAGTATGTTGAAGATTGGTATTATTACTTCAAATTGACCAAAGCAAAATAGTATTTTTTTATCTCGGCAATTAGTCAACTATAACAAAAAACACATATGAGTTTTATAATAAGTCTGTATGAACGAGTGATACAATACTTCATCATACACTAGTTAGATGTTTTCATTTATATTTCCTTTAGATATGGATTCACCCCTTCTGTACCAGCGAAATCTTTGTAATTATATTCTAGCTATATTTAGACGATTTTGTGCAGTTTAAGAAGGGTCTGTGGTAGTAAAAAGGGTTAAGTGAGATAGTTCAAAGCCTATTACTTGCTGGAGGCCCTATTTAAACCGAATACAATCGTCTAATAGCAGCCAGAAGAAAGTTAAAAGGACGTCACCGGTACTGAATAGGTTAAATACGGATCACATTTAACGAAACGCAAACATTTCCCATTTTACACAGAATATGTGTGTGTGTTTTATAATTTCAGCCCACATTTTCTTAGAAGTAAAAGTAAAAGGAACATCCATAATTAATTGATGATGAAGCATTATAGCCATATTTGTCAGGGCCACCACTAATCCCTCTATAGCTTATTTCATCATCCTATGGTGATGCGTTGAATAGATGGTTTCGTGTCTGTTTATTTTGCTCACTCTCTTATATTCAACTTATCGCAACGGGCGGAAAACGAAAACTACAGATAATGTGTTGGAGTCTATTTGAAGTATTGATACCTTTGTTCATAATACAGTATTTACCTGTTTCCCTATCCCCTTCTTTTAGACTGAACATTGGTTTAGAAATTACAGGCAACTTAAAAATGCAACTATACAATACATCATGTTTTATTTAAAAAGACAATCTTATATATATGTAGGCTAATTATCTAAAACAAATTTGTGGGACCTGTTGTATAGAACAAAGTGGTCTGGTCTATACCGCGATGGGCTGGTCTATCAGAGTGAGACCTGAGCGATCTCTGCTATACCCATAGCTTACTCTGACTGTTCCTTTTACTTATATATTTTCTAGATCTCAAATGACGGCGTCTCTTCCGTGGATTGACCTCCCAATCTACCAAGATTGGAAGCTAAAGCGTCACATTATTCCTTTGCCCCTCAACTTTCTCTTCATAATTGCTGAGGGGCACAGGGCCCTGGGTGGGTCTTTGGTTTCCCGGGCGTTTACGCACCCTCTCAGCTCCCCGCCATGGAGTGGCTTCGGTCACCCAGGCTTTATTGTGGTCGGCAGGGAGGGTTCTGTGGGGGCGCTCGTTTATGGCCTTGGCCTTACTAGGGGCCTTGGGGCTGTTCGGCCAGGCAGCTTGGGGAACAACAACAACAACAACAACAAAGTTAAACAATACAGTCAATAAAAAAAACATAGCTAAAATATAGGGATAAGAAATATTCGAAACTCGAACAGAATAATTACCAAAGAAAAGATTACTGGAACAAAATACAGTATAAGAGAATGAAGTGCATTTTACAATAAAATACGAAAGTTTAATAAGGAAGAGTTAAAGAAGTTAAGAAACTAAATTAAAAGAAGGATAGATAGACACCTTGAAGGGGAAAGGATGAAATATGAAAGAGAGAGCTACATAGAGCTACATAGATACACAGACCACACAGACCTCAAGGTCCTTACTAGGCAGTCTGGCCTTACAAACTATATATATATATATATATATATATATATATATATATATATATATATATATATATATATATATATATATATGTGTATATATATATATATATATATATATATATATATATATATATATATATATATATATATATATACACTGGTACATACATATACACACATACACACACACACACACATATACACATACATACATACACACATACATACATATATATACAGTATCTATTGTTACGGCTGGATCGGCAATACATATTCGGGATTCTTGATCGTAGGACAGAAATGGCTTAAGTGACAACGACACGCTCGATTCCAGTCCCAAATACTATATGCTCCAGACAACAAAAGCACCAACGCCCTACAGAGTTATCGTCTACGGTAACGAGGTACCTTAACTCGGCGAAAGTGTACAACAGGGGTAGGCTATGAGGCTAAACTCCCTCAGACATTTATAGGTTACGTTATTACTAAAGAAATGCAATACTCAGGAAACTACGTTAATATTAAGCCTCTAATAATGTAGAATAGAAGCAGGCTAAAGGTATGACAGTGAAATGCTAAATGACAAATGTACACGCCTACTTGAAAGCGCGTGCACTACAATAACTGTCCCCTACTAACATGCACTAGCATGTAGCATACAAGATGTTCATGATCCAGTAGATACCTAATAATACACATGGGAGGAACATAAATAGTAGTCACTTATTATAATAATGAATCTATACTTGGAATAACTAAAAGGTTGCAGGCAACAGTACTGCGCCGGTAGCCTACTACCGCATAGGCTACTTTGCTTCTCTCACTCTGTCTCCCCTCCGAGTCCGTATGCGCCCTACGCAACAGAACTCCGGACACAGCAGCAAAACGACAGTGCAGTTAATTGATACATGAAAGTATTAATAGTGTTGTCTTGTGTGTGAGTAATGTGTATTGTAAAGGGTTACATACATATACTTAAAGAGAGCTGCAATGCATACTAAAATAAAGATATATCCCACTCATCATCCCCATGTGTTCTAGCTAGCAGGCCAAGTCACAGGAACAACGAGTCCCAGCACCGAAAGCGAGAACCCAGGAGAAGACTGTAGAGAACACAAGGACAGATAAATTACGTTACTCTACTATACCGGCACTACGAGCGAGCTGTACTCTCGGGTACTACACTCGCTCCTGGCTCGGTATGCAAATCAAGGCTAAGTCCTCGTCCCTCTACAGACAACTCCTGGGCATGGTCGGGCTCTTACACATGGCACCAGTCTAGTCACAAATGGGATGATGAGCGGGGCATATAACTCGTGAACATGTAGAACGTTCACCAACTATCCTCATCAAGAAGATCGCTGTTCACATTAACCCCTTAAATCTAATACATGTAAATATATGCTTGTCCTAAGAGTAATACGAGAGGTGAGTGCTGAAACTCCTTTAGGACCTCCAGGGAAGGTTATGCATTTAAATAGAGAGAAGAATGAAATGAGAGTAATGTCGTCAGAGAGAAAGAGTGCAACAGTGAGAAGTTGGGAGAGAGGGCAAGGGATGTTAGAATCTCAAAGGTTCTAGGCAACCTGGTCATGGAACACGCAGCCAGCCAGTGTGCTGTACGACAACATGGGCCCAGCCCAGGCAGGCAACAATGGACTACCAACCCTGTCGCGCCTAGCTATAAGCGCAGGGCTGCCAACCAGTCCATACGTCTGGCAACCCACCCGGCCGGCAGCGTGGCGCGTTGCTACCCTCTTGCTCTGAAGCCTAACTCACTCTCTCTCTCTGAACTCCCATTGTCTCATCTATCAACTTCTCTATTGATACTACATATTAAATGGAAGGTCTCGACATGGCTTAAAACAAAACCCACCACTGGTTAGCACATGACGAGACCTTTGCAGAGATACAAAGAACATAGTTATAAGTTGTCACACTCAATATACATTGCGGCTGACGGTAGCCAGATCACGGGCGGTACAGTCGAGTACCAAGGAGTACAATCAGGTTGCGTTGCAAAGCACTGGGTTGCGTCACACTATATACATACTGTACAGTGCACTCACATACACATACATAATTTTTTTTTTTTTTTTTTTTTTTTTTTTTTTTTCATATCACCCCAGCCCTCTGCAGATAGAGGTCAAGCCTTCCCTTGAAAGCGTTTATTGTGTCGCTCTCCACCACTCTCGCTGGTAGTTTATTCCACTCTGTCGCAACACTGTAGGTGAAGAAACTCTTTGTGACATCTAGGTTTGCCTTTTTTGTTTTTAATTTCATTCCATTTCCACGAGTTTGATTAGTAATTAGTAATGTGAATAGTGCATTTACATCGACTTTGTCGAAACCTTTTAGTATCTTAAAGCACTCATTAAGCTGACCCCTCAACCTCCTCTTTTTTAATGAGAACAGGTTCAATCGTTTAAGTCTTTCTTCATATGGTTTATTTCTTAATGAGGGTATCATCTTCGTCGCTCTACGCTGTACTGACTCGAGTCTTACAATGTCCTTGATCAGATAAGGTGACCAGAACTGCACACCATATTCAAGGTGGGGCCTCACCATACTTTTGAACAGTGGCACTATTACGTTCTCATGTTTATATGTAAATTTTCGTTTAATAAAGCCCAATGCTATGTTTGTCTTATTTGCAGCTGCTATACATTGGTCGGAAGTTTTTAGGTTTTCAGATATTAGTACCCCTAGGTCTTTTACTACCGTTGTGGTTTTTATTTGTTTGCCATTAATTTCGTATTTGTATTTCATATTTCTGCTACCAACCTGCAGCACCTGACATTTATCGACATTGAAGGGCATCTGCCATTTTTTCGACCACTCTGATATCTTGTTTAAATCAGATTGCAACGCATTTCTATCATCTTCGTTCAGGACTGTATTTCCTATTTTTGTATCGTCGGCGAATTTGGAAATGGTGTTGTTTACCCCTACGTCAATATCGTTAATGTAAATGAGAAACAGGACCGGTCCAAGGACTGAACCCTGTGGAACTCCACTAGTGACAGGCTCCCACTCCGATTCCACTCCATTTATCACCACTCTCTGTCTTCTGTCTGTAAGCCAATTTTTTATCCAAGAATGAATTTCACCTTTGATACCTATCCTCTCCAGTTTAGCCAATAGTTTTCGGTGAGGCACCTTGTCGAAAGCTTTTTGAAAGTCCAAGAAGATTATATCTAGTGATTTCGTCATGTCGTTATATGTGAATAGTTTGTTATAAAATTCAATCAAATTTGTTAGGCATGACTTATTTGATATAAAGCCGTGTTGACTATTTTTGATTAGGTTGTTTGATTCGAGGTAATCTAATATCTTATCTCTAAGGATTTTTTCCATGATTTTTCCTACAATTGAAGTTAGACTAATTGGTCTGTAATTACTCACTTTGGCCTTGCTACCCTTCTTGTATATCGGCGTAATGTTCGCATCCTTCCAATCACTCGGTACAATCCCCTGTAGTAATGATAAGTTAAATAGTTGTGTCAGGGGTTTTGCTATTTCGTCCTTAACAGTCTTAATTATTTTCGGGTGGAACATGTCGGGTCCCGGGGTCTTATTTACATTTAAATTACTCAATTTGCTTTGTACTTCGCTAACACTGATGGTGAAATCTCCTATCACATGAGTTGAGGTGTTATTTTCAGGGGTATGATCGATAATTTCTTCTGTGAAAACTGAGCCAAAATATTTGTTGAGCAGATTTGCCGTGTTTGTGTCACCTGTTATTGTCTGGCCATCTTCTATTAGCGGTCCGATTCCGCTTTTGATCTGTTTATTTTTATTTACGTAACTGTAGAATTTTTGGGGGTTTGTGGCACTTTCTCTGGCAATAGTCATTTCGTAATTTTGTTTGTTCGCCCTAAGTGTTTTTTTCACTTCCCTTCTACTATTTTTGTACAAGTTTTTAATTACTTCAGTGTTTGTGTTATTTTTTACAAGTTTGTGGAGTTGATTCCTTTTCCTTATTGCCTTGCCAATGTCTTTACTGTACCAAGGGGGCATACTTGATTTCGTATTACGTTTTGGTTTCATGGGTACAAATTGTTTATGCGCTTCTGTAATTGTAGACTTAAAATGTCCCCATAGTTCATTTACTTTGTTTATATTTATGAGGTTTGAGTGTATGTTTGATAGCGATTCCTAAAGTCCGTCATAATTTGCGTTTCCGAAACCATTCCTGTTGTTTTTACTGAGGAATATTTGCTTATAACGTTGATTCTTAAGATTTTATGATCGGACGTTGCCAGATGTTCACCTACATCCAGGTTTGATTATAGATTTTCTTGGGTAGTGATTACGAGGTCTAATATATTCCTGTCTCGCGTCGGTCGTTTTACGTGTTTAGTAAAAAAAAAAAAATGGATGAAGCTTGTCATTAGGCGTGACTCAGCATTTTTTCCGGTCAGGGTATTCCAGTCAATTAGGGGGGGGTTATAGTCACCTAGTAAAACTGTTTCGTCGGAATTAAGGGTTTTCTCTAGTATTTCATGAAAAATTGTATCATCGGCAACAGTTAGTCTCGGTGGTCGGTACGCTGTAGTGATATTTAAGTTCATGTTTTTTGTATTTATTTTGACGCACACTATTTCTGCATTACTTTCGGGGAGAGTCACCTCAACTGGGTTTAAGTATGTTGCAACGTACATTGCAACCCCCCCTCTTTGTTTTCCATTGTTACGGTCTTTATGGAAACATTTATATGGCTCTATGTGATATTCATGAAGTAGATCTTTATTTTTAAGGTTCAGATGTGTTTCCGTTATACAAATAACGTAAACTTTCTCATTTAATAACAGACATTTGAGTTTGTCTATTTTGTTTTTTATTGAGCAGGCATTTATGGATATTATTGTTATATCATTTCTCTCAGCATGCGCTGGATTTGTTTTTCTTATTGGAGGGGATGGGTTTAGGGTTGTGACTTGAAGCCGCGGCGGGTTGTCAAATTCATTCAGTTGGTCGGGTTGGCTTGGATGGGGTTGTTTAGTTTGTTTTGTGGTTCAGGTAGGTAAATTTTCGCAACTTGTGGGCCATTGGGGTTGACGGTTTCGTTTAAATGGTTGTGATGGACTTGGAAGGGTTGGGCGGGGTTATTTATTTCTCTTAACTGTGCGGGTGGAGTTTGATTGGGTGGGGTTGTGGGAGGGCTTTTCCGGGGGTAACGATGTCAATACTCAGAGGAGTCTATTAGCATAGTTATCTCTCGGTCCTGACTGGCGTTGTTTTCATGGGCAATGTAGGTTGCTTGATTTAGGGTGTCACTCATATGCTGAACGCCTTTTTCTGATAAATGAATGCCATCTCCGCTGTACAGGGACGAGTTCCCTACAAAGGTGGTCCAATTGTCCACATACAGTACCTTCTCTTGTTCGCACATGACCTTGACTGCGTTGTTAATTTCTATGGCTCTATTTTGTCCGTATGAGCTTGTTTTAATCCGGGTTATGATGCCGCTTACCACACATTTCGTGGTCTTCCTTTTCATGACTTTAACTCTCCCAGACATATATGACGCGATCGCGTCATATGGCAGAGTGAACCAAAAACACATATGACGCGATCGCGTCATATGGACTTATTATATTGCTAGAAAATAAGTTTATGACGCAATTGAGCCGGTTTTTTGGCTGGTAAGTCCGATAAGTTAGATGTACATGTGGAAACATCTAGCAACCCCCTAGCGTCCCTGTGAGGGCCCCGCGGTGGTAGAGAGAGTCAGTTTCTTCCCATCAGCCAGCCTAGTAGGTGGGTGTGTGCGGCCCTTTAAACCAAGGGGCCTCCATTTTGCCCAGCCTGGCTGGTATTACCGCCCTAATATAACCCAAACGAAGTTCTATATCGTTGGGTTATCGATGGATTATTGTGTTATTCTTATTTAGGGTATAAAAACCATGTTAGTGAAGTGTTTTGCTAGTCTGGTGTACGTGACCAAGGTGGGCTCCACGAGGGGCCATGGTTTCGCTTGTTTGTAGATCACTTTCATACCATATTGAGTCAATTATATTGCTATTTATCACTTGAAGTAGTGTATTTTACTTGTATAAGTGTTTCTTAGTGAAAACACTTTTATTACTGGTCGAGCATTCTCTGGTGTAGGCTACGTGACCAAGGTGGTGGAGCCCACGAGGGGCCATGCTTTTTGCCAAACGTTTTGCTTGTTTGTGGAACACTTTCATATAAATATCAGTCAATTATATTGCTATTTATCCGTTCAAGTAGTGCATCTTACCTTGTATTAGTGTTTCATAGTGAAAAAACTTTCATTACTGGTCGAGCATATGTCGCCATGCTCCCTCAGCCCTGTGCATTTTTGCTCGATAATTTATTGGTGGAAAGTGCTTGGGAGGTAAGTTTGTTATGGGCAAAAGCACTCTACATATACGGCTTGGTGGCCACGAGGGAATCTCAGCAGTGTGAGTAAGTACAGTCAACATTTTTGGTGGTGGTGGTGGTGGTGGTGGAGATGGTGGTGGTGGTGGTGGAGATGGTGGTGGTGGTGGTGGAGATGGTGGTGGTGATGGTGGTGGAGATGGTGGTGGTGATGATGGTGGTGGTGGTGATGGTCGGGGTGGTGGTGGTGGTGGAGATGGTGGTGGTGGTGGTGGAGATGGTGGTGGTGTTGGTGGAGATGGTGGTGGTGTTGACACCAATAGGGTAGGGTCCCTTTTCTGACCGTGGGTCAGGTCAGAAAATTAACCCAACCCTATTTGTGTCAGCACCACCACCATCTCCGCCAACACCACCACCATCTCCACCACCACCACCACCATTTTATTATTTTTATTATTTTTGTGTTTAGGCCTATTTTATTATTTGTATTATTATTATTTATTATTATACCTGTTATTCCTGTGTATGGGATCACCCATAAAAAAATATTTATATTTGTATTTCATTTATATTTTTGCTTTATTATATTATAATTTATTATTATTATTATTATTATTATTATTATTATTTATTATTTATTATTATACCCAACATAAATGTCCCCCACCACAAACTCTTATTATATATAATTATATATATATATATATATATATAATTATATATATAATTATATATAATCTATAATCTATATATATAATATAATTCGTGTTTATGTATTTATCTATGTTATGCCCTCCCCCTCCCTCCCCCCCCATTATACCTCCCTCCCCTCCCTCCCCTCCCCTCCCCCCTCCCCTCCCTCCCCCTCCCCCTCCCTCCCCCCCCATTATACCTCCCTCCTCCCTCCCCTCCCGCCCTCCCTCCCCTTCCCCCTCCCCCTCCCCCCATATATATATATATATATATATATATATATATATATATATATATATATTTTTTTTATTTTTTTTTTTTTTTTTTTTGGGTGGGGAGGGTTATTTTTTTATTTATATTTTATTTTTCTAATTGTAGATTGATATAATATATATATATATATATATATATATATATATATATATATATATATATATATAATATAATTCGTGTTTATGTATTTATCTATGTTATGCCCCCTTCCCCCTCCCCCCCCCCCCCCTATTATAACTCCCTCCCCCTCCTCCCTCCCCTCTTCCTCCCCCTCCCTCCCCCCCATTATACCTCCCTCCCCCCCCTCCCCTCCCCCCTCCCCTCCCCCTTCCTCTCCCCCCTCCCCCTCCCCCCTATATATATATATATATATATATATATATATATATATATATATATATATATATATCGTATATTTATGATTTATGTATTTATCTAAGTTATGCCCCCTCCCCCCCCCCTTATTCACCCTCCCCCTCTTCCCCCATTATACCCCCCTCCCCCCATATATAATTCATTCATTCATTCAATCATCACTTCCGAGGTTCGGGGCGCACCTTCATTCACCCACCTTCATTCACCCATCATCATCACCATCATCATCATCATCATCATATCAATTTCTACTACATTTTGCACTACAGTGGATATAGGCCTCCTGGGGAAACCACTCTAAAAAAATAACGAGTCCAGTGCAGTACCTCTTTGGGTGGCTTGGAAATTTGCACATATTTCTCTGGTTTGACACCATATATATATATATATATATATATATATATATATATATATATATATATATATATATATATATATATATATATATATATGCTATATATATATATATATAAATATATCCACACACATACATTACCATTACCATTTACCATTCTTTATATTTTGTTTGACACCTTGTATATATATAATATATATATATATATATATATATATATATATATATATATATATATATATATATATATATACTGTCTATATATATATATATATACTGTATATATATATATATATATATATATATATATATATATACATTACTTTATTTTATTTACGTGTACAATATAATTATTTCTGAATTTATTACCTGAAGATTACCTGGCTTTCTTATTTTGTTTTTTCAGTGTCAACCCAGGAGCCATTTCCCTTCTCGTTGGAAAGGGTGTATATTGTGGCAAAGATATACAACTGTATAAACATTCTCATATATTTTCATAACAATAACAATGCATGGAAACAATTGTGCATAGCTCACGAACCAATTACTCTATATTATTTTGGTTTTCACAATTGGAAAGAGCACAATTTTCCGATTCCGGTGATATATACAGTTATATACGTATCCGACCAAATAACGCAACCACGAGGTGGGGAACAGCTCGGAACCCGGCTAGCATCGCCGGAACAGAGATGGATGAAGCGTAAATATTCGCATTTTGGCTCTTCATTTCAAATATTCATAGCGCAAAAAGTATTTGTCCTAGGAACTTCTAGTTTGTTTTATACTCATCAGCATTATTTGCCGTATTCATTCAGCCTAAATTTAAAACCATACACTTCGTAGCAACGAAATAAATCGAAAATGTTATAAACCATATCAATATAAATCAGATTTTTTTTTTTCGGTCACTGCATGGAAACAATTGTGCATAGCTCGCGAACCAATTATGCTATATTATTTTTGTTTTCACCATTGGAAAGAGCACAATTTTCCGATTCCGGTGATATATACAGTTATATACGTATCCGAGCAAATAACGCAACCACGAGGTGGGGAACAGCTCGGAACCCGGCTAGCATCGCCGGAACAGAGATGGATGAAGCGTAAATATTCGCATTTTGGCTCTTCATTTCAAATATTCATAGCGCAAAAAGTATTTGTCCTAGGAACTTCTAGTTTGTTTTATACTCATCAGCATTATTTGCCGTATTCATAAAGCCTAAATTTAAAACCATACACTTCGTAGCAACGAAATAAACTGAAAATGTTATAAACCATATAAATCAAAATCATATATTTTTTTTTCGGTCACTGCTTGAGAACTATTGAAGATAAACAATTTCTGTTTTCAGATTTGGAAAGAGGAGAAAAAATACTATTATTTGAGCAAAAAAAAATATATGGTCATCACTCACAATTTAGAGCTAAGACGGTGTGAAGACAATTGCATGGGAAATAATTGTATTCCGGACTCATTTACACTTTCATATTTCGATTTATTTACATTTTTTTTTATTTTATCATGTAATATAAATATTCCTCTTTCCATTTACATCACAATAAACAGCATTTTGGTGGATGGAAATCGCGAAAAATGTAAGGCTTCGACAACACTCATGAGCCAAATTCAAGACCCAAAATACTTGTCAAGTGCCTCCTTGGACTTACTGGAACATAATATGTCGGAGGGAGTTAATTAGGTTCTCGAAATCTTTTTCTATGGTCTTAATTGGGGCCTTACCTCCGTCAAAGCAGTCATTTGAGCCAACATTGACGACTACACAGGTGCCCTCTGGTATGGCGGAGTTAGTTATGTCTGTCAAGATATGTTCGACTTTACCGCCTGGAATGACCTTTACTGACCTTTTTCCTCTGTTCTTGGTGGCAAAGGCAGCTCCTTGACCTCGCATGGGACTGTCACAATAGACTAGGGTGAGTTTCTCCTTCCCGCTGACTCCGTGATTTGATGGTTTCGTTGTTTTCCCGTCAGGAATTTTCTTGCCTTTCGAGCTTGCTTTCACGTGTGCAAATCTGTTTTTGATAGGGTTACCTGGTGTCGCTTTCCCATTCCCATTCCCATTCATGTGGTCAGTTACCTCGTGTTCATTGTTTTCGGCGAGAACAGCAAATCTGTTTTTGATAGGGATACCTGGTCTCGCTTTCCCATTCCCTTGGGATTTGTTCTTGTTACGCCTGTTGGCTACTGTCTGAAATAGATCCTTGGATGGGTTTTCTTTTTGAAGATTTTTAACAACGTCGACTTGCTTACTCTCTATGTCCTTTACTCGCTCTTTTAGTAAGAAATTTTGATGCGAAAGTACACCTACAGTCTCCTTTATTGTGAGATTATCTTGCTTCAGTTCGTCAGCCTGTGCCTTGTGTGCTTCTAATGTGCACTCCAAGAGCAAAAAGTTTTCACCAGTTAAACACATAAAACACTTGGCATTTGGATACCCATGACGCAGATACTATTCCTTGTAGTAGTTCTTGTTACAGGAGGGGCATTTAATTCTGATCGGTGCCATGATTTGGGTTTGTGAGGGAGAATTTGCAAAAACGAAAGGTACAAAATGTTGGAGTGGTCACTTCCCTTAAAAGTTGTTCCGATGTTGATGGTGCAGGTTGCAAGGTGTTGGTGGGGGGTGAGGGTAGTTTCTGTTACGTTGGCACTTTAAAAAGAAATTTGGGACGGGTTTTGGGGGTGGGGGGGATGGTCCTAGGGCCCTTATTTTATACCCCTATCTCCCCTCATAAACCGGGGTTTAAAGGGGGGGGGGGCCCCGGTGGTACTTGTTGACACTTGGCGGCAGCTCCGGAGCGGTGCAGCCCGGGGGGGGGGGGGGGGGGGGGGGGGGGGGGGGGGGGAACGAACTAGGGATGAGAGGAGAAGAAAGAAAGATAGAGTGGGGGGGGGAGAAATTAATTGGGATGAGAGGAAAAGAGAAAGAGAGAGAGAGAGGGGGGTGGTGAGAGTGAGTGAGAATGAGAGAGAACGAAAGGGAGAGAGAGATGGAGGGAGAGAGAGAGAGAGAGAGATATGAGCGAGAGAGAGAGAGAGAGAGAGAGAGAGAGAGAGAGATATGAGCGAGAGAGAGAGAGAGAGAGAGAGGGAACAAAAGGGAGAGAAAGATGGAGAGAGAGAGAGAGAGAGAGAGATATGAGCGAGAGAGAGAGAGAGAGAGAGAAGGGCGGGGGTGAGAGTGAGAAAATGGAAGTGAGAGAATGAGAGAGAGAGAACGAAAGGGAGAGAGAGAGAGAGGATTAGTTTATTGAGGGGCTGTATTCACCCTGGTGGGGCACTCCTCGTAAAACGGAAGTCATTGGAGGGGAGAGAGGCGGTGCCTTTAGTTGGGGTGGGGGGGGGGGGGGGGGGGGGGGGGGAGTTGGGAGGAGAGAGAGAGAGAGATAATTAGTTTATTGGGGGGCTGTATTCACCCGGGTGGGGCACTCCTCGTAAAGCGGAAGTTGTTGAGGGGACGGCGGTGCCTTTTGTTGGGGTTGGGGTTGGGGGGGGGGGAGGGGGGGAGTTGGGAGGAGAGGGAGAGAGAGAGAGAGAGAGAGATGAGAGTGATAGAGTGAGAGGGAGTTATTGAAAACTAGGACTTACAATGGATAGGCAGCTGGGAGTTGGTGTGAGACAAATCAAAGGAGGTATTTAGACAAGGAGGAGGTATTTAAGCTTATAGAGAGGGATTTTTCTATAGCTTGAGTGTGACGGACCAAGATTTTTGCAAGAAGGATTTAGATAATGGGATGTGGGGATTTTAATTTGGGATGTTCTATATAGTGGGAGTTAGTGAGAGAGACAAATTTGTGTATAAGAGAGATTTATATGTAAAAATAGGTTAGGTAGTTTATAATAAGAGAGTTATTTAGATGATTTGAAAGAGACCGAAGGGTGTGAGTAGAGAGAGGGGATGGGGTTGCAAGGGTGAGTTTTGTAGAGGGAGAGTAGGGTTGGAGTAGAGGGAGAGAGAGAGAGGGGGGGGGGGGGGGGGGGGGGGTGCACACGTGAGTTTTATAGTGATGTGTTATAAATGTTTTGGTAAAGGGGGTTCTATATGGCGAACTGTGTGGGATAATGAGAATTTATAAGGGATATTGGTAATACTAAGTTACAAGATACTGGTGAGGGCAGAGGGGAAAGGCAGCATGCACCGTGGGGTGGGGCAGGGGGCGGCGCTCGGAGCTCGGAAAGACACTTCCTTCTTGTTCGACCGCTACTGACTGACGAAGAGAGAGAGAGAGAGAGAGAGAGAGAGAGAGAGAGAGAGAGAGAGAGAGAGACAGAGAGAGAAGAAGAGAGAGAGAGAGAGAGAGAGAGAGAGAGAGAGAGAGAGAGAGAGAGAGAGAGAGAGAGAGAGAGAGAGAGAGAGAGAGAGAGAGAGAGAGAGAGAGAGAGAGAGAGAGAGAGAGAGAGAGAAATCTAGGTAGAGCTAGTGCTGGACCTGATATGTTGCTACATCATAAGAATGAGGGGTTAAAAGTTTCCTTCACTACCCCATCTCACACACACCCTCCTTTCCCTCCAACCCCACCCACCCTGTACTGAGCCCCAGGCTGTCTCCAGGGTACCTAGTAGAACACAATACCTTGTTATCAACGCTCTCACATGGGGGGGGTTCCACGAATTGTTATGAGTGACTGTACATGCTTAGATTAATATGCAGTATTCAAGAATGCTTAATATATCGTAGACTTGTTCATAATCCTTGTAACTGTCTTGAATGAAGTTATTCAGGTTAAGGAGTAGTTTATAGCGAGGCCTTCCTTTGTGGTTAAGTACCCCATTAATATTATCCCTTCCATTTGTCTAAAGTGCTAAACATTAGGCTACTTTAGTGCAGGTGGGAGTATGTTCTGTGCAGTCACGAGCATAAGTCGTGCGACATCCACGATATCCCTTTGCGTTAATAGGTGGCGCTGTTATCGTTTTTATGAATGAGTGGGTGGAGGTAGGAGGTGGGGATGAGGGGTCGTAGAGTAGAAAAATAGCTTGTTTCGCGCGTGTGTGCGTGCGTGTGTATGTGTGTGTGTTTACCTGGTAACAATTTTATCGCACGACTTATTTATCAAATTACAACTTTGTTCTCGTTACAGTGCATCATGAAGTACAATTTCAGGAAGTAACTGCTCCTAGATATAGCATAATGCAAGTATTATCTTTATAACTGGCTTTAGAATATCTCCCTCTCATCCCCCCCTCTTGGGGCTTGGGCTTGCGACCCCCACCCGGAATAAAATACATAGCAACGATGAACGAACAATCGGCCTCGGATGCGGACGGACCCTGTGTTGATTAACCCTGACCGACAAAGGATAAGCTTACGGACATTCTGAGAATAGGGACATGGAATGTGAGTGGCATGAATGATGGCACAAAAGAGAGAGAGAGGTACTGGAAGTGTTAGTGAATGCCAGGCTGGATGTATGTGGAATGACGGAGACCAAATGGAAGGGTACAGATGTGAGAGAGTGGGAGTGTAGAATGGGTGTGTGTGCTGGAGTGAGTGAGGGAGCGGCAAGAGAAGGTGCGTGTTTGTTTGTAAGTAACAAATGGAAGGAGTGTGTAAGAGAATTTTGGTCTGTGGGTTCAAGGATTGTGTGGGTGAGAATGAAAGTAGGAATACAAACGTGGGTGATTGTGTGTGTGTATGCTCCGACAGAGTATAAACTTGTAAGAGAGAAAGAGGAGTTCTGGGTGAATGTGGAGGCGTGCCTGGATAAGTTTGACAAGAACGAAAGAATATTTCTGATTGGGGATATGAATGGTAAGGTGGGTGATAGGAAAGTTGATGGAGTGGTGGGAGGGTGGGGGGTACCGCCAGAGGTGAATGGGAATTTTAGTGCACTTGTGGACGTATGTGTTGGGAGGAGGTTGTGGATAGCCAACACCTTCTTCCGACACAGAATGATACACAGGTACACATGGAAAGTGGTGTGGACGATGAAGGATAAGACAGTGGTGGAACGAAAGTCACTGATTGATTATATATGTGTGGATGAAAGAATGAAGAGATCTGTGATGGATGCTAGGGTGTATAGGGGTATTGGAGGGGTCTCATCATTATGTAGTAGTAGCTAAGGTTAGGATACACAAGAAGTGGGTAAGGAGAGCTGGAGGGAGGTGAGAGGAAGGGGGAATGGTGAGGAGGGTGGAGAGGCTACAGGAGGAGGAAATCAGGGAAGAGTACAGGAGAGCAGTAGAAAGACGACTTGGTGAGTTCGACCTGGAAGATATGGAGGAAGTGGAGGAGATAAGCAAGGTGTTTAAGGAAGAGGTCTGTGCAGCATGTGAGGAGGTGTGTGGAGTGAGGAGAAGAGGGAGGGGAGTGAAAGGTACAGCATTGTGGACAGAAGAGGTAAAAATAGCTGTGGAAGATAAGAAGAAAGCATATAGAGAGTGATTGGGTAGTAGAGGGAATGAAGATTTGGAGAGGCAGAAACGAGCGAGGTACGTGGAGAGCAAGAGAGTGGTGAAGAGAGGGAGTGAAGGAAAGTAAGAGAAGAGTAGATGAGGAATTTGGAAGGAATCTGAGTGTAAAATGGAGGGAGTGTAAGAAACTGTTCTGGAAAGAAGTCAAGAAAGTTAGGGAAGGTAGCAAGGGAAACAGTAAGAGTGTAAAAGATAAGAATGGGAGAATGCTAGCCGAGAAGCAAGAGAGAGTCGAAAGATGGAGGGAGTACTTCAACGAGTTGCTAAATGTAAAGAATGAAGAGCCAGCAAACATAGTTGGATGGGGTATGGGAGGGAGAAGAGGAGAATTTGTGGAGGAGGAGGTGGGGATCAGGAGGTCAGAAGTGTGGGATGCCATGAAAAGAGTGAAGTTGGGGAAAGCACCAGGAACAGATGGAGTGTGTGGGGAAATGTTGAGGTATGGTGGTGAGATAGTGATCGAATGGGTATGGAAAATGTGGAAACTAGCATGGGAGAAGGGGAATGCACCCGATGACTGGACGACTGGCATTATAGTCCCCCTATAAAAGGGCAAAGGGGAAAGAGGAGTGTGTGGTAACCACCGAGGAATATGTCTTTTAAGCGTAGTAGGGAAGGTGTACAGTAGGGTAGTGATTGAGAGAGTGAGAATGAGAACGAAGAAATGGATAGGCGACGAGCAGGGAGGTTTTAGGAATGGAAGAGGATGTGTAGATCAGATTTTTACCCTGAATTGTGTTGTGGAGAAATATCTGGAGAAGAAACAAAAGGTGTATGTTGCCTTTATAGACTTGGAGAAGGCCTATGACAGAGTGGATAGAGAAGGCATGTGGAAAGTACTTGGAATATACGGAGTAGATGGCAAGTTGCTGAAAGCAGTGAAGAGCATGTATGAGGGTGCAAAGGCGGCAGTACGTGTGGAGAATGAGTAGAGCGAGTTCTTTGACCTGAGTGTTGGGTTGCAACAGGGGTGTGAGATGTCCCCGTGGTTGTTTACTCTATATATGGATGGAGTCATGAAAGAAATAATAGGAAGAGCAGTGGATGTTGGTGTATCGCTGAAATGGGAGGGAAATGAGTGGAAGCTGCCTTTACTGCTGTTTGCGGATGATACAGTTCTGATGAGCGATAATGAATGGGAGTTGCAGGGTCTGGTAAATGAGTTTGGAACAGTGTGCGAAAAACGGAATTTGAAGGTAAATGCGGGGAAGAGCAAGGTTATGGTCTTCGAAAGGGGTGAAGTCACAGAGTGTGAGGTGAAGTTGAACGGTCAGGCTATGGAGATTGTCAGCTCTTTTAAGTATCTGGGCAGTGTGTTGAGTAAGGATGGGACTATGGATGAAGAAGTGCGGGAGAGGGTGCAACAGGGGAAGAGGGTTGTAGGAACGTTGAAAGCAGTTCCGGTAACATGAAATAGAGTGGTCAGTATGGAAGTGAAGAAGTCCTTGCATGACATTGTGGTAATCCCGACACTAACTTACGGAAGCGAAGTATGGATGTTCGGGAAGAGACTCAGACCAAGAGTGAGAGCGGTGGAAATGAGTTACTTGAGAAGTGCGTGCGGAGTTACATGGAGGGATAGACAGACGAATGAGGAAGTAAGAAGGAGGTGTGGTGTGGAGGTAGATGTGCTGGAAAGTGTGAAAAGGAACAACTTGAGATGGTTCGGCCATATGGAATGTATGGAAAGCGAGAGATTGACTAAGAGGGTGCGAGGTGGAAGGACAGAGAGGGAGAGGTGCACCAAGAGAGAGGAGGAAGGATGGAGTGAGGAAGTATATGAATGAAGGCGGTGCTGGTTGGGAGGAGGGGCGTCGACTGACTGGGAACAGAGGTGCATGGGGGCGGTTCGTTCGTGACCACCCCTTCGGGGATCACAGCGTCAGGCAATAGATAGAGATAGATAGATAGATCCCCCCCCCCCCCCCCACACACACACCTTCTCGTCTTATGCTCACTCCGCGACACCAACTTTCACAGCTCTGAAATGATTGTGTATCCGGGCACAATACTTGAAATAATAATTATTGTTCTATGTCATATATTACAGGAGTGATATATATTGTAATGTATATCAAGTGAAACCTCGCCCCTTCCATTTATCTCTTCTTGTCATGGAAACTGCTGAAGGTTTGTTGAAACCTAACTTTTTACCCAAATTGCCCATAATGTTATGCACATGGTGAAATGACGGGACTAGAAGGGAATGAGCCAGAACCTCCACCATACCTGCCCCCACATCATAAGGAACTCCAACACCAAAACTACAAGATCGCCACCATAAAAGAAAAGAGGAGAGTAAAGACAAAGTCCTTCCCTAAGCAAGACAATGAAATACCTCAGTGCCCCCTATCACCGCAGGTATGTCAACAAACCCCACTACCTGTACTTGCAGGATACACGCCGCGCCCTAGTGCTAATCCTGTCCAGCCGGGCCTCCAACACTGCCCGCTCCTCTCCTCAGGTGAACATTTCCAGCAAGAACCAGACCTAAACTACGATAAGGAATACTTCATGGAAATACTACATCAACCTCCACAGTTTCCACAAATGTTTTCTGACAGAAATTGCCACTTCTACAACTACATAGATAGCCAACGACAAAAAGAAACTTAACCACCAGTAACAAAAGCATTACATAAAATATCACAATTTTATAAGAGTCATAAAAACTGTAATTTAATTATTATTCACTTGTACAAGCTTTCTAAAATCTAAGTTTAATATTAATAAATAAAGAACAACATTACCTACTGTATGTAACCCTATGTGTATTATATTTTTAAGGCCATTATTAACCACACAATAATTCATAAACCGAAATTCACATGCCTCTAATATTCCGAAACGCACTAACCAAATACCAAATTAAATACTGAATATTAGCTGCCTGAAATAATTGACTGTTAGGCAAAACTTACTACACTTTCGGGTATCTCGCTATTATAGTGAGCGTGCTTAATCGTGAATCAGTTAGGAGAATACTTCCGTAGTGGTTAGCCAAAATCCCCTTAAAAAGTATCCTGGGTGCAATATCCAAGAGAAGTGTGTAGGAGACCTAGAAATTGACCCTTCTAGCTTGTGTGTGTGACAACGGCGTTCCCCGCTGGTGTCTACAGACTGGGGAACCAACAAGTGTTACGTCGCCAGATCTCTCACGGATCCTACTTCTCTTCCTCACCCCAAATTAAGTGCTTCTGTGTCACTGTGTTTTGGGAATTGTTGTGAAGGTTATATACGATATGCTATTGTTCAAATTAACGTAATTCTAGAGACCCTTTTTTGGATTCTCCTTTCCATAACCTATCCCTCGTGTTGAGAGAACAAAACACACTTTAAGGTTTGATATAATATTATCTATAACACTCTGCACACTCTGGATGTAACTCATTTATATTCCATATAAAAGTTATATATAATTATCTTACGCCTAAGATTTATACCATACACCATACGTAATTACCAGTGAACACTCACAGATCATATTCTATTGTGTTATTATTTGCGGGGTACGAAAGTGCATATTTAAGTGTCCACAGAGGGTGTAATAACAGTCTATTCATCTAACTAATTTTAATCTGATATCTGCAGACGCCAAGTTCAATTGATGCTTTATCTAGAGTAAACTAATTCTCCATTTACCTCCCGTAGTAATACAATATGAACGGCGAGTTCACCAGCCATTCATTCTGGCTTCTATTATTTTACGTTCATTTCCGTGAAATTATATACATCCATACTATTCGTTCAGCCACGTATTATGGCTAATACCATTTTATTATCAGTTCCGTGAATTTCTATTCATCATTACTGCTTCACTAGCCCCATTTTGGCTAATATTATTCACTTCAAGTTCTGTGAATTAATTTTATTCTTATTATTCGTTCCGCCACTTATTTCGGAGAATCTTATTTTATTACCAGTTCCGTGAATTTCTATTCGACATTACTGCTTTACTAACCCCATTTGGTTAATTTTATTCACTACACGTTATGTGAATTTAAATTCCTTTTACTGTTCTATTCAGCCACCATTTCGGCTAAGTATTATTTATTGTATGTTTAGTGGATATATATTCACCATTCTGAGTTCATAGTTTAAATTTGAATAATATCATATTTAATCTAGAATCAACGTCAAATTATTTTCCATTCGTCCTAGACTTTATTTTACATATAAACTGAAACTTGTATACGTCACCTCAGTACAATCAACTTACCTCCCCCACCCCAGTATTTTGATGCTCACCTCACGGACAAGCTACCTCGTGGCTAGCTCTCCCGCGCTACCTGGCTTTACCTAAGGTCACCAGTTTCTTTGTTTCTATTATACTAGAATGTAACTCTCTGTGAATATTTATAGGATAATATTCCAAAGTCATCTTATTTACATCGTATATTTATGTAGTGTCAAGATTTAACTGTTTATCTTATTCGTGTGACATATTTAAATTATTAATTACTACATAACTATCCAAGTGTTATTCTTCAATAAATTATCAATTGAACTTACGCTCCCATAGCTGAGTTTCAGATTGATCCTGCGCCCTGTATCCTAGCAATTTAAGAAATACACTTGTGTACCGAACTTGTGCATTCTATATCACTGGTGGAGATTGATTGAACTAAGAAATATATATTAAAGCTAGTTGTGTTCCTGTCCAGCCATATCACGATCTAAGCCTTCCAAAATAGGAATTATAAGAACATATATATATAAAGCGTGCTGGATTACAGCGTCGCATAACACATATATTAGTAATATATCGTAGATAAATTTCTGAAGTCCGATATCATAACCAGCCAACTACTTATGAAATAATTAGTCGAGATTAGTAATTGGCGTTGGCATGTTTTTATACGGTTCGTATGTATAGTCCAGTGATTGGGGGACACTATTTAATTTGGATAACATTGATAGCAAAATATGCAAGGTGCATACCCTATATATGTTTAAATATAAGTATTAATGGTTATTTCAGCACATTTAGTTCCAACTTTTTATATTGTATCATTGGTATTTACTTTGTGCATGGTTGGGATGTCAGCGATTATAGTTATATGAAATGACTATGACCAATCTTTATAGACGAGAAGATAGCCATAATAGATCAAAGTTACGTGTACTCTCAGAAACATATTACCCACCATTCAAGAATGGATGTGATGAGGTGGCACCAAGACACTTTGACAAATTTGATAACAGAATAATGACAATGATCAACAATCGAGCAATTACAAATTATTATCCCCATTACGTCTTCGAAGCGATGTTGCATCACTAGCATTATTCACTAAATATTTTAAGGTAAATGTTCATTCAAACTTGAGTATATTGTTCCACCTCTCCCCGTACAACCAAGCTGTTGTCAATGCCCATGACCTAACAATTGCTCCTCCACAATGCAGAACTTATATTATTTAGCACAGTTAAATTACTCCGCGAACCTCATCTATCTGTAATTTCCTTCCTCTGAATATCTTTCCATCAATCCCCATTCGCCCCGATAAGAACTTGTCCCGCATTTGTATGAGTAACTTGCTCCAATTTAGATAGGTTAGGTTAGGTTAGGTTAGATTAGGATAAGATTACTTAGTTCATTTAAGTTTAGTTCAATAAAAAATAACAAAATATAATCATAGGCGACTTCATTTCGAGGAGATAAAAAGTTTGAGGGAGTTGTTTTCAGGGAGATTGGTGATAGTAGTAGTGATGATGGTTATAGTACTGATGATGACAGTAGCAGGGATGGTTTTAGTAGTAGGGATGATGGTCAGAGTAATGATGATGGTGATAATAGTAGTGATGATGGTGATAGTTGTAGTTTTAATAATGAGAGTAGTGATTGATATGCGACGTAATAATTTTACCTGCTTTATAGTGATTCCGCTTTTTCCACCTTGGGAAAGAATGGGGAATCTTAACACTCTCACTGGAGCACAACTAGCTTCCAATTTATAAATCATGCAACAATAATAATCAATGACACAGAATACACAATTTAGTTTCACAAATTTTATTCCAAGTGGCTAGGGTACAAATCAGATCTTAGTCTAAATGTGAAGCCCTTCTATGGTAAGGGATCACTTCAATAAACATTAACATAAATCATGAAAGAATAATCCTAATCCTAGGATAACTGATGACCTAGGGAAAAATAGATTAGGAGATACAATAGTATAAATAAATACTGATCGAATGTTCTATATATCGTAAATACAGAACAAGAGTAGGCTACACAGAGAGATCTAGTCTCAAAACAATAACAGTACCTGAGTGGAATTTAGCGGGGGCGAGGTAGCTACGCGCTGAGGGTAAATATTAGTTACTGCGTCGACATACAAGCAGTAGTGAGATTATGGAAAGATAGGTACTATTTGATTTAAGTTTATCCTTTACGTTAAGGCAAAGTTTACAGGAGAATTAACTCAAAGAACTCAATGAGTCAAACTAATGAATATAAGTTCATAAATGGTTTAAATAAATACAACAGTCATGTATGCGTGACTGAGAATATCCTCGCCGGGCGGATGATATAATGCGACGTTAAATATAGAGTTAGAAGGACCTCAAACTGAACAATACGCGGGTGAAGCGTGATAACTAATAATAGTCATATAGGAGACTGAGGGGTAAAACTCTCTGTGAACAATTCATCTATTTCTTACGTACCCTGCGGAGGACATAGCATAGAAATAAGATCTAAGTAAGAGTTCACTAAGTTTTACGTGTAGGGTGCATGTATAAATTCCCGAACAAATAATTATATTATCCCTCATAAGAATACAGGAACCTGCATTCGAAGAATTATATATATATTTATCCTGTTAATAGAAGTGTAGTGGCCTCTCTAAATCGAGTTACGAATATCTAGGAGAAGTGAAGAATGGATATCTTCAGAGTTTACGTTAAGGTGAATGTTAGTATAACTTATTAACCCTTATTGCAATCTTCAAAACACTTTACAAAACAATAATTCACTTAAAGGATTTGAGTAGGAAAGGAAGGAGCCCGTAGAGGAGTCTGGCACACAGGAGGTAGGGAGGTCAGTTGTCCCTTCCGGTTTGGCCAAGGGTGAAGGTTACAGTATCATACACAGGCCAGGTGGGTGATCCTCTCTCTCTCTCTCTCTTTCCTACGTCCTCTCGTCGGGATCACAATTCCAACACACTTATTTGCACTTTTGATAAGAGTCCAAGGATCCACTGTTAGCCTTGGCAGATTTCTGATCTTCCTATTCTATTTGATTTGCAGTTAACTTTGTTCGTCACAGAGAAGAACTAGGCGACTGTTAAATCAGAGCAGCTTGTCAAGATTTTAAGGGAAGAATGGCTAGCCCCTACGGATACTTTGAACCGAACTATATAGGTTACCAGTCAAGTGTGTTCGCCCTAGGGAGAAGCACTCAACTGTATAAACAAGCCAGTTTTGCCTAACTCTCTCTGGTTCAGTTGAGATCCTATCTACTTTTCTGTTGGGGTTAAGTGGCTAACTTCTCAGGGCAGAATGGACATGGTGGAAAGAGTTTTTTTATTTATCCTGAGCTTATGTTTTACACTAAAAATATGCAAGTTATTTTCCCGGAATGGCTTGAATGTTCTTTACTTATTTATTATCACTTTGGGCTTGGAGATGGTCTGTTGGGGTAATGAAAAAAGGATTTCTGGTGGTAGGCCAAGTAGAGAATTTTCATAACTTATGCAGGTAGCTTTATAGATTAGATGATCTCGAGTTTCTACTTGTTTTATCACTTAGCTGCCATGATTAAGTTCACTGTGATTATAATACACAGGTTGATATTGAGGTTCTTGGTAGTGCATTTCCATAAACGTTTCCTCAGATTAGCTGAGGTCCGGCTGTTGGTAGGTATGTTCCGGTGCAGGGGTAGATATTTCCTGGCAAAGGGGTAGGGGCGCGTTCATTGTCCTAAAAAGGGGAAGTGATCCGTTTTCCCTGATTTGACCTGGTTTAAACGGTGTCTGTGATGAAAGGGATTTCATGGTCTTTGGTCGGCTGGAGATGTTGACGATACGGCACTGGTTGATTTGGCTGTTGTCTGGATACGGGAGCAGGTTCTTGGTGGCGTTGGGTTCTTGTTGTTTAGTCCCCGGTATTTCAGTGATAATGGCACGATGGTGAAAGTAGCAGTGATGATGGTAGCATTTATAATGGTGACAATAGTAGTGATGATGGTGAAATTAGTATTGATTTTAATAGTAGTAGTGATTGTGACTAGTTGTGATGATTGTGACAGTAGTAGTGATGATGTTGATAATAGTAGTGATGATGGTGATAGTAGTAGTGATGATGGTGGCAATAACATTGGTGGGTTGGGTTGCCATATGGGTTGGGTATGCCGTATGGTTTGGGTATGCCCATTTGATATTGGGCAAAGCTATTTAGCATCCTAGTTATATTGAGTTCTTCCATATTAGTATTGCAACATAATTGTGACACTAATTATTATAATAAAGTTATAAGTAATACACTAATAATAATGAAAGGCTCAATATAATTAGGATGCTAACTATGGCAACATTCACATGGACAAACACAATGATTATAATAGTATTAATCATAACATAAGTGTATTATTATGACATTAATTAAATCGATGTTATATAATGCATACTATATATGACTCGCCCATCCCATATTTCCAATATCCGCAGAGGTCTAACCGCCCTTTGCTCCCATAGCAAATAACGATCACGCTAGCTGGTATTTACATAATTTGCTGTCGATTTTGTTTTCCTTTTCTAGTCTTCTTGTGTCCAATCTGGCACACGTTTCGAATGTTAGTCGTCCCTTACAGGACCAGTTTCTCGAAGCATTGGTGAAGTTCCCTTAGCCCTTTATAAGTGCGAGGAGGTCCTCTTCGATATCAGAAGGGTACAAAGGAGTACAAAGGAAATCAAGCAAAAACAGATCTAGTGACCCTTCTAGGCTGCTTGTCCTCCAAAACACTGAGGATCAAGTGTCCAAACAGTGCTTTAGAGTGGGTACGGGAACATTGGAAAGGGAACTACTGCCCTGGAAATAATGTCCGTGGCAGGATTGGGAACTTAGTAGGGGACAGATGGGTTAGTAACTGAAGGGAGGATAAAATAAAGTTATTCATTTACAAAACGCAGTCAGTCGCGGGTTTGATGCGAGATATTTGGCTAGGCGAAGTTTAACTGAATCAACGGTGCTGCAGTCAATAACATCTCGGGGAAGCCCATTCCATAAGTTGACAACTCGATTGAAGAAGAAATTTTAGCTTCGTGTGAGTTAAAAGATTTACCAATAATTTTGCACCCGTTTCCCCGCGTGTAATTAGATTGGTCGATAGTGAAGTACTTACTACAGTTCATATTGTCGATGCCTTTGATGATTTTGAACACTTGAATTAAGTCGCCTCTTAATCTGCGCTGGGTTAAAGGAAATAGATTTAATTCTCTAAGACGCTCCTCGTATGGTTTGTTCTTTAGGCTAGGTATCATTTTGGTAACTCTACATTGAACTCTTTCTAGCTTGTCTATATCTTTTTGGTAATAAGGACACCAGGATTGAACGCAGTATTCCAGAAGAGGGCAGACTACGGAATTGTAAAGGGTTAGGATAACATCTTTGGATGCTCAAATGACCTGCCTATAAAGCCAAATATGTTGTTTGCGTTCTTAACAACTGAACATTGTTGACTTGGTTTTAGGTTACTCGATATTGTTACTCCCAGATCGGTTTCTCTGTTTACATTCTTAAGCTGAGTGCCATTCATCAAATAGTTTGCTTTCTCATTTTGGTATGCGATATGTAGTACTTTACATTTATCCGCATTGAAACTCATTTGCCAAATTTGGGCCCAACATGACAACTTATCTAGATTGTGTTGCATATCGTCAACTTGTTCTTTTGAGAGTACGCTATTTGCAATTTTTGTATCGTCAGCGAATTTTGAGATTGTGCAGGTGAGACCCTCATCTATGTCGTTGATGTAAATTAGAAAGAGAATTGGTCCTAGTACCGATCCCTGGGGTACCCCGCTACTTACATTGGTCCATTACAGAAGTCTAAGAGGTTTGTTAAACAGGAACGTTTTTTACGAAAGCCGTGTTGAGTATCTTTAAGTATGTTATTTTCCTCTAAGTGATTTACGAGTCTGTCTCTTATGAGTGTTTCTAGCATTTTACATACAACTGAGGTTAAGCTAATTGGACGGTAGTTACTGGGTAGGGATTTGCTGCCTTTTTTTAATATCGGTGTTACGTTGGCTAGCTTCCACTGATCAGGAATAGTTCCAGACTGCAAGGATTTATTGAATAGCAATGTCAGTGGTTTAAAGAGCTCATCCTTAGCTTCCTTTAGGACTCTAGGTGAGATTGTATCAGGTCCAGGCATTTTATTTACCATGAGTTTATCTAAACATTTCAATACTTCTCTCTCTGTAACGGTGATATTGCTTAGAACATCTGAATTATCAATCTGAATCGGCGATGGTGTACGGATATCACTGAGGTCTTCCGTTGTAAAAACTGATGCAAAGAAGGTATTGAGGGCATCACTCATTTGTACTTCGTCTTTGGTGTATTGTCCATTTTCATCGACTAATGGTCCAACAGTTGAAGTAACTACTTTTTTCTTTCTGATATAACTATAGAATTCTTTCGGGTTTGTTTTACTTTGATTTGCAACATGTAACTCCAGGGTCTTTTTACTTTGCTTAATTAACTTTTTGGCTTTGCGTCGTAGCTCTACAAATATCACCCGTTCTTCGTCATTTTGTAAGGATTTTAATCTATCATTAGCAAACTCTTTAGCATGCAGACCGTTTGAAATATCTTTATTCCACCATTTGGGCTTATTAGTAAGGCCTGTACGCCGTATTTTCGATGGTATGCAGTCCTGCACTGCTTTTAGGTAAGTGGTTTCGAATAATTCCCAAGATGTATTTATGTCGTTATTGTTAATTAAAAAGCTCCAGTCAGTTTCTTTCAACATATCTCTAAGTTTATGAAAGTTTGCTTTCTTGAAATTAGGGACTTCTTCGATACTGCTATTTGGTTCGTTACTAGTAAACCTTAACTCTTATTTAGCGGGCTAGGCGGTATATTTTACCATAAATGGGGTTGTTTCCGTGCTCTTTTTTATGCATAAACAAGACCCAGAGCATAATACAAGTATGTATCCCTGAAAGGGCGTAAATTTAGCTTTCCAATGACACCCGAACCATCCTTCTACGATCACTGGTTGTCTTGCAACGATCGTGCCACCGAAGGGCAAAATCGCTAAAATACGGTAATTTCTTTATATAATTACGTATGTAGCGAGGGAGTGAGGGTGGATGTAAGTGGAGTAAACCTCAGTAGGTCCACGGCGGCCGTGGCGAGCGGTCATGAGGTAACCCATGCTCCTCCAGTCACTCGTCTCTCTCTCAGAGCCAATATTGCGCCAAAATTGCACTCGGACTTAAGGCGGGCCCCGTCACATAGTCCAAATTTTTCGATTCGGACTTAAGTCGGGCCCCGACCTTTAAGGGTTAAAGTGAAAGTTATTGTACGATGGTCGCTGTTACTGAATTTATCACCAACATTCAAATTCTCTATTAATTCTTCCTTTGTTGCAAGTACAAGGTCAAGAACGTTATTACCACGGGTCGGCGATCGAACAAATTGATAGAGTGAACTCTCTTGCAAGTTCGCATACAAGTCATGTCCGGAGTGTGAAGTAAGAGTATCGCCCCACTTGGTCACAGGTAAATTAAAGTCGCCAAAAAATACGGTATCTTGTGAGTTACTTACATCTGCAATTTGTTCGTAAATTTCTCGGTCAGTTTGCACTGATTGAGCTGGAGGTCTGTAAATTAATGCAAGTATTATTTTTTTACCTTTATTATTCTTTATTAGCACAAAAGATGTGTTGACGTTCACAATTTGAGGTTTTGATAAGAGGGTCGGGTTAAGACTTTCTTTGATATAAAATAAAACGCCACCTCCATTTTTATTTATTCGGCCGTTCTCAAACATTACATAACCGGGAAGTGAATACTCTGCTAAAAGTCTCTATCTTCTGTATTGAGCCAAGATACTGTTATACCAATCACATCATAATTTTCTGTAAACACTAGTTCCTCTAAATCTGAAAATGTATTGCGTATGCTTCGAGCGTTTCCATAGAAAACCTTTAAAGTTGCGGTTTTAGAACTCGCAGAACGTTCTTTAATCAAATTTTTGGTTCTGGTCGGACCTACATTTACATTCATGGCTGTCCTCGGTCCTAGGTCGTTATCCCTGGCGGTTTTGAATTTGGGTCGTGTTGGTGGAGCTTTATCCAAATTCGTGGTTCTTGACGGATTAGTATTTAATTCCTTTGCAGGTTGCCGTCCTCGCTGTCTTCGGTCCTCTTTCCTGGTTGTCCTGTGCCGAGTCTATTTCTTCTCCGAAAATCCTTCACCGCATCATTGAGAAGACGCCCAAAACGTGCTGCTCCCACCTGGTTCAGATGAACTCCATCGTCCGAAAAGAAATAGTCATCGTAGTAGAAATTGTCCCAGGTGTCGACGAATCCCACGTTCTCCTTCCTGCAGAGGTTTACTAGACAACGATTTGTGCTGGTGGCTATGTTGTAAAATCGGCTCTCTACACCGCGCCGGGGGACGATTCCTGAGATGATGATCCTTGATGACTTCTCCTTAAACGACTTGATCAGCTGCTGGTACTTTAAAAGCAAATCTTCCGACCGGGTTCGCTGTACATCATTGGATCCAACGTGGATGACGTACATTGTATTAGCAGGGGCCAGCTTTGATACTTCGTCAACTGCAGCAATTACGTCGTCCACACCACCACCAGGGATACAAAAACGCTTCCTGGTCTTAGGTACCCTAGCGCAAAATTCTGTGAGCTGACCACGTATCATCGAGTCTCCCACGAGCCGGACTTCTTCTATTTCCTCTTCGTCATCTGAGTCTGTGAGTATCTGGAAACGGTTTTGACACTCGGTAATCGGTATGGGTTTCCTGGTCTTGGGGCAAAAGTTGTTCCTCACGACACGGAAGTTGTGTTGAGGGGGAAGAGAGTCACTATTTGTATCTTGAGTATCGGAACCACCAGCTGAAGTGGCTACTGCAGGCGTTGAATTGTTGGCAGTTGACGTTGGGGCGTTGGTGGCTGCTGGGGTTGCGGTGACAATTGAAGTTTGTGGTACTCCAATGTTGAGTGTTACAAACTCTTGGAGTGATTCCAGCTTCATGGTGAGGGTCTGGGGTTCTCTTACAGAAGCTCCAGTCCTGGTCGTAATTAAGGAAGACGTCTGGGGTTCTCAAGCAGGACAACCTTCGGGTTGATATTCCCAGTATACCTGAGGGTATAAACTTAGGGGGTCTCGGGGAATCCGGTCTTATGTTCTTCCTGACTTTAAGGTGGGCTTAATATGATCCTCATGGGTCGATAGCCTATAGTCCTATTTTAACTAACTAATCTTCAATATCAGTTACACAGGTCTTCTTCAACGTCTCACAAAATAGGGCATATTGATCTATTATAGTGGATTTAAGGTAGCCTAAGCAAATATTATGGTTAAATAAGTATACACATAAAGCTCTGCTATCACGTGTTTCGCTTTCGTGTCTCATTGGTATTGCGAGCACCTATAAAGCTGCTAAACTATGACTGTAATTAACGCATCTAGAATGACTATAGCGCATCATGAATGGGGCGGAATTAAAACAAATAATTGCCGATCAAGTGTTGTGATGGATCCGCATCACTGATTATCAGAGTGCTGTGATTGATTGTCACTACAGATCACCCATCAAGGCGATCGATAATCATCCACTAAACTCTATTCGCACTCATTACTGTATAATATTTCCCCCATTTTAGTGGAATATTGACCATGGACGAACACAACTCATGGTAAGGACAATCTTTAAATATTTATATTGTTTACTTTTTCCATACGTTTGTCATTTATATGCTTATAAAATCATACAATGATGAATGTATTGTATTTACTCAGGCACATACCCCATAGTTGGGGGTGACCGACTCGAGACAGAGACCGATGTGACGCATGTCCAGTGTGAGCATGCTGTACAGAACGCCTAGTCATGCCCCACTCTCGCTAGGATCGTCAGGGCAGGAACTTTGGCTGTAGTCTATGTAGAGTTTCCTAACTTAGTTCATGTGAGCCGTTGTACTATAAGTAATATGAATATGTATTTTGTTTTCATCTGAGTCAACGAGTTCTATTTTATATCATTAGTTATAAGTATTATGTGTAAAACTTATTTGTAATGATGGGAGAGGCAACCACAGTTGGGGGTCAGTGGGTGCGCCATGCGGGAGGTGGGCCTAACTCACTAGCACTCCCCCCTCCCCCCTCCCCTCAGTGCTAGGAAAGCCTTTGTCTATCCCAGAGGAGAGAGAGAAATTACGTAATGATTGTCAGTGGGCGGTCCTTAGTAGTTCACGTTGGGCTCACTAGAGGGCCGGGTATAAAAAGGGAAGTCTAGCCATTTTTTCTTCAGAACTCATTAGGCAGAGCGACTTCTCATTTCCCTTGCTAACTATATATATTCTTCTGACTGATGTGAACTTTCTCTACTACCTTACATTCTTATCTCCTCTTTTCCCTGCCTGTTTAACTTCCCTGGTCCCGTTGGTGCAGAGCTAGTCAGCCAACGTATTATCGCTTGAGTTCTCACGAGATACATGCCTATTAGATATCCTATTTTGGCAGGGTTAACTTAGAATAGGATTGATTTATGTTTGTTGCACTAGTATATGCATTTCCCTGTGTGTTATTATTATTATTCCTGTTTTCTGCTAGTCTAGGTAATGCTAGACTGGGGTAAGGCTTTTCTGTGTTACGAGTTGTTGTCTGATGCAGTGGTTAAGCGATAAACCTGCATACTCGTTTCGGTTCAGTGAAGCCTAGGTTGTCTTCGCAGCTGACTGTGTTGAGTTAATAATTTACAGTGCGTGAGGGCAAGAGCCTAACCACCCTGTATTTTATTAACAGCTTGTTTTTACTTTGTCAAGGAGCCGGGAGAAAACCAGATACAAGGGATCTGGATTTCTCAAAGTGCACTTGTTAGTTTTAACGTAATACTTTAAACAGTTGTGAGGACTTCGCTAGGCTACGAGCCGTTTTTGCTCAGTCACTGCTACCTTTTGCCCACAGTACCCCAGCTAGACTTTACTCGATTAATAGATACAGAATAGTATTGAAGCTTTCCTTATGTATGATATTGTTTATGCACTATTGATTTCATGTGTTGCACGCTTGGCTACTTTAGTGATTAGTGGCCCACGAGCACAATCCGAGTAGGCTATTGCCGTTGCATTTGCGGAGTACTTCTTTTTAATGTTTGCCATTTACTATTGCATATTCTTTTAATTATTCTTATGCCAATTTAAACCTTTAATAGTATTTAATTGCCAGTGTTTTGCTTATTGAATTACTGTTCAAAATCCGATACGTACTTCTTACGAGCATCCGAGAAGCATCTAACTTTTTTCAGAAGATTCCTTGCTCGATGCTTAACACTTAAGGACTATTAATTAACGTAACGTAATAGTGCCGATCCGAAGTAGAGGGTGGAGGACTTCTTAAGTTCTTAGTCAAGGGTGGATTACTTTGGCTTCGGCCAACACTATTCTTTGGTGTTGTTGTTTCTTACCTCATTGTTTGGTTGTTGACCAGACTAGATAATTCCTGTCTCTTTATTAGTCTGTTGTTGAACACTAGTACCGAGTTCTTGTATACCCCGTTATAGCAGATTGAACTCTGGAGGGTATTGGTGTTTTTTGTTCGGCTGGCAGTACTCAGGGGTTGGGATCGGGTGTTTCCGTTGTGGCAGCGAGCCGTACTCGAGTCCTGATTGAGAGCCCTTGTGTACCCGAGTGCCAGGTCGTAACACCGAACATAAACATAATTTAAAGTTCCAATTCTTAGGGTCCAGGACCACTTTCGCGTTCCCTCGCCCATTTCTCTGTCTTGCCTAGTAGGTGGATTTTAAAATCATAATTATTACGAAAACTACTTCAATTGGTTAGCTTCGCCTAACTTTCATTTCGCCTACAAGTCTGCTTGACTGGTAATTCACTCAAATATTTATTAAACACGGTGTATTTCCCCATTTTTTAAATAATTGACCATGGACAAAGTCAATATGAAAGGACTTTGGGTGAAGTTATGGTGAAGTATATGTTCTCTCTCTCTCTAAGATCAGGCGATTTAACTGTTAACCAAAAACATTTATAATAACTTAAAGTTTGTATTCATCAATACGACCACGGCACAAACCTACAATACTGATTGCCTGTTCGTTTACAGACCTAAATGGTCAGATAATCAATGCTGACAGCAACAGCAGACGATTGCAAACTGCCAAACAGCAGTGTTAATTGGAAATAAGTGTGCAACAAGTGGCAAAAGTAGGCAAAACATGTGGGCAAATTAGGTGCCTAGGCACCAAGTAGAATAATTTCCATTGGTTCTTCAGTATTATTTATCGCGTTTGTGCTCTAGTGCGCACTCTGGCCGCACCAATTAGCAGCGATGGCATAGGTTTATGTGAAATTACGTCGCCTCCGTAGGGGTAGCGTAGTACTGTGCGTGTGTCTGTCCGTCTGTCACTTAGGTGTGCCCCTATCACAGTAGCGAACTTGATGGTGATTATGGTAGTGATAGTGGTGATGATTGTGGTAGTAATGACGTAGCCCCCCATAGGGGTGGCGTAGTATTTTAATCACCGTGTCTGTCTGTATGGGTGGGTGTGCGCCGTAGGGGCTCACACATCACAGCATGTGATTAAGTATTTTTTTATAAATTAAGCAATATAATTGTATTATGTCATGTGCAGTTTTATATAAATTTCAGATTGGTTATAACCAAATTTTATATAGTGAAACTTATGTTTATAATCCAATACCTTAATTCTGATTATATCTAACCTGAAATATATAAAAAACTACACCAAACATCACAGCAGTGATGGTGTGTCTGTGTAGTGGGGATCCCATGTCATAATCTTGCTAATATCGTATTTTGATTATTCTTTATTCTTCATGATTATTCTGTATTTTATATAATTATGAAGATCACTAAAATTCTTTAAGAACTCGAATATGTAAAAAACAATCTCAAAATTAGGGACATTGAGTCGGTTTTTAGGAATATTTAATATATATACATAATGTTAATAGTTTTGATGTTTGTAATAATATTCAGTTGTTAAAATATAATGATACAAAATGATGGTGGTGATAGTAGCGAGATGATGGTGAATGTAGTAGCGGTGATTGTGATAGTAGTAATGAATATAGTGACAGTATACAGTGATTATGGTAGTGATGATGATAGTAATAGTGATGAGGGAGATAGTGATATAATGGTGACAGTAGTAGTGATGATGGTGATAGTTCGTATGTTACTTTTATATCATAATTTCTTGCATAGATACAATTAATGTATATAGTAGTAGTGCTAATGAGGATAGTAGTAGTGATGATGGAGACAGTAGTAGTGATGATGGTGATGTTAGTAGTGATTGTCTTATAGAGCCCCAAACATGTTGTGGCAGTCTCCGACAGCTCGGCGGGGGCGAAGTCTGCTATCTACGATATGCAAGATTCGAAGTTGCATAATAAATGGTAGGCAGTGTTCACCATTCTTTAACTGTCTTCGTGGTGCAATGCATAAGGTGTTGATTTTCGGTGTGAGCGTCCTGGGTTCGAATCCACGGACTGCCACATGTGTTTGTAATATTTCATTAATCGATTTTAGGAATAGAGTTGGTTGTTGGATAGAACATAATCATTGATATTGGTTCAGGAGTAATTTATCGAGAGGACTTCCCTAGTGGGTAAGGCCCCATTAATTGCTCTTTCCATTCACATATGCATAGCCTACGTGAGTTGCAGTTGGGATGTGTGTACATGCTTAGATTGATATGCAGGATTCGAAGTTGCATAATAAATGGTAGGCAGTGTCCACCATTCTTTAACTGTCTTCGTGGCGCAATGCATAAGGTGTTGATTTTCGGTGTGAGCGTCCTGGGTTCGAATCCACAGACTGCCACATGTGTTTGCAATATTTCATTAATCGAGTTTAGGAGTAGAGTTGGTTGTTGGATAGAACATAATAATTGATATTGGTTCAGGAGTAATTTATCGAGAGGACTTCCCTAGTGGTTAAGGCCCCATTAATTGCTCTTTCCATTCACATATGCATAGCCTACGTGAGTTGCAGTTGGGATGTGTGTACAAGCTTAGATTGATATGCAGGATTCGAAGTTGCATAATAAATTGTAGGCAGTGTCCACCATTCTTTAACTGTCTTCGTGGCGCAATGCATAAGGTGTTGATTTTCGGTGTGAGCGTCCTGGGTTCGAATCCACGGACTGCCACATATGTTTGTAATATTTCATTAATCGATTTTAGGAGTAGAGTTGGTTGTTGGATAGAACATAATATTTGCAGGAATCTTTTCATATTACAGCTTTTGTTTCCCATCAGCGATGGCTACAGGACGCACCAATGCACCAGAGGTCATTGCTCATCGCGGAAGATTCATTGGCATGTTGAAGGCTGGCATGCCTGTGAAAGCTATAGCGGGAGATCTTGGACTGCACCGCTACACTAACAACAGGTGGATATCACGGTGGCAGAATGAGGGTTCCCTTGCAACCATGCCTCAAAGAGGCAGACCATCAGTAATTACCCAAGATCATTCCTGCTGGTAAAGAAAAATTGACAAAGGCAAACGAAGACCCTCGGCTGGGGTTTGCCCTTCAACACTTGGTGGTGAATCCAGATTATTGGTCAGATGTTATATTTACTGATGAAAAGTGTTTTACTTCAGTAGCCTCAAGAAAGAAGGATTGCCGGAGACCTGTGAATACCAGATATAGTGAGGAACACATAGAACAGAGAGCAGTAAGTGGACACGCTACCACCTCGTTCTGGGGATGGATGTCTGCGTATGGACAAGGAGAATTTGTGAAATTAGATGGACGCTTCACCGACGAAAATAATGTTGAAATATTGGAGGAAGTATTGCTGCCCACAGTGAGGGCCACGGCCATCCCCGCCCCAAATATTATAAAGCTAATTCACGATTAAAGCCCAATGCACACCAGTCTGGTAGTTTGAAACTTGTTGCAGGAAAACCAGGAAATCCAAGTGCTAGATTGGCCTCCAAAAGGGTATGATCATATCATAAGCCGAGAGATGGGGGGGGACGTATATCTTCCCTCTCCAAGCTCTCAAGCGACACTGGCGAATCTGAGTACAAGTCTCTGTGCTGCAAGGATCTCTAGCTGCCTCACCCATGTTAACCCTCTCCGTCATATGACGCGATTTTGAGCCGATTAGGGATACTTTAAAGCCTTTGTTACCATCAGGGGTATTTAGAAACCTTTAGTTTAGTTACTTCAACCTCTGCAGCTGTCTTTGAGTTAGCTGTGGGCAGAAAACTAATTTTGGAGAGGTAATTATAAGAGTGAGAGAACTCTATTTCTTATTGCTAATCTGGCAACCTCTGCGTCACATGAGTCTGAAGGGGTTAAAGAGATCGGGAGGGGCAAATTTGCGTCGAAAGTTCCCAGATAAAAAGGACAATAAGAGGAAAAATAGCTGATAATTGAGGAAGGGGTAAAGGGGAAGAAGGAGGCGAAGGGAGGGGGGGGGGGCATATATGTAGGAGTGGTAGCAAGTAATGGAGGGGAATTATCTCACCTAATCACAAATTGCTTTGTTTTGAGTGCCACTGGGGTGTTTTTTAATTTTGTTTTATGCTCTGGAGCAAATACTGTTGTTATATGCATAGCAATAAAATATGATTGAATTTCAGGTTTAAATCTGACAATTTGTAAAATAGGTAATATGTATGGTTTTAGTTTTGTTTTTAAACATAAAAAGGGAGAACAGAAAAAACTCTTTTATTCATATTAACATTTTTGACACCAGCTTTTGAACTGTTGCGGATTGAGGATTGGTGGACAGATACTTGGGGAAAAGGAAATGCAGAGAGATGAGGTTCGAGGAGTAAATTAACTGTGCTAAATTATATAAGTTCTGCATTGTGGAGGAGCAATTGTTAGGTCATGGGCATTTTCAACCGCTTAGTTCTACGGGGAGAGGTGGAACAATATACTCAAGTTTGAATGAACATTTACCTTAAAATATTTATTGAATAATGCAAGTGATGCAACATCGCTTCGAAGACGCAATGGGGATAATAATTTGTAATTGCTCGATTGTTGATCATTGTCATTATTATGTTATCAAATTTGTCAAAGTGTCTTGGTGCCACCTCATCACATCCATTCTTGAATGGTAGGTAGTATGTTTCTGAGAGTACACGTAACTTTGATCTATTATGGCTATCTTCTTGTCTATAAAGATTGGTCATAGTCATTTCATATAACTATAATCGCTGACATCCCAACCATGCACAAAGTAAATACCAATGATACAATATAAAAAGTTGGAACTAAATGTGCTGAAATAACCATTAATACTTATATTTAAACATATATAGGCTATGCACCTTGCATATTTTGCTATCAATGTTATCCAAAATTAAATAGTTTCCCCCAATCACTAGACTATACATACGAACCTTATAAAAACATGCCAACGCCAATGCAATTTGGTTTTTTTCAAATTCAAATTCAAATAATTTATTTAGCTCATAAATTTACAAGGATAGTTTTACACAATAAAATATGTAAGCTGAGTCCGCTATGCATATGCTTTCCAGCAGGCACCTTGTTTTATGTTGAAGCTGTCACTAATGATACACGGCAGCTATGAGGTAAATAACAAAACTTACAATATATGCAACAAGTACTAAAAAGAAGAGAACAAAATGTTTAAAGTAAAAAAACAAATAGTACACAACATTATTAGAAACAACCAGTTGTCTCATTCAAATTATATTCTATATTGGAGTGTATTGCATGATAAAGTAATAATTGATTTAATTTTTGAATGCATTAATGGAGGATGAAGACTTGATATCATTGGGAAGTGTGTTCCATAATTGACAACCCCGATAATGTACAAATAATTGTGACTGGGTAGAAGAAACGAATGGGACTGCCAATTCGTTTTCATTTCTAAGATTATAATTAGTATTATGTTTAAATTTATATTCAATAGGACAATGTATTATATTATTTAGGGATTTATATATAAGAATAGCTAGAGATTGGTTAAAAATATAATTCAGTCGTAACATTTTCAACAGAATAAAAAGTGGCTGCATATGCTGCATCCTAGGGCTGTGTGTCATAATTCTCACAATTTTATTTTGCAAAATAAAAAGTGGTTGCAGCTGAGCTTGATATGTTGAAGACCATATGGTATTGCAATATAAGAGGTGGGGATAAATTAATGAAAAATATATAAGGCGGAGTTCTTGCAACGACAGTTTATCTCTGATTTTATACATGATACCGCACAGTCAAGATAGCTTAAAGGTGGGGCCTCATGGTTTGAGGTAAACATGGAATGATAATCGCCAAGCTGTACATAATTATCTTGCAAAATGCAATGGCACTGAAATAATTATTAACAATGGTATAAAGGATTTTGTGGATCGTCTATACCAGGCCTGTGACGTCACACCAGTATAAGTCCACCATCCACTCTAGGATAAGGATACTGGTGTGACGTCACTATGACGTCACAGGCCTGGTATAGACGATCCGCAAAATCCTTTATACCATTGTTAATAATTATTTCAGTGACATTGCATTTTACAAGATAATTATATGCAGGTTGGCAATTACTTTTCCATGTTTACCTCAACCCATGAGCCCCCACCTTTAAGTTTGAGAGCAGTTGTATGAGCTTTCCAATTTATTGTTTTATCTATGAGAACTAAAAATGATTGTTCAATCTTACATGCAATATCAGATCCATTAAATTGTATGGGTACCCATTCATTATCTACCTTTTTTCTTGATAATAACATAGAGTAGGTCTTAGAAGGGTTAACTGTTAGCTTGTTTGTGGTAAACCACTTTTCTAGTTTATCAAGCTGTGTTTTCATAATATCAGCAAGTGATTGGTGATTTTGCCCCGAAATATAAAATGTAGTGAGATGTAGTAATGTAGCAAAGAGAAGTGCCTGGCCATTGGCTGTAGCATTATGGATATCATTGATGTATAGTAAAAATAAAATTGGCCCTAATATAGAACCTTGAGGGACGCCAACATTACAAGTTCGAAAATCAGAGTTAGCGTTGAGATATGTCACATAATGACGTCTATCTAATAAATAGTTTTCAAACCACTTAAGGGCTACTCCTGTGATACCATAATGTGATAATTTAGTCTTGAGAATACTGTGATCAACGCAATCAAAAGCACAAATCAAATCCAAAAATACGGCAATTGTAATTTATTATCGAAAGCATAAAGAACATCCCTACAGAATTTCATAATGGCCATTTCTGTATTTCTTCCAGATCGAAACCCATACTGATTATCAATCCGAATATTATTTCTCTCCAAGTAAGAAACCAGTCTAACACACACTAATTTCTCTAAAATTTTGCTGACTGCAGTGAGCACAGATATAGGTCGGTAATTTGTTATACTTTGTGGGTATCTGCTTTTATAGATAGGAGTTATTTTTGCTATTTTGTGAATATCTGGAAAAGTTCCTTGAGATAAAGAAACATTACATAAATAAGACAATATATTACAAAGATTGTTAATATTTTTCTTAATTACTGACATGGGTATCAAGTCATGGCCTGGTGATACATCCTTAAATCCTTGGACAACACTACATATCATATCGGAAGTCGTTGGTTCAAATTGCATTAAGTTACAATCGTGAGGAGAGAGATATGTTTCAAAGTCAATATTGTTATCTGGTAACTGCTCCCTGATCGTGGCGACCAATGAGGCATAGTAGTCATTGAAGGCACTAGCTATGACACCAGGATTATGTGTTATATAATCGTTGATTTTAAACATTGTATTTATGTTTGTACCTTTACCCTCATAATATCATTCAGAACTCTCCAAGTGTTTTTTCCATCGCCGAAGCCTCTTGTAATTTACCCTTGTAATAATTATTTTCAGCCTCATCAAGTATTCTGCTAGGATAGTTACGATACTGTCGGTACTCGTCCCCGAAGGTAATCGGTTGCTTATGATATTTCCTATATAACACTCGCCATAGACTACAGTAGATTTGGACTGGACACGAAAATGGAACTTTGCAGTAAGGGACCCAAAATCGGAGAACGAACCCCCAAGTATGAACCTTGAAACCGCGAAAATATCACATTTTCGTGGTTTCGAGGTTCGAACTTGGGGGTTCGTTTGCCGATTTTGGGTCCCTTACTGCAAAGCTCCATTTTCGTGTCCAGTCCAGATCTACCGTAGTCTATGCACTCGCCTATGTTTTATTGAATTCCGAATTTTATTCGTTACCCAAGGTTTATGGGCATACTTCCTTTTTATATTTCTTTCAATTACGGGATAGCATTCGTTATACAACTCCGTAATTACATCATTAAACTTTACAAATGCCTCATCGGAGCTAGCACAAGTTTTCATATTTTCCCAGTTATATTCATGTTATATTCATTAAATTTGGCATAATTTTCCACTCCTTTCATTCTAAACCGTATAGTTTGGTATTTGTCTTGTTTGTTAATATCCCTATTGCAATAACTCAAGACAACCGGGAAATGGTCAGTAATATCAGGTTTAATTATTTTACTAACATTAAAATGCGTAGAAAAGTTTATCCACACGTGATCGAGTATAGTAGCCGACTTGGAGGTTACTCTAGTAGGCTTAGTGATCTTTTGTAAGAATCCAAATTCGTCGAACATATTAACATAATTATTTATACAGCTTGTGCTACTAGCTTTTAGTAAATCAAAATTAAAATCTCCCATCACACAGCAGTTTATATTTTCACAACTAGATTTAGTCAGAATATCCTCCAAATCAGCCAGGAACATATTTACATCAGAATTAGGTCTTCTATAGATCATGCCTATCAATATTTTATAATTGCCAAGTGATACTTCAGCAAAAATAGATTCAATATGATCATACATTAACGTTAGCTCGTCCCTTACTCTAACTGTGTAGCAATCTTTCACAAACAAACAAACTCTACCTTTTTCGCTCGTGCAGTTATTACAATAAAGGTTATACGCATTCAGGTTATATAATATTTCCATTTCCTTAGTTAACCTTGTCTCACACGAACCTATGACGTCGTAACTGTGACCATTATTTGCACGTAATTCACAACTAAAATTCACAAAGATTTTATTGCATGATCGAATGTTAAAACACATTAAAGAAAATTTATTTTTATATTCTGTGTAAATATAATTTGGATCGGTATAAACACATTCATGTCTATCGTTAACCATACTATAACCCACATTAGCTCCAAGATCATTTATATTAACATCTATAAATTTTTCATGATTGAAACACATAATATCTAGATCATCAAGAGATATGCAAGACTCTTCATATACATTTCTTAGATCACTATTACTGATTGATGCAAAAGGAAACGTGAACATTACAATATGGAAAAGTTACTACGCCAAAGCACTACATTTTCTACATTACTTTTTGGAGTGAGAACGAAGGTTACGGTTAATCGCGTTGTCTGATGGTTGGTTGTTGCTGGTAGGTGAGGTGTGGTGGGGGGTAGGTGAAATGTTGTTAGCTGAGGAAGGGGTGGATGTTTCCCCCCTCGCAGCCTGGTCCTGGGGGCCCCGGTCAGCCCAACCTGGTCCTGGGGGCGTTAATTACTAATTACTAATCATGGCTAATTATTTTATAAGTAGTTGGCTGGTTATGATATCGGACTTCATAAATTTATCTACGATATATAACTAATATCATTTTATGTGCATAACATTATGGGCAATTTGGGTAAAAAGATAGGTTTTCAACAAACCTTAAGTACTTTCCATGACAAGAAGAGATAAATGAAAGGGGCGAGGTTTCACTTCGTAGGCTATACATTACAATATATATCACTGCTGTAATGTATGGCATATAACAATATTTATTTTAAATATATTTATTATTTCAAGTATTGAGCCCGTATACACAATCATTTCAGAGCTGTGAAAGTTGGTGTCGCGGAGTGAGCAGAAGACGAGATGTTGTGTGTGAGTGAGTGTGTGTGTGTGTGGGGGGGGGGGGGGGGGAATGAGAGGGAGATATTCTAACAGCCAGTTATAGAGACAGAAGATAATAGTTGCATTATGCTATATCTGGGAGCAGTTACTTCCTGAAATTGATCGTCATGATGCACTGTAACGAAAACAAAATTGTGATTTGATGAATAAGTCTGCAATAAAATTGTTACCAGGTAAACACACACGCACGCACACGTGCGAAACAAGCTATTATTCTACTCTACGACCCCTCATCCCCACTTCCTATCTCCACCCATTCATTCATATAAACGATAACCGCGCCACCTATTAACGCAAAGGGATATCTCGTTGCACGACTTATGCTCTTGACTGTACAGTACATGCTTAGATTAATATGCAGTATTCGAGAATGCATATTATATCGTAGGCTTGTTCATAATCCTTTTAACTGTCTTGATAGCGTAATGCTTAGTGTGCGGAATTTTGATGTAAGTATCCTAGGTTCGAGTCCTTGGAGTACCTTATTTATGCATTACTTTCATTGATTTCATTATTTACGTTTATTTGTAAATTAATTGGCGAGTTGGTGAAAACAAATATGCATTTATCCAGGTTCAGGAGTAATTTATAGTGAGGCCTTCCTTTGTGGTTAAGTGCCCCATTAATTACCCCATCCATTTGTTTAAACATGAGGATACCATAGTGCAGGTGGGAGTATCTGCAGTTGTGGACAAATGAAACGGAGACAGCGTTGGTCTGTTCAAGACGCTCAATAGAGGGCAGCACAATTAGTGCCCATAAAGTATCTGGTAACAGTGATGTTGTGGGGATAGGAGGTGAAGGGATAGGGGTGAAGGAGGGAGGCCAGAGAGAGGGAGGGAGGGAGAGGAGTGGGAGGGGTAACCAACGGGAGGTTGGGGAGGAGGGAAGTGGGTTGCCAAATAAATTACTTTGTAAACATAATTAATTTTGTGTTTTGAACATTATGTGGGATTATGATTGCAAGATATTGGAGGTGAGAGGTGTGTGTAGCATACAATAAACGTGCTACAGGCTGCCAACTTGATCTTGCTCTCTCTATATACAATATATAAATGACGTATACAGGCGTTTCATAAATGATACCTTTAAATTCTAATGTAGTACTACGTAATTTTTGTTCTCTGCTTAGAGCGCCTCAGGAACGTGAGGAATCCGAGCGTCTTAAACAACTGAACAACATGTTGGTTACCTAACAAGGGCAGATATAGTAATTGTTATTATTTGTCCGTTCGTGAGTCAGTCCAACTTCAAATATTATAGTTAGTGTTTCAGCATAATGATGAGTGTATAGATCATAGTAGTAACGAAAGTATGCATATATGGTATATAATATAAGGTATCAAAGACAAGCCAATTAATGTGTTTTCCAAGTGTACCGGAGGTGTTAACAGTGTTGGCATCGTCACAGGTATATAATAACTTTGCATTATTTACGTCAATAAGAATTAAAACAATATAATAATATACATTAATATAAACGACAAATTAAATGTATCTATACATAAAGCTGAAACCAGGCAACAAAGGATGACTTAAGGGTACTTCACACAGTCAGGAATGCGAGCTAGAATCACTAGGAGTAATAACTCCTGTTGATTCCTGGGAATACGACCGCGAGTGTCTGAAATTCCCTGTGCACTCACAACACCGTAGGAGCCAGCGGGATTGTACCTGCGAATCACTGGGAGTCACTGGGAGTCACCAGGAATCACCGAAATAAAACCGGGAATGAAGTGCGAGTTATTGAAAAGTTGAAAATTAACGGTCGCTTTCGGATTAGTGTAATATACGAGTCGATAGGAGTAATAAAGGAGTCACTGGGAGTTAGATAGGAGTCACTGGGAGTCAACGAGCATCACTGGGAGTTGTTAGGAATGAGATGCGAGTATGCCAGGCATGGCCCCCATTGTGCACAGCCCCTATATAAGGGACCCCCAAGCTGTGCCATGCCACATCATCATTAAGTATTATAACTGTATTCATACATCATTACAGACATTAATATAATACGATAAGTCTGTGTTATTATGTACCGTAAGGTCATGATATCAATGCTTACTGAACTTTACAAAACAAATATATTTAAACTATTGTCTAAATAGTGGATAGTTAATCCTTCCCACCTTGTTGTTTTCATTCGTTGCTGAGTTCTGTAATATTTCATACGATTACCTAATATAGGTAACACTTATAGGTTGTGTTAGTTTGCTTAGGTTAGGTCAGGGGAGTTGCAGAACTTCTAGATTATAACCGGCGACTACAACGGCCCCTAAACAACCAAGCCATGATTCCGCTGGCTCAAAGGCTACCCCGGCGACTACAACGCCCCTCGAAGTAATAATCCAAAACTCCACTCACCACCACCAACCGAACTTGACATTTCAAAACACATACAAACACGTATCCACCACTCGCAATATGTTAGGTAAGGGGAGTTGCAGAACTTGTAGACTACAAGTAGGGTATTGTAACATTGACCATACATTGTTCACATCATTAATTACCTCACCTACCGTAATTTCCTTCTCTACAAACAATCACTGGGTGAATACAATGTCTTGTGGGAAATTATACTTACACAGGTTAATACTAGGCCTATTTATAATGTTTGACCAAGAAAAGTAAGCTACCCGTATACTGTATATTATAATTTCACGGAGGAGTATTACAGGTTTATATGAATAATATATTATATATTAATCCACCTTCATTTCACTTTGAGATAGCTTTCGAATGCACCTACAATTAATGAATACTGCACAATTGTGTCGGGGGGGGGGGGGGGGGAGGTGATCCCCAGGTGAGTAGGCTCGCTTTGCTCACCACCCACACCCATGACTAGCGGGCCCTTTATTACATGTGCGCCCACTACAGGTATCTCTGTGGGCGCCCCTGCCGCTTGGAGAGCATGCTCGGTGACTCCCAGTGGCTCCTGGTGACTCCCGTCGATTCCCAGTGACCCTCAGTGGCTCGCATGTATTACCTATCTTTATCCCAGTGACTCCCGGTGAAACTGAAACCTGTCCGCGAATCAGATACGTATCACCGAGAAACACCAGGACTCACTGGGAGTCACTGGGGAATCACTGGGAGTCACCAGGAATTACTGGGAGTCACTGGGAGTGGTCCGACTCGCGGCGAGAACTTTAAACACGGTGAACATTTTGTTGGACAGGGCCAATCGCCCGCGACTGGTTTGGAGTCACTGGGAGGCTAAGAGGAGTCACTAGGATATCGCTAGAGTCACTAGGAGTCATCGATTTTCACCGCGAATAGGTCCAGGAATCCGAATTTTCAGCTACTCCTAGTGATTCTAGCTCGCATTCCTGACTGTGTGAAGTACCCTTAATATGTATTCACATATCAATACACCTGTTCAAGAAAAGCAACCAGTTAAATATATTGTGTCAATACAATCCTCAAAGTTTCGATGTAGAGACGCAAAAGACCATATCATAAAATAATATCGCCAAGTTATATTCATTGGGCAAACCTCTTGGTAGATAATTATGCTCAACGATAATGATGCAAGGGTGGTGTAAGCTGTATCTAAAATGAAAACACGATTATGCAGAACCTTTTCAGTATACCATGATGCATTCCAGATATTTTTTGTTACGTTTTAACGGCATCAGTAGAAGTGAAAGCGTTAACCCTTTCTATACCGGCGACGTATTTTTCACTTGATTTCAGCTACATTTAGACAGTTTTATGAAGCTTAGGAAGGATATGTGATTGCTAATAGGATTAATTGATATATTTTGTAGCCTTTTGATTGATAGACGACCTTATTAAGCTGAATAAAACTATCTAAATGTAGCTGCAATCAGATAAAAAGACGTCGCCAGTATAGAAGGGGTTAATTGAGTTAGAATTAGGGCCATTCCTTGCTACAGGCTCTAAGCTGTATACGGTAGTTTAGTGCTTCAGAGATATGAGGATACGCTTCTTTACCTGGGGTGGCATATAGTAAATAAGTGCATTAATTTTAGGCGGGATGTTTTGCAGTTGCAAGGATAATTGAGATAGTCATTTCCGATTTAATAGCTAAAGAATATTCCAAAACTGAGGAACATCCTATAATGATCATGAAAATAAAGTGAAAAAGCGTACTTGTATTAAGAAAGGGTTGGACAAAAAATACTCAATATGATTGGAATAATTATGGCGAGCCAAGATTCATGGTATATACAACTAGTAATATGAAAATAATGCATTGTACTGCTTAACGATACAATAATGTGTTTACGGTAATTAGAGAAATACACTATATCATGACATATAGGTAAAAGTATACTTCAAAGGTTTGAGATATAGCTCCTAACAATCTAGAGCAAGATGAAAAGATGAACAAGGAGAGATAATGTGCATGTATACAGTAAAGTGACACGGGAGCAATACATTAACAGTCCTCATTAAACATTTAACCCCGTTCTCAAAAACAGGGCGAATTTTCATTTATATGGTTATGGGTGCTTATGTGATTTCGTACCATATTTAACAGTAGATTGTTAATAACATAAAGCTTACCAACAAGGTCAGTATCTAAAAGATGATTGCAATGGAGGAGTTGCTGCATTTCCGTTATTATTGTTGTCAGAATTATTGTACGAAAAAACACACATGGTATGGAATATATACAAATCTATTGTATTTATGGGGCTTTTAATATATAGTACGTAACACAACACCATTTGTATAATTCAATATTACTTTAGGCTACCAATAATACAATTTTAACGAACATTGCCAATCAATAATATAACGCCCATTGATTTCTTAATATCATTAGTAACAAACCGTCTTTACAATTATTGCATTATTGGTGACTAGACTTGAATATTTGCCAATACAGAGAGGACTCTTAATCTAACTAAATACTTGAATCACACAAAACCTGTAGAGCGATACTGAAAAGAAAGCATGGTCATATTATAGTTATTATAGAGTACAATTATGTCTAAAATAATGTAGTAGAATCTGTGTTTTACAATATCAAGGAACTGCAATGCATATACAAATAGTTCAGTGTGTAAATTATAACCACGGTCGACCCTGTTCGCTATAAAGGTAAAGCTGCATACTAAAACATACACTGAATATAGCAAAGACAAATAGGTAGATAAAGCTTGCCTCATTTACTGTAATATATACTGTAAATATATCCAACACTATCTCTTCCCAAGCTTTCTGGCATCTAGTCAAAAACCTCTCCAACAACTTTTCTTCTTCGTCTTTCCCTCCCCTTTTCCACTTTGACGGCACAACCATCACTTCTTCCTCTGACAAAGCTGAACTCTTTGCTCAAACTTTTGCTAGAAACTCTACCTTGGATGATTCCGGTGCTATTCCTCCCTCTCCACCCCCTCTCTCCTACTTATGCCTATTATTCTAATCTCTTATAAAGATGTATATACTTTCTACCCTCTCTGGGTTTAATACTAAGAAGGCGTACGGTCCGGACGGAGTTCCTCCTGTTGTACTTAAAAACTGTGCTTCCGTGCTGACGCCCCGGCAAACTATTTCGTCTCTGTCTCTCCTTTAACGTATTTCCTTCTTGCTGGATGTTTGTTCTCATTCAACCTGTTCCAAAGAAGGGTTACCGCTCTCAACCCTCCAACTATCGTCCAATTGCTCTCATCTCTTGTATCTCTAAAGTTTTGGAAACTATTCTTGCTTCCAAATTTCTTAAGCATTTCTCTTCTCATAATCTGTTCTCAGATCGCCAGTATGGCTTCCTTAAGGGTCGCTCTACTGGTAATCTTCTTTCATATCTTACTAACTCTTGGTCATCCAACTTTCGGGACTTCAGTGAGACTTTTTCTGTTGCACAAGATATATCGAAGGCCTTCGATAGAGTCTGGCACAAATCTTTAATTTCCAAACTGCCCTCCCTCGGTCGCTGTCCCTCCATCTGTGCCTTTATCTCTAATTTCCTTTCCAGCCATTCCATAGCTGCGGTTGTGGACGGCCATCGTTTATTTCCTCATCCTATCAACTCCGGTGTTCCTCAGAGTTCTGTCCTATCTCCTATTTTCTTTCTAATTTTCATAAATTATCTTCTCAACTGTACATCCAGTCCCATTCATTCATATGCAGACGACTCTACCTTACACCACTCAATTAGTTTTCCAGGACGCCCCAGCCAGCAGTCCCTCAAAAGCAAACGTAATGAAGCCATAAAATACTTATCTTCTGATCTAGTTACTATTTCCAATTGGGGTACAGAAAACCTTGTTACATTTAATGCTTCTAAAACTCAATTTATCCATCTTACTACCCATCAGGAACCTCCAGAGGACTATCCCTTATTTATCAACAATACAAAAATCAACCTTTCATCTTCTCTCAATGTCCTTGGTGTCTCTTTTTCTTCTGCTCTCACTTGGAATGACCATATTACCAGTCTCGCTAAGGCAGCCTCCCAGAAGCTGGGTGTGTTCAACTGCCTCAAGGGGTTCTTTACCCCTGTGCAGCTTCTTGCTCTGTACAGGGGCACAGTGCGTCCTTGTATTGAGTATTGTTCACATGTGTGGGGAGGATCCTCTCCCACCGCACTCGTAGACAAAGTAGAAAGGAAAGCCTTTCGTATCATTAACGCCCGTTCACTCACCAACTCTCTGCAATCTCTCTCTCATCACCGCAATGTTGCATCTCTCTCGCTATTCTTTCGCTACTACAATAATCAGTGTTTCTCGGAGCATTCCCAGTGTATACTAACTCCTCTACGTAGGGTATGTAGTACCAGCCTTGCAACACAATCCCACCCCTACTCTGTGCAACTCTCCAACCCAAGAGTGAAACGCTATTCTCAGACTTTCTTCTATTCAACTGCTGAGCTTTGGAACTCTCCCAGAATCAGTGTTTCCCTCTTTCTATGACTTAAACTGTTTCAAACTCTGTGTGTCCAGACATTTTAGCTCGAACGTCCCTTGACTTTGGCCCTGTCACTCTTTCAAATCTGGGGGAGGCACTCACTGCAGGCACTTATGCCTTTTGTCTCCCTCGTTCACATAGAAAACAAAATATATATATAATATACAGTATATATATATATATATATATATATATATATACATAATATTATATATATATATATATATATATATATATATATTGTTACGACTGGGGTTCAAATATATCAGGGCTCTTATTCATTGGACTAGTAATGGCATAAATGCTACAACGGAAAGCGCTAGCTCCAACCTCTGATGTATATTCCCAGTGAACAAAGAACACAAATACTCTACAGTGTTCTATATGCAATAATAGGCTATCAAACTCTCAATAAATGTGCGTGTGTTATGTGAAAACAACCTATTACTACCTATAACCGAAGGTGCTTGGTTACGGTATGCAAAGTAAGGTGGTAAGAGAAGTTACAGCTTACGTTACTTTAATCAATAAATGTCAGGCACTCCTGCATGAAAGAAAGTGCACTAAAGTCCTTCAACACTAACAAGGAATCTTCTTTAAATGTTAGATGCTATAAAGATGCTCGTATCGGAAATGGAACCCAAAAAGGCAGGCAGCGGAACAATGCTCGTGCAGGCTATGCACACAAAAAGGCAGAATATATAATGCCGTCGGAGCCAAGAATATCCTAAACACAACAACAATAATAATAATCGCCACGACAATGCAGTATTCCTATCAACAAAAAGAGCCTAAGTCGTGTGTGTCTCAATACATCAAACTAGGCTGCGAAATGCTTGTGTAATCATAAACGGGTATGCATAAAAAGAGTAATTGGTTTAATATACTTAATGTCTACTGTGACTGATAAAGTCTAGCTAGAGTCAATGATACGAGATACTGGTGCGCATGGCATGCCGCATAGCCTAGTGCAAATCTCGAGTCTGTGCGTCAAATATTACGTTATAGGGAAGGGTAGCTCTCTTGAGAAACCTTAATACCGAAGTATTAAGCGTTCTCCTGGCGTACCTCAAAGACAAACAATCGAGACAAGAACAGTGGAGAATGGTATAGGCAAAAAGCCCTCATTCGTGCATGCTCTACTCTCAATGGCACACAGACTAGAATTTACTCAATCAACTCCAGTTCTCAGGTATGTCGTGCAGCTTTTAACTAAAGCCAGCACTCATAGGAAACAATACCTTATAATATCAGACTCCTAGTCTAGCATTATCTAATCTAGCAGAACACTAATAATTCTAGGAAGCGGTACTAAACAATATGAATGCCAACCAATGCTTCGTGATCCACTTATCTTAACACTAACATACATGGGTTATATCAGACCTTAACGCACAATACAACTGGCCAGCATGAAGCTGATTTTGCAGAGTTAACCAGAGGGGATATAATGTTAATAAAAAGGAGGTGAAAGATATGGAAAACGAAAGAGATAGGCAGAGGAAAAGATTCTCAGGTGCGAAGCCGGGACAGATAGCAAGGGAAAAAAGATGGGTGCATTCTAGAAACCAGATCTGAGGGAGAGAGTGGCGAGGAACTGTATATATACTCGCACCAGCTCGAGCCGCGTGGGAAAAAAGGGGTTACAAGTCCTCTAACCACTAGCAAGAGAGCTTGCAGCATGGTAAGGACCTCTCTCCACCAACCCCCGCGAACGAGGCAGCCACCCGTGACGTCATCGAGCGGGACAAAAACACTACGCGCTCCCTCTCACTCTGTTCTACTCTCTCTCCCAGATCCCATCATTACTAGTTAATGATAAAACATATACTTTACAATTAAATATATAAAGCCTTGACATGGGTGAAAACAAAGAGCCTTTCTGGACTGCCCATGACACAAGCTTTCATATGAAATAAAGCACACTCTAATACACAAACTGTAGCCCCATCCACTGCCCTGGCGATCCTAGCGAGTCACTGTAGGACAAGCCATGCGGTTCTAACGAAGTGGTTAACGTCACACCCCCCCCCCAAGATTTTTCTCAGAGGCCCCAAGGCTCTCAAAAATCTGATGGTTAGAACCCATGCTATATCTCCACTTCCCATCACCCAGCGGCAGTAAAATATCTGGCACAGTTCTTCAACAAAACATTTTTCAAAATTATAACCCTCCCCAACACCATAGGTTAAATTATATGTAGTTATGCTCCTCAAGAGCGAGCTTCTCTAGCCCAGCATTCTGAGAGGAGTGCAACTCAGAATTACTGCTATAACATACTAAACAAAAATCAACTATCAAAGAAAGAGTTTTTATTTGATTTTTATGTTTATAATTTGTTTATTTCGGCTGCACTATAGGGGCAAGCCTAGTTTTTTCTTCTATACCAAACGCTCAACTCCTGCTTTACGACCCAATACGCTGGGCTACAACCGCGAGCCAACAAGCACCAAGCGCAAAATACTATTCAAACTAAAGCAGGAGGCTACCCGTGTGTCAATCTACCCAGGATCATATACCCTTGAACGACCATCTGCAACCACGTCGTCACAACCGGCAATATGGCGTATGTCCAGGTTATATACCAATAACCTTAGTGACCACCTGGTCAGCCTCATATTCCGATTGTGAAACTGGTCCAAGAACTTGAGAGGCTGATGATCTGGGTAAACTACAACGACCGGACCATAGGCTGGAACACAGACCTCGAAATGCCTCAGAGCAAGTACAACCGCCAGCAGCTCCTCCTTGACAACAGAGCAGCTCCCCTGGGCCGAATTGTACTTCTCCGAGCAGAAACTAACAGGATGCTCCAGCCCATCATCATCCTTTTCCACAAGGACGGCACCAGCCCCCACACCACTAGCCTCCGTTGCTAGTTGGAAAGGTAGGCTAAAGTCAGGGGCCCTGAGGATCGGGTGAGTGCACAACAGGTGTTTTACTTCTCTAAACACCTTCTCACACTCAGGCGCCCATTTGAACTTCTTATCCTTCCAGTTATCCTCCACCTGAGCTTGACTGTCCCGTTCTCCTTCTCCACCTTGACTGCTAAACGTCATCACAGGCACAGTGAGAGGCTCAGGGGGGTGCCTCCCATACTCCTTCACGGGATTATCATGACATAATTGATTGCGCTTCCGTCTGTCTGGAGTGGCTACCAAGTAAACCAGGTCCGATAGCTCCTCCACCACCCTATAAGGACCAGCGTACTTCGCGGATAAGGGGTGACCTACAAGGGGCAGTAGAATCAACACCTCCTGACCCACGTGAAACTCCCTGAGTTCAACCTTGAGGTCGTACCTGTCCTTCCTGAGGGCCTGAGAGCTAGTCAAATTACGGCCAGCCAACTCCAGACTGCGCAACATCCGTTCTCGACTGTTGAGGACACACTTGAGCATAGAACAAGGTTTTTCTGCGCCCTCCCATACTTCTTCAACCATATGGAGAGGCCCTCTGACACGGTGTCCAAAGACGAGCTCATTAGGGCTGAATCCCAAACTCTCCCCAGGTACCTCCTGCACAGCAAACAAAACACATGGCAGGCCAAGATCCCAATCCTTCCCACTCTCAAAGCAACAACAACGAAGCACAGATTTCAAGGCTGAGTGCCATCGCTCTAACACACCCTGGCTCTCCGGATGATACGCAGATGACACAACCCCAACAATCCCATGCTGCGGCATTGCTTGGACAAAGAGGCTAGAAGTGAAGTTGGGTCCCCGGACTGACTGAATCCCCTTCGGGTAACCATACCGGGAAAAATACACAAGCAAGCATCGGACCACCGTTTTCGCCGACCCATTTCTCATAGGGTACGCGTCAGGGTACCTTGTTGCTACATCTCCCGACTGTGCATCACTGTCCTCCTTCAACTCTTTCGTCTTTTTAAGCCCATCCTCTGCCCCTTCAGGAACAGTTACTGGGTCCTCTCCAGACTCGAAATGTGGTCCTAATAATGAGTCCCCGAGAAGGTCCGTTGACACTAAACTCTCAACCGCATCAACTTTCAACCCCTTCTCGGTACCCTTCCTCCGCTGATCTAAAGATTGTTGACCAGAATGTGACTCCCTGGATGCAGAATCTCCGGTGACAACACACTCCATAGGCTGCCCCGGACACTTCTCAACCCACTCCTGCTCCTCCCTACTCACGTCGGCCGGCTTCTCGACAACGACTAAGGGTGGAGCCTCAGAAGTAGGCCCCGCAAAGTCGTTGCCAAGAAGGAGGTCGACGCCCCCAACAGGCAACTTCTCCACAATTCCTACATCCAGGTCACGAGTCACACCATCAACTTCCACCTTCATTCTCACAAGCGGGTATGATCTTGTCGCATTAACTCCCTGAACCACAACCACCCGCGCCGTATTGACAGGTTTACCAGTGAAATTTCTCAACAGTGTTTGCGATGCCCCAGTGTCACGCAAAATTCTCACCTCATGTATTCTACCCCCCCACTCCACACAACCGAGTCCCCTGTGGTCACTAAAGGCATCACGGACAGGGAATAAGCCTTCCGGATCCTTCTGCACTGGCAGTGTATTTACCTCGGAAGAATTGCCTCTAACAAACTCCGATGTCCTCTTGAACACTCCAATGCCGTGAGCAAAAGACACGGATGCCGGAGGAGGTCGACTAGGGCACTCATTTGCTTTATGACCCTCCTGGTGGCAACTAAAACACATAAATTTTGGTATCAGCTTATACTGTGATGTAAAAGGCCCCTGACTTTTCACATACGGTGTGGTGTAAGGTTTGGATTCAGTTTTAGTTTCATGGCTCTTCTGTTTAAATGTGTCATTGTTCCGGGGAGGCGGAGGATAACGGTCCTTAGCACTTACATCGTACTTCTGTGAGGACCCGCAACCCCGAATCAACGACAGCCGTCGATCAGCCATTTCTGCTGCTTCTACTAGAGTTCTTGGGTTTTTCTCCTTTAAGTTCAAAGTTAGATCACCGCCCGTGCTCTTAAAGAACTGCTCCAACATCATCAACTGCTTAACTCCATCAAACGTTGTTACCTTCTCAGATCGGAGCCAGTTCCCCATAGCATCGGACAAGTCCCGGGCGTGTTCCAAAAAGGTGCTATCTCTTCCCTTAGTTACACCCCGGAACTTCAAACGGTACGTTTCTGGTTGCAGTTCGTAAGCCCTCAGGACAGCCTCCTTGAGATCCTCGTACACAATACATAACTCCAAAGGTAACGCATCGTAGGCTTTAAGACCCTTGCCTATTAATCTAGAGGATACAAGTGCTGCCCACTTATTCTCTGGCCACTGGTGTTCCTGGCACTTCTTCTCAAAGCGTGTGAAAAATTCTGTTACACCACTCTCATCAAACACCGGAACCAGTTTCAATAAGTGCGAGAGAGACTGCTCATGAACACGGTTACCAGCCCCAAGTCGCTGTCCCGTTGCCTCTACTCGCGACTTCTCTACATCCATGTCGGCACAGTACCTAGTCGACTCCAAATCAGCTTGGATTTTTGCTAGCTCTATGTGCTGGAAACGGATGTTGACGATGAAGGATAAGACAGTGGTGGAACGAAAGTCATTGATTGATTATGTATGTGTGGATGAACGAATAAAGAAATCTGTGATGGATGCTAGGGTGTATAGGGGTATTGGAGGGGGTCTGTCTGATCATTATGTAGTGGTAGCTAAGGTTAGGATACAAAAGAAGTGGGTGAGGAGAGCGGGAGGGAGGCGAGAGGAGGGTGGAATGGTGAGGAGGGTGGAGAGGTTGCAGGAGGAGGAAATCAGGGAGGAGTACAGGAGAGCAGTGGAAAGACGACTAGGTGGGTTCGACCTGGAAGTTATGGAGGAAGTGGAGGAGATGAGCAAGGTGTTTAAGGATGAGATCTGTGCAGCATGTGAGGAGGTGTGTGGAGTGAGGAGAAGAGGGAGGGGAGTGAAAGGTACAGCATGGTGGACAGAAGAGGTACGAATAGCTGTGGAAGAAAAGAAGAAAGCATATAGAGAGTGGTTGGGTAGCAGAGGGAATGAAGATTCCGAGAGACAGAAACGAGCGAGGTACGTGGAGAGTAAGAGGGTGGTGAAGAGAGTAGTGAAGGAAAGTAAGAGAAGAGTAGATGAGGAATTTGGAAGGAATCTGAGTGTAAAATGGAGGGAGAGTAAGAAACTGTTCTGGAAAGAAGTCAAGAAAGTTAGGGAAGGTAGCAAGGGAAACAGTAAGGGTGTGAAAGATAAGAATGGGAGAATGCTAGCCGAGAAGCAAGAGAGAGTCGAAAGATGGAGGGAGTACTTCAGTGAGTTGCTAAATGAAAGGAATGAAGAGCCAGCACCAGCTACCATATAGCTGGATATGGTATGGGAGGGAGAAGAAGAGAAGTAGTGGAGGAGGAGGTGGGGATCAGGAGGTCAGAAGTGTGGGAAGCCATGAAAAGAGTGAAGTTGGGGAAAGCACCAGGAACAGATGGAGTGTGTGGGGAAATGTTGAGGTATGGTGGTGAGATAGTGATAGAATGGGTATGGAAAATGTGCAAACTAGCATGGGAGAAGGGGAGTGCACCCGATGACTGGAAGACTGGCATAATAGTCCCCCTATATAAGGGCAAAGGGGAAAGAGGAGTGTGTGGTAACCACCGAGGAATATGTCTTCTAAGCGTAGTAGGGAAGGTATACAGTAGGGTAGTGATTGAGAGAGTGAGAGTGAGAACGGAGAAATGGATAGGCGACGAGCAGGGAGGTTTTAGGAAGGGAAGAGGATGTGTAGATCAGATTTTTACCCTGAATTGTGTTGTGGAGAAGTATCTGGAGAAGAAACAAAAGGTGTATGTTGCCTTTATGGACTTGGAGAAGGCCTATGACAGAGTGGATAGAGAAGGTTTGTGGAAAGTACTTAGAATATACGGAGTAGAGGGCAAGTTGCTGAAAGCAGTGAAGAGCATGTATGAGGGTGCAAAGGCGGAAGTACGTGTGGAGAGTGAGCAGAGCGAGTTCTTTGACCTGAATGTTGTTTGAAACAGGGGTGTGTGATGTCCCCGTGGTTGTTTACTGTATATATGGATGGAGTTATGAAAGAAATACTATCAAGAGCAGTGGATGTTGGTGTATCGCTGAAAAGGGAGGGAATTGAGTGGAAGCTACCTATACTGCTGTTTGCAGATGATACAGTTCTGATGAGTGATAATGAATGGGAGTTGCAGGGTCTGGTAAATGAGTTTGGAACAGTGTGCGAAAAACGGAATTTGAAGGTAAATACGGGGAAGAGCAAGGTTATGGTCTTCGAAAGGGGTGAAGTCACAGAGTGTGAGGTGAAGCTGAATGGTCAGGCTATGGAGATCGTCAACTCTTTTAAGTATCTGGGCAGTGTGTTGAGTAAAGATGGGACTATGGATGAAGAGGTGCGGGAGAGGGTACAACAGGGGAAGAGGGTTGTAGGAACGCTAAAAGCAGTAACAAGAAATAGGGTGGTCAGTATGGAAGTGAAGAAGTCCTTGCATGACAGTGTGGTAATCCCGACACTGACTTACGGAAGCGAAGCATGAACGTTGGTTGAGAGACTCAGACCAAGAGTGAGAGCAGTGGAAATGAATTACTTAAGGAGTGCGTGCGGAGTTACATGGAGGGATAGACAGACTAATGAGGAAGTAAGAAGGAGGTGTGGTGTGGAGGTAGATGTGCTGGAAAGTGTGAAAAGGAACAACTTGAGATGGTTCGGCCATATGGAACGTATGGAAAGCGAGAGAATGACTAAGAGGGTGTATGAGAGCGAGGTGGAGAAACAGAGGGGGAGAGGTAGACCGAATATGAGGTGGAAGGATGGAGTGAGGAAGTACATGAACGAAGGTGGTGCTGGTTGGGGGGAGGAGCGTCGACTGACTGGGGACAGAGGTGCATGGGGGCGGTTCGTTCGTGGCCACCCCTTCGGGGATCACGGCGTCAGGCAATAGATAGATAGATAGATGTGCTGGTGACTTTTTCTCTCTTCTATCTTGGCTAATTCTATTTGCTGTTGAAGCTTAGCTAATTCGAGCTGAAGCAATAATTCTGGAGTTAACCCTTGAGGAGGTGAAGGTGCTACAATGTTTGAAATCACCGGTGGTCCCCCCAGGGGCAACCCACCCTGCCAGTCACCACCCAACTGCGGAAGCGTACCCGGGGTCGGCAAACTACAGGGATGACTGGGAGTCGAGTGTAGGGGAAGCATGGCCGAAGGGCTCTGAGCACTCAACCCATCTCGCTCACCAGTCACCCTGCCCAGTACACACGTTATCAAGTTATCCTTGGTCATGCTGCTAGTAACCGCATGACCGATAGCTGTGGCCAGGCATTGAAGACCGTACCGATCCATACCCTCCAACCGCTCGGCAGTAACAGGCCATTGCAAAAATATCCTAGCATCCTCCTCACAGTTCACCCGATTAACCCTTTCATCATGCTGCTGTTCCTCAGTTTCGACATTACGTACTGTGTCTCCATTCTCCTCTGACCCGGTATAAGACATGATGCTCACAACAATTTTTTCACCACAATATTCAGAAAAGAAGTACCCCAAACTCTTATACCTCAATATACACACAAAAATTCTCGGAAATACTCAAGGGCTATACTATGTTGCAAAACAAATTTATACTTGCTGATCCCCGCAAAATATTCTCCAAAACAACAAATGTTCCCTGCTAATAAATGTAGGTTCACCAAATCCTAGGTAAGGTCGCCATTTGTTATGACTGGGGTTCAAATATATCAGGGCTCTTATTCATTGGACTAGTAATGTCATAAATGCTACAACGGAAAGCGCTAGCTCCAACCTCTGATTTATATTCCCAGTGAACAAAGAACACAAATACTCTACAGAGTTCTATATGCAATAATAGGCTATCAAACTCTCAATAAATGTGGGTGTGTTATGTGAAAACAGCCTATTACTACCTATAACCGAAGGTGCTTGGTTACGGTATGCAAAGTAAGGTGGTAAGAGAAGTTACAGCTTACGTTACTTTAATCAATAAATGTCAGGCACTCCTGCATGAAAGAAAGTGCACTAAAGTCCTTCAACACTAACAAGGAATCTTCTTTAAATGTTAGATGCTATAAAGATGCTCGTATCGGAAATGGAACCCAAAAAGGCAGGCAGCGGAACAATGCTCGTGCAGGCTATGCACACAAAAAGGCAGAATATATAATGCCGTCGGAGCCAAGAATATCCTAAACACTACAACAATAATAATAATCGCCAAGACAATGCAGTATTCCTATCAACAAAAAGAGCCTAAGTCGTTTGTGTCTCAATACATCAAACTAGGCTGCGAAATGCTTGTGTAATCATAAACGGGTATGCATAAAAAGAGTAATTAGGTTAATATACTTAATGTCTACTATGATTGATAAAGTCTAGCTAGAGTCAATGATACGAGATACTGGTGCGCATGGCATGCCGCATAGCCTAGTGCAAATCTCGAGTCTGTGCGTCAAATATTACGTTATAGGGAAGGGTAGCTCTCTTGAGAAACCTTAATACCGAAGTATTAAGCGTTCTCCTGGCGTACCTCAAAGACAAACAATCGAGACCAGAACAGTGCAGAATGGTATAGGCAAAAAGCCCTCATTCTTGCATGCTCTACTCTCAATGGCACACAGACTAGAATTTACTCAATCAACTCCAGTTCTCAGGTATGTCGTGCAGCTTTTAACTAAAGCCAGCACTCATAGGAAACAATACCTTATAATATCAGACTCCTAGTCTAGCATTATCTAATCTAGCAGAACACTAATAATTCTAGGAAGCGGTACTAAACAATATGAATGCCAACCAATGCTTCGTGATCCACTTATCTTAACACTAACATACATTGGTTATATCAGACCTTAACCCTTAAAGAGCGGCTCGCAACATAAGTCGAGTTGAAAAAACTGGCAAAAAACGGGTGAAAAAAGGGTTGAAATCGAGTGAAAATGGGTGGGAGAGTAATGATCCATACGTCCGACATCTGTGGCCTCCCAGCCCACACTAATTCCAGTTCCCCCACCGCGCGTGAGGATGACAGTGTAACCAATAGTTCGCTAAAAGTGAGCAAGGTAGCAAAATCAGCTAAACTTCCATCTTCGAGGTAACACTGTTAGTGCTCCACGAGTGCTACGTAGCTGTATGTGGCGTCATTGTGTAGCGATTTCCACCTAGTTTTCGGCGCAATCCAGTTCCTTTCATACTGATGGTTGATATAGCAGTCAGAACGGCCCGGAAAGGCCCAAAACGGCCACAGAGCACCCGCTAGAGGAGGGTTAACGCACAATACAACTGGCCAGCATGAAGCTGATTTTGCAGAGTTAACCAGAGGGGATATAATGTTAATAAAAAGGAGGTGAAAGATATGGAAAACGAAAGAGATAGGCAGAGGAAAAGATTCTCAGGTGCGAAGCGGGGACAGATAGCAAGGGAAAAAAGATGGGTGCGTTCTAGAAACCAGATCTGAGGGAGAGAGTGGCGAGGAACTGTATATATAGTCGCACCAGCTCGAGCCGCGTGGGAAAAAAGGGGTTACAAGTCCTCTAACCACTAGCAAGAGAGCTTGCAGCATGGTAAGGACCTCTCTCCACCAACCCCCGCGAACGAGGCAGCCACCCGTGACGTCATCGAGCGGGACAAAAACACTACGCGCTCCCTCTCACTCTGTTCTACTCTCTCTCTCTCCCAGATCCCATCATTACTAGTTAATGATAACACATATACTTTACAATTAAATATATAAAGCCTTGACATGGGTGAAAACAAAGAGCCTTTCTGGACTGCCCATGACACAAGCTTTCATATGAAATAAAGCACACTCTAATACACAAACTGTAGCCCCATCCACTGCCCTGGCGATCCTAGCGAGTCACTGTAGGACAAGCCATGCGGTTCTAACGGAGTGGTTAACGTCACAATATATATATATATATATATATTGTTTCAAAGTAAATTATATATATAACCGACACACATTTTATGCTTATGTTCTAAGAGAGAGAGAGAGAGAGAGAGAGTTACCAGCCTGTAGCGAGTTTATCATGCTACACACACACCTACCTAATATTATCAAGGCTTATGGTATTATGAGGCTCTGTGGAGATTTGTTTTATAGTTGAATATTTAATGCATAAGGATTTATTATATTACTATCAAAATCGATGGTCGGTAGGTGAGATGTTAGACAAAGGATTTAGTATGCCATTACCAAAGTTCAAAGTATGAATTGTTCTTCATAAAATAATTCACACTCCAACCACCAGTTTCTTTTTAATCCACCAACACCTACCCCTACCCTGCACTGCTGCTAGGTTGTGCTCTATCATTTGTTGCCCACCACTTTTTCTCTTGACCGCCTTATGCAATTTATGTATCGTATTTGTCTCCTACCCTTCATTTATTTGTTTTCCATAGTCTTGTATCTTTCTTGAATTCGCCTAGCTTACCTCTTCCGTTTTAATCATGGGTTTTAGTGCCACATAGTCACTGATGAGCTTGGTGGTAGTCTTTATTCTAATAATAATAATAATAATGCCCTCCCCCCATCCCCCCTATATGATTCTCGAGGTAGAAACACACCGTTTCTTATTGAAGGCTGTCTGTTTCAATTAGCTGCATCTTTAGCAATATTATATGTTACATTAAAAAGAACAATCAAATAAGTTGTAATCATAATCCCACATAATGTTCAAAACACAAAATATATTATGTATTCAAAGTTAGTTAAAATAGGACTTTGGAGGCTATCAACCCTATTGGATTATTAAGCCAGCACACTGTAAGCCAAGGATAACGTCAGGACTGCAGCCTCTTTGCGAGAACTACAATCCCTTGTTTCACAGTAAAGTATTATTTTGACCAACCACTTCCCTCCTCCCCCACCTGCTCCCACCTTGCCACTGGCTACCCCTCCCACTCCTGTACCCCTCCCCCCCCCCCTCCTTTGCCTCCCTTCCTCCACCCCATACCTTCACCTCCTACCCCCACAACATCACTGATACCAGATAATTCATGGGCACTAATTGTGCTGCCCTCTATCGAGATCTTGGGCAGACCAAGGCTGTCTCTATTTCATCTGTCCATAACTGTACATGCTTAGATTAATATGCAGTATTCGTAAGCCTGTGCATAAACCTTTTACCTGTATTGATAGCGTAATGCATATTGTTCGGAATTTCGATGTGAGTATCCTTGGGCGGCTATAATCCGAACACTGGCATTGGTTTCCTCCCTCATCCTCAACCCCCCCCCCCCCCCCCCCCCAGAAATCTCCTAGTAATTCAGGAATGCTGAATTATAAACTTAATTAGTTTTCGGGGTGAAATAATGTAAGTATTGTTCCCTTATAAACCGTTTACAACTCAAATTAGTTTATGTTCATATAAAAACAAAATAGTATCTTTCTTGCAACATAGGAAAGTTTGGATGAAGCAAATAACGATCCTCAAGTGGTCTGCAGATATTACTGTCATGTGTTAGTAAATAAAAACAATGTTTAAAGATAAATCAAAACCAAACAATTTGGGCATTTCAAAGTTATTGCCTAATGTTATTTAATATATTGTACAGTCGTGAACATTAATTCACATACAAACCTATTCGAAGCACTCTCGGGTTGAATTGAATCTCCTTACTAATTTTTAGTGGGTGTTTGCTTTTCAGAGATTCGTTAATCTATTCAAGACTTCAAAATCGATCAGAATTAATTACCAGTTCTGTACATAATCATTATAGTGAAATAAGAGTAATTTGTAATGTATTTTGAAATAATGTTCACTCCCAAACACTGATGTAATACAGTTTTGACAAATTAACACCTTACGAGCGGCCTATGCGGTTTATTTATGTGTACCGCCCAGCGGGGTGTTTTTAGCCAAAATAGGGCTGTTTACGTGATCATTTTCATGCCTAAATAAGACCCAGAACGTAAAACAAGTATCTATCCCTGAAAGGGCATAAACAGAGCTTTCGAATGACACCATAACGATCCTTGTATGATGGATAGTTTTCTTGCAATAACCGTGCAACGCGAGTGCAAAAAGCAGGTAATTCGGTACTTTCGGTACATAATTGAGTATGTAGCGAGTGAGAGAGGGAGGAGGGAGCTGAGATTTGTGTCAGTAGGTTCGCCGCGGTGGTCTGGAGCAGTCATACGCTCGCTAGTCTCCTGCCACCACTTGTCTCTCTCTCTCAGCCACATTACGTGCTGAAATTGCCACTCGAGTTATGTCGAGCGCCGCCACATAGTCCAGCTTTATTTAACTCGACTTAAGTGGTGGGCCGCTTTTTAAGGGTTAAGCATACTCAATGTTTTTATGCTTTATACCAAAACATTATACATTTCCGTGAATTGCATTCAACATAGGATCGATCAGCCTCCAATGAATATATGAATCAAGAACTATGCTTCATAAATAATTGAATTATCTTCTTCTGCGTTCGGATACCTGACCCAGACTTGGGCATCAGCATTATACCCCAAGAACCGAGTTACAAATGTTACATATTTGTTTACGCTAATCTGTTACTAATAATTACTATTTTTCTGATAACCACATAATATCATCACCATATTCAAAGATACTTTGATTTCACAATTACTAATGTGTGAATAGGTAAACCTATACTTCACCTTCACTTAAGTCCATAGTAAACATTGTTATCATGTATCAATTATTTAGTGCTATATTCGTAACCCTGTTTTGCTACATTTCTAAATAAGCATTTATCTCATTAACCCGAGAACGGCGCGCTATTGGTTTTTAAAAGTACTCCAAGCGAGTATATTTTGCTTCATTCCCGCCTAAAATCGTTATTATCCGATAAATATCGTTATCACTTATTCATATGCGCCTATTTTACGTTTAATATGAAGATATTAACATGTAATAGCAATACAACAAGTGAGAATAGTATTTGGGGGTGAAAGAGACAAATTATTGCCGACCCTCCAGTCATGAGGTGAGAGGCGCACAAGACATACACCCTCTCTCTTCGAGGCCTGAAGACAAACTGATCGCTCTCTCTTGCTATCTTTCTCTTCCCACGCTCTCTCTATGCGTCCCTGTAAACCTTGGCGAGATATTGGCGTGGTAAATAAACCGATAAACAAGGGAATATGAGAAAAAATAGGTGATAATTGAAGTGGGGGGGGAGGGGTTTGACACATGTGGAGAAGTGACTATAGAGGGGAATTATCTCACTTCATCACATATTCCCTTGTTTTGAGTGATTTTTGGGTCTTTTAAAAGGCTTTTATTTGGCCTTGGATCTTAAGAGTCCCGTCGCCTTCGCCCAGTACATCCTCTTCACCCGGGAATGGCGAGAACACTCTTAAGAGGATTTGGTGGGCAAAGGCGACGAATTTCTTACCACTTTTGTTGTGGCACTTGTCATATGACAATTGCTTGGTCTGCACTGTACTATACGGGGGTTTTGAACTAAAAGGAACCTTCATTCCCTGAACATGTTCATGTATAAACAAGAGGTAGAACGTATTTCAGTAATTTATTCTTGAAAGCAGAGTAATATACCTTTCTAATGACACCTGAATCATGTCTGTATGAACACTGGTTGCCGTGCAACGATATTGCACACATGACGCTAAATCGGTAAAAAATAGCGAGTTTGAGCAGTTTCCGCTATTCCCAAGTCTGTAAGGGAGTTGGAGATATCTCCCACTGCCACTAGTGATGATTCAGACACGGGGGGCGGTGGATGGGACAGTCCCGCGCTGCTTAAACTCGCTCGCCTGCCTTCCAGCCCTTGTTCAAGGCAGAAATTTGGCAATTGTCATATGACAAGTGCCGCAGTAATGACCGTATTTTTTTATATAACAGCCCGTACTGAAGGAGTTAAGATCCAAGGCCTAAAAAAAAAAACTTTTAAAAGGCCCCAGTAGCACTTAAAACAGGGGAATATGTGATTAAGTGAGATAATTCCCCTCCATACTTTCTATCACTCCTCCACATGTGTCAAAACCCCCTATTTCCCCCCCCCCTTCAATTATCACCTATTTTTCCTCTAATTCCTTTGTTTATCGGTGTATTTACCGCGCCAATATCTCAAAACCGGTTCCAAGGTGTGGTCCTGCGTGTATCTACTGCGTGGGGAAAGAGAGAGAGAGGGCGAGACAGGCTTCAGTCTCCCTCTAGGCATTGAGAGAGCAGGGTGTAGGGCTCGCGCGTCTCTCATCTCATGACTAAACGGTCAGCAATAATTCGCGATTTTCACCCCTCAAATACTATTCCCACTTGTTTTATTGCTGTTACATGTCAATATCTTCATATTAAACGTAAAATAGGCGCCTATGAATAAGTAATAACGATATTTATCGTAAAATTACTATTATAGGCGGAAATGAAGCCTAATATAGTCGGCTAGTGGTAGGGTGTTTACTACATACAGCTCGCGCTTTAAAGGTTAAGAGTCGCCTCTCCATTCAACCCATACTATACCAGAGGATATTACCTTAACCCTTACTATACCAGCAACGTATGTTGGCCGACAGTAAAAAAGTCACTCGCCAGTACCAGCGACGTACGACGTACGTCCGTAATATGCGGTCTTTGTACCGAGTGGTACCTGGCACCATGACTTATAAACACTGCTTTGAGTCCTTGGCAACACTTCTCAGAGTGTATATAAGGTCCCACAGGCGAGCTGACTCAGTACTTGTTCAAGTTTCGGGGTGAGAGATTACTCTCTCATGGCTCGCTGGTGTATACAGTGACTAGCGTTTTGGACTTCCACCCAGAAGGCCCGGGATCGCGCCCACGCTCGGCGCATTAAAAGATTTTCCACAAGCACCGAGTCGTTACAGTCCCTCATGAGCAAGGGGATGGGTTAGTAGTACAGGACCCCAATGGAAATACTCCTAATTGGCCTTATTGGGCTATCCTTAGCTGGCTTAGCATGCACTAGCTTTAAGAACTATTATTATTATATTTATTATTATTATTATTATTACTCTGAAGCCATTTTTGGCACAATGCGGGGTACTGGAGGTTAGTTACATTTATAGTAATACTCTCTTGTACTTTAGGGACTAAATGTACCCTCCAGTACCAGCCAGTGTGGCCCAATTGGCTTCAGAGGCAAGAGAGCACACCCTCCAACCTCAGAAGTTGGTGAAGCACTAACCAAGTCAGCTTGTAGAGGCTGGCAGCCAAGCAGAGAGATGTTGTCAATTTCTCAGAGCAGTGCCTACAAGTCATGTTAGCAGCTACTGCTCGATACTACCAGTTACAAGGACCGCAAATTACTAATGGCTGTCACTGGTACTGGCGAGTGACTTTTTTACTGATGGCCGTTGGTCGTCGCTGGTAAAGTAGGGGTTAATACACCCTGTATATGATTTATATATATATATATATATATATATATGTGGTTTTGTTTTCTATAGTCAAACTAACTAACTCTCTGGTATAGGCTGAGAGCCTGTACATTCAACGGCTGTACTTTCAATGGTGAAGCCAGTAAGGTTTCGTTCCATTATAGTGAGTTAGATATGTGAAGCATTTAGAGCTGCAACCAGCCTTTGCTATCTTGCCTTCGCAAGATGCAAGGCGCTTGGTTGACCACTCACGGCTCAAATCACCCACATCTCTGGAGCTGCCTCGCCTTCGTGCTTCACTGTCTTACTCCCTAGACTCGAACCCTCACTTTTAGAACGCCACCTATTGAGCAATTATCTCACTAGGCATTGCCTCCTTGTAGCATATTATGAATATGGGAATATTCATACAGTGCTATTTAATCAGGGAACAATGAGAGTATTTTTTCGGCGTTTCGGTGGGCTTTGTGGTAATGCACTTATACTAGATACAACACAAATTCCATCCCAATAATATCTGCCCATTGATATACTGTATATACTGTATATATATATAAATATATATATACAGTATATATATATATATATATATATATATATATATATATACAGTATATAAATATATATATATAAATATATATATATATATATATATATATATATACACAGACATATTTACAACTTTTACACTACATATTTGTTTGCTATGTGTCCGTGTGTGTGTTTGGATTTTTTATGTTTTATTTTTTATTTTTTTTATATATTTTTTTATTTTTTTTGGGGGGATGATGGTAGTGGTGTGGGAGGGAGGGATGGTAGTGGTGGGGGAGGGATGGGTGGTGGTGGTGTGGGAGGGATGCAATGCAAAGGAAAGGCATCAGTCGGTGCTGCGTTACCTCACTGTGGAAATCCCCAGGAGGCGAGAGAGAGAGAGAGAGAGAGAGTTCTTGTGGAAATTTCCACATGGTGAACATCCCCAGGAGGCCTATAAACCACTTATGACTATTTAGTTTGAATATGTTATAAATAAATTATAAATGGATGAATGAAAGAACAAATGTTGCATGAGATGAGGATGGGTGAATAATAATGGTAAAATTGCCGAAAAAATATTGAGTTGAATTTCACATAATTATGATCATATAACTGCTAGAAACATTCAAAACGATAAGAAATGCCAAAACATTATTGGCAAAAAATTACAGATTTTTGTTGGCAATTCGCTTCATTTTTCACTATACTCCACCGAACATTGATTACCAAAATCGGCCGAAATTTTAGCTCTTGCACCATTTTAACCTATAAACACTCCATACATTGAAAGTAACAATTTGGGTATTTATTAGCTCGCCTAAGCGTTCCTGGCTAACACTAATCAACCTATCTCACCCCACACTCACGCAATGCACGTCATTGTGTACGATGAAATGGATATAAACGCAAACAATGGAAATAGGGTTATACAACCACTTAAAAAAGTGCATACCATCAAATATGGCACTTATTTCTTTCCTAGAGGGGCAAAGATGGCGCGTGATGGGGGAAATGGAATTTAAAGAGACGTACATACATAAATAACATTTTAAGACTGAGTGCTCCACACATTCGTGCAGTTTCAGTCTCTCTAGACAGAGAGTCGTGTGGCCATCCGCGAGCATCTGTCATTCCTACACTGTTGCAATATATGCCCACACATGCACTACTGCTTAGCCTACCACAGTGCGAAATCTCGGGACGATCTGGCAAGAACAGAATTTACCCGCTTATTTCTTGGCCCGCGTGTTTCAAGGGCGCCTGAGTTATCACGCAATCGCGTGATAAGGAGCTCGAGGGGGTTAATTTATCAATTATTTCAGATTGGGACACAGATTACATTGTTGTTGTCAAGGGCTCAAAAACTTGACCTATTTACTCATCACAATCTTCCACACGACTATCCCTTTCTTTTCAACAATACGTAAATCAACCTTTCCTCTTCTCTCAATATTCTTGAGGCATGTTTTGCTATATATCTCTGTTTTCGCTATTGCAATAATTAATGTTCTTCAGACCTTCCTCAGTGTATAACTCCTCCCTTGCCGGGAGTAGTTAGCTACCAATTGGTAGCTAACTACTCATTCCCACCCCGATTATACAATTCTCTAACCCAATAATGAACAGGTTTTTCCATTCTTTCTTACACACTCAACCAGTAAACTATGGAATTATCTCTCTCCATCTATATGTCCTCCATTTTATGATTAAACTCCTTCAAGTGCTTTGTTTTCAACATTTTGATTACAGCACAATATACATTTGGCTCCTTACCACTTTTAAGACAGGAACACTGGCGATAGGGTGTCTTGACTGTTGTATTCTTCTTACTATATAAACTATTATAAAAAACAAACAAACTAGTAATATATGTGTGTATTATCATAATTTTAATGTGTCAGTCGAAACGTGGTAGTCAACGAGCGCGATTGGGGAATGTATTGAACACAGGCCTTGTGATGGAGCAATCAGCCTACTTATCGCCAGGTCTCATTCATGACGGTTTGTTTTATAACATGTAAATAGTAATTGAATTATTTTACCTGTAATAATAAAGTGTAATTATATTTTAGTAACTCATTGAGTACCAGCGACTTGTGTTATATTTTATTCTAGCTATAGTTGGACGATATTATGCAGCTTAATAAGGATTTGGGGGTAGTTAAAAGGGTTGGTTGAAATAGTTTGAAGCCTTATTATTGCTAGAGGTCCTTTCTAAGCTGAGTAAAATCGTGTAATAGTTGCCAGAATATGATGAAAAGGACGTCCCTGGTACTGAACGGGTTTAATTATAGATGCAATTCATTCCAACGTAATTACAGTAGTGTATAGTTCGTTAGTTATTATGAATGTAATGATCAATGTATATTATACATGGTGTCTCAAAATAGTAGCGCCAAATATTGTGATTAGGTAGTATGAATAATTTTAAACTCTTAAATGTGTTTATATAACCCTATTATAATAAATATATTATAATTGCGTATGTTACATTATGGTTAGAGACATTCTTGCTCACGCTGGACTTGTTGGAAACTGTTTGATTGTTGGTAGAGCTTAACACAGAAAGACAACGACCAGTGGATTGGGAGGATCTGTTGGTGACCGTATATGGTGTTTGAGGGAAGTTGCGTATAACAGTAAAGTCAAAATTATAAGAGTTCATTAATACATGTAAAGGTGGATAATAAGTTAGTTTTGAGTTCATCGTTAGAGTGAGACAGTCATACATCATGTATCCATGGTTGTTCAATACATAAACAAGTGAGAAGAAGAAGTCAAGTAGGATCTATCAAACTATCCTAGATTCACAGGGAATGGATTGATGATGATATCCCCCCCCCCCCCTCCTATTTGCTAACAATACTGTCATGTCTGGTGTTTCTGGTTCTGGTGTTTTAAAGAACAAACATGATTTTATGCGTTAAAGCAAAACATAGAGTTAAGACAGAACATGAGGAAATCTGTAAAGAAATTTGGAAAATTTTACAATGGAATGGGTTGAAATGCTTAACTTAGTATTGTGCAAATGTGGCAAAATGAAAAGTAAGACTAAATAGATAAACCAAAGGGATACAGAGATTGGAATCTATGATTGCATACATGTCATTAAGGAGCAGTGTGCTGCTCCCAACACTAACATGAACACGAGACGATGAACAGTAATTCAAGAGGGTCTCTGAAAACTGATGAAAATGTCATCTGGAGTGCACAGATAAGATGGACTGAGTAATAGGAAGGTGTATAGATCATTTGGAATGGTAGATCAACTTCAGGGTATTTTAAGTGGAGTGGTATAGTGAATGAAGATAACGTGTTTTGAAGTGATTTGTCCATGTGCAAGGAATGAGCGAGTTGAGATAATGTTATGGAACTAAAGTGGGTGGAACTGCTAATACTGAAAGATCACAGGTGGTGTGGGAAGATTATATTGAAGACAAACTTACACATAGTGTGATATTCATTGTGGTATGGGATTTATGTTAGAACACGCAGCCTGTATGTACCAATATCCATAGCCATCATTTAGAAGAGTACTGCATGAGGAAGAAAGGCGTCAGGGATAATTATGATCACTAATTAATATACAAATGTCTGGGCCGGTTTAGAATCAAGTTGCTTTGCCAGTCTATATATAGTGAATACATCACAGTAATGATCATTTGTGTATGTTCTTTTTCATCAAATGAACTTATAACTGTTCTGAAATGCTATGATTGTTTTACAATTAAAGTATACACAAATCATTAACTGCATAACGTTAACCCTGTTCATTCATAATAATATGACCAACAAGATAATTGACATTGCTAAACAAAATAAACATCGTTGTGCACAATTTAAATGATCGACAAATATTTGAAAAAAGTACTAGCTATCATTTCCGTATTGCCTTGCTGCATGGGTATTCATTTTTTGTAATATTTGTGTCATTAAAATATATTGGAATTCAATTATTGTCCGATTGACATGATGCTTTGTCGATAATTGTTTTCAATTACCTAGATTGTTATAAATGAATCCCATCACAAGGGTTATCAGAAAATGTAGTTTTTCTCGTATTCCATCATATATAGGCATTGTAGTGCTAACGATTAACCCCTTGAGGATTATGACTCTTTTGAACTGTGTATTCTTGATATTTTTAGTCGCTTTTATTTAGATTAGGAAGTATATATGGATAATGGAAGTTGAGGGTTTCTTTGAGATAGTGTTTACAATTATAACTCTCACAGATTCTTCCTAAGCTGTATATCGTCGTCTAATTAGAGTCAGAATAAACTGTCAAAATGCATCTCAATCCTCAAGAATTATCAACATTATTATGTTAGTAAATAATGTAGTCGTTGCCGTTATCTCGGCGTCATGCTAAATCCATGAGCTACGTGAACATTGAACATTTGTTTTCCCAAGATGGATGGTAAAAGAGTGGATAGCGAGCGTGAATACTGTTGGTAAAAGAGTGGATAGCGAGCGTGAATACTGTTGGTGAAAGAGTGGATAGCGAGCGTGAATACTGTTGGTGAAAGAGTGGATAGCGAGCGTGAATACTGTTGGTGAAAGAGTGGATAGCGAGCGTGAATACTGTTGGTGAAAGAGTGGATAGCGAGCGTGAATACTGTTGGTGAAAGAGTGGATAGCGAGCGTGAATACTGTTGGTGAAAGAGTGGATAGCGAGCGTGAATACTGTTGGTGAAAGAGTGGATAGCGAGCGTGAATACTGTTGGTGAATAGCAATTGGTCGGGTGTGTGGTTCAGGAGCAATTTATAGCGAGGCCTTCCCCAAGGGTTAAGTGCCCAATTACTTACTCCTTCCATTCGTCTGTGCATTAGGCTACCATAGCACAGTTGTAATGTATGTACAGTTGACTCGAATAATTCGCGGAGACAGATAGATATGAATGTATTGAGAGAGAGGTATTTGATCTGGCAATACCTACAGTGCTTGGGAACCACAGCAGTTATCGTACCGAGTTGTATTATGTAATTTTCTTTCTAGGTGCATGATGTATATTTTTGTTTTCATTTGTGCATAATATTAAACATAGTAAAGTGAGTGAACATAAGGAGAATGGAACAAAATAGTGATTTAAATACAAATGCCTACGATAACAAGCAAGGTAGAAGTATAGAGAGTGGGGGTGAGAGGGGTGGGAAAGTAGGGGAGGCAGTGACGGAGCTAGTGTGGAGTGAGAGGCGAGAGAAAGGAAAGGGGGAGGGGTTGGTGTGTGTGGCGGAGGTAGGGAGGGGGGGGGGGCGGTAGAGGAGTAAAGAAAGGGGAAGCGGGGGAGGGCAGGAACACAGAGTAAGAAGGAGTGATAGGAGAGAAAGAAATGCTAACAGGATGGAAAGATGAGTAGAAAATGTGTGGGTGGTGAGGTTGAAAGCAAGTCCGGAAATGGTAACAGACTAGGACAAGTAATACGGGAAGAAGGGAGGGGACGGGAATTAATAATATATGAACATTAAGCTTTGAGTATTTAATTTCAAATAGAGATTCAGTTATGGTGAAACATACAATAGTTTTGACAATTAAACAAGATATCCACGGTTCGTGTTAAACACGTTTATCAAATAATATGTAACGTCAATTTCACGTAGTACAATAGATAATGTTCCAAGGTCATATTTAATGTCGATATTGTTAACTGTGCGACTGTTATTAACCCTCTCGCTATCCTATGGACTCAGGGGTTGTCGTTTAGCATTCATAAATTATCTTAATATACCTCCAACATCATCGTTACCAAATACCAGCATATTTGAGTCTGGCAAAACACAGGGGAGGGGGATCTCTCTCTCTCTCTCTCTCTCTCTCTCTCTCTCTCTCTCTCTCTCTCTCTCTCTCTCTCTCTCTCTCTCTCTCTCTCTCTCTCTCTCTCTTCTCTCTCTCTCCTCTCTCCTCTTCCTCTCTCATCTTCTCCTCGTCCTCGTCTCTTCCTCCTCTCTGCGTCCTCTCTCTCGCTCTCTCTCTCTCCATCTCTACTCTGCGCTCCTCTCTCTCTCTCTCTCTCTCTCTCTCTCTCTCTCTCTCTCTCTCTCTCTCTCTCTCTCTCTTTTTTTTGGCGTTGTCTCCTTTTTTTCCGAACTTTCTGAAATTCAATATCTTGATTATTGTTTTCTATCAACTTTCATTAAGTAATATTATTTGTTCTTGTTTTTTTAATGGAGGGTGACTTTATACATTCAGATCTTTGCCAATTTATCTTCTTGTTATCCATTAGTATTTTCTATGGAATACACTGTATGGGTCAATGGGTAGGCGATTGAGCAATCTTCACTATTGATAGGTGTTGGGAAGCAGTTTAACTTGATCAACTATTATCATAAGGCGTTTTGCTGTATATAAACGGTATGTGTGGCTGCTACTCCAGCCTTTGACAGAAAATAAAGTTGACATTTGAATTTATTATATAGAAGTGTTTCATTAATAAAGGCCATGTGTCTATCTATCATTCAATTTGTGTCTGTCTGGTTCCTTTTAGTGAAGTGGTATTAGCTCGCACGAAATCTACGATATTATTAATGATTAAAAACAGACATATAACTGTTATTTTAGCAATGTAAGATATGCCTTATGCAACCACTCATCAATGTATATATACAGTATATATATATATATATATATATATATATATATATATATATATATATATATATATATATATATATATATACGTCTGTTGTGTGTGTGTGTGTATATGTGTGTGGAACCTGAAACATAAATAGATGCTTCAGTAAGCATAAATATTTGCAAATAATTATATAGATTTACATAGATATGGCGAATGCAGATGTGGTGATTTTGTATACAATTTGATGGTGTCCGGCTTTGATTATATGACAAATTGCTGTCATAAAAAACACGGGGATGGTTTCTACACAACTGTAGAGTTAAAGGTAATCAGTGCGTGAAAGGAGACACACTCTTAATGCATGAACAAGTAACGCTTCAGGTTAGATAATACCCGATTGCTATATTTTAAAACTGCTTTTGCTATGCCTCGTATTGCCTAGCTAGGTGCCATACACAAGTCATTAGTCATTTTTTTAGTAGCATACTTTAATTCAACTGAACAATATACAATCATCAACTGGCGGCCCGCGGTCCATATCCGGAACTCAGAGAGATTGTTTTTGGACCGCAAAATGCCTGACTGCACATAAAAAAAAAAAAAAAAAAAAAATCTGTTTTGTACTAGTTATCGGGCACTGAGCCCAACTTCTATACTGTTTCCCGGGATACCAAATCTGACCAGTTATCCTTTTGTTTCCTCATTATAACTTTTTGTCCAGTGTCTAACTTATCTAGTTACCTCCTTGTAAACATGTTCATATTTTGTCTTGAAGAACAATATATTAATATTAGACTCTCTCCTTTTAACCCTTTGCACATTGTGACGCACTTGACAGTTTATTCTGGCTATCATTAGTCGATTCTGTACAATTTAGGAAGGACCTGTAGGAATTATAAGAGTAAATACTCAATTAACTCTTTGACTTCAATGTACCCTTCCTAATCTGAATAAAATTGGCTAATAACATCCACCAGAAAAAAAAAAATATATATATATAAATGCGTCCACGTATCTTGTAAGTGTTAATTTAAGAACTATATTAATAATTTAGTTGATACTTTGACATAGGTAGTATGGCCATATTTCAAATACAATTATATGCGCTTCCTCAGTTAAATGTATTAAGGGGGTTTTGGTGTTTGGTCTATGTATTTAGTTATTAATTTGTTTTGCGTTTCCTAGACTCTAGACCTCCATTAAGCTTTAAAAAACATCCCCTAGAGGCCTAGACCCTCTTTCAAGATAAATTTGTAATTTTGTCGGTAGAAAATTGTCCCAGCCGAAGGCCGATTCCTTCTAATATTACAGGCTCTCTATCGTTCGCCAGGAAAAAAATCGACACCTATATGACATGAAAGGTCTAAATATTGACAAAGAAATGGGGCAAAAGTCTCAAAATCGACAAACTAATGGAACGAAGGTCTTAAAATGTCAAAACTAATATGCTAAACATGAGGGAGAAGGGGATCCAACAAATACGACTACCTGCCCCTTAAAGTGGTGCCCATAGTTAACAAAGGTAAGTTTAGCTCTGCTTAATAGTAATGACCCATCCAGTACCGGTGACGTCTCTTTCTTCTCAGTTTAGCTATATTTCGACGAATGTATGCAGCTTAAGAAGGATCTGTGAGAGTTCACGGGATAAATGAGAGTTGGAGATCTTTTGATTTTCAGAGGTCCGTCCTTAACTGGATAGACTCGTCTAATCCAGTAGTTTCCATAACAAATGGAAATGTTGTTAGTGGTAGTGTAAGGTTAAGGGGACGTTATTCTATCTATATATTTAGCTGCCATTATTACCGGTATATATATATTTGTTGTAGTTTGATCCCTAGACCTCAATCAAGCTTATTATATAACATCCCCAAGACCCCCCTTCGATATAAATTTGTAATTGTGTCGGTAGAAAAATGTCCCGGATGATGTCTGGTTCCTCCTAAATTACAGGATCGCTATCGATCGCCATGAAATAATCGACATCTGAATGGCACGAAAGGTCATAATATTGATAAAGAAATGGGCGAAAGTCTTACAATTTGAGAACTGATTGGGCTAAACATGAAGGAGCAGGGGATTCAGAATAAAAACAAATGCTTCCCCTCAAGGAAGAATCCCACATAAAGCAGGTTATCCAGTAATGAAGGTGCAGGTTTATCTTCCAAGTTGTGGTCCGTAACTTATGCCTTGATACTGCTTATGTTGTCAGTGGTTATATTTTTAGTTTGAAAACTAGTACAACAATATTGCCTCATTTGATTCATACAGGTATTTTCATCCTCAGTATAAGATATTAAAACTTTATCGGGCTAAAATTTGTCGACTGAATTAAGCTTACGAAGGCCTTGTAAGTCATAATCAAGGAGTAAATATTGTTTTAATTAACCCTTCCACTCCCACAGGTTCTTCCTAAGGTGTGTATTATCATCCAATAATATCTATACCCTCTTCATTATAAGTAGCCAGAAATACGAACCCAACCTCTCATAACTCAAACATATGGCGGGTGCCCAACCCCGAAAGGGGTTGAAATAGGGGAGCTATCCCCCCGCCAAAGGCGGCTTTCTAGGGCCTTTCCTAGCTGATGCTGAGAGGGATTGGGTTCTAGTCATGTGGTGATGGGCTGGTCTATCAGAGTGAGAACTGAGCGATCTCTGCCATACACATAGCTTACTCTGACTGTTCCTTTTACTTATATATTTTCTAGATCTCAAGTGACGGCGTCTCTTCCGTGGATTGACCTCCCAATTTACCAAGATTGGAAGCCAAAGCGTCACATTTTTCCTTTGCCCATCAACGTTCTCTTCATAATTGCTGAGGGGCACAGGGCCCTGGGTGGGGCTTTGGTTTCCCGGGCGTTTCCGCACCCTCCTCAGCTCCCCGCCATGGAGTGGCTTCGGTCACCAGGCTTTATTGTGGTAAGCAGGGAGGGTTCTGTGGGGGTGCTCGGTTATGGCCTTAGCTTTGCTCGGGGCCTTGGGGCTGTTCGGCCAGGCAGCTTAGGGAACAACAACAACACCAACAACTCAAACATAATTTCAGTAATCGAGCTAATTGTTCTACCATTTGGGAAGATTTAGCCATGCTAGAGGTGTGGAAACTCACAGTCCATTTAATTGTTCCAGCCCCTTTTGAGTTACAGAGGCTAGAGGTCACGATTCTGGCATATTCATAATGAATGGACAATAGGTTAAATCAAATAAGGGAGGCATCATCGTCCTGTTTCATGAATTCTCAGGTTCGGCCTTCCAATATCTTTTGGCTTATACAAAGTTATTGTATTATGCATTTCTATATTTTATCCTTTGAAGACATTGAGAAGATATTCATTAATTCTGGCTATCACCAGATGGTTATGTCAGCTTATTAAGATTTGTGTTAGTCAATGGACTTCATGGACATACTTTTTTCCTGTTTACACGATTAAGGCCTTTTTATAGTGAAGTGCCAATATCATTAGACGCTTTATCAGGGATGCTTGGCTGGAGAGTAGGACACACAAATCAAAACAGAACTATACAAGGACTTTCAAATTTTGGGGAATTGAGAACATTGGATGGGAATAGAGGTAATGGTGGTGCTAGAAGTGATATTGATTTGATTTTGTTTCTAAACTGTATACCGTATATATATTTTTATTTTATTTTTTTTTGTTTGCCGAAGGGGGGGGGGGGGGGGGGGGGGCTAATCATCCGGACCATTGATACCATGAAATTGGACCTTCACACCTTGAGTACCCTGTGATCTACGGTATCAACCTATCCTAGACAACGAAGCTCTGTTCTCTTTATATTTGTTCCTATTAGCTTTTGCCTATATATGGTCTATCGCTAAAGTTATTTTCTCGTGAAATTATTCATAGGCTCATTTTACACGCAATTAATTAACCGAATCAGCTCTGATTTTACTAAAAACCTTTATCAAATGGAACCGTGAATCGAAAATAATGTATGCTCCAAATGTCAGGAAAATAACATAACCCATTTAGTACCGGTGACATCCTTATAATTGTATTCTGGCAAATATTAGACGACTTTACTCAGCTTAAGAAGTAAAAGGCTAGAGACTGTCTCAATTTATCCTCTTAGCTACTACATGTCCTTCCTAAGCTATATATAAATATCTAAATATAGTTGAGAGTGTGTTTGTGTGGAGGGCGGGCGGGGGGGGGGGGGGGGGTGAGGAAAGTCACAGTTCACGAATACATCCTATGATTTAATTTATATTATGTAGGGATGCCAATGTTCTAGTGAATAATGGCAATGGATGAAATGTAAGTAGAATCAAGTTATAAACTCCCTCCAATATCGTGTCACTATCTGATTAGCGTATTTTTACTTACAAGACTTCTTTGACAAATCGTTTCACAGTCCTTTGCAGTATCATACTATACATAATGTAATGCTTAGGAATATGCTTACTTCTTCAATAGACAGCTGAATAATATATTTTGTATTATTTTAAAGACCTCCCGGCAAGTATAAATAAAGAGTTGTGCAAATGATAAGGGGTACAAGAGGAGACGGTAAGTATGATATTGGGATAGGTTGGGATATGGGGTGGTGGGAAGGAGAAGAATGGGAAGGGAGGTCACGGATAGGTGTTGAGGAGCACTTGCGTTTGTGGTGGGGTGGGTGGTGGTGTGTGATTGAGTGGGGTTTGGGTTTTCCGCTCTTGTTACCGTGTTAGTGCGTTTGGGGGCCAAACCAAAGCATTGTAAACGTTTGGCAGAAGACCGCTAACCATTCAGTGTTACCCAGACTCTAAAATACAAATGCGTTGTGTGTTGTCTCCAGCGACTTATATCGCGAGTTACAACTGTACATGTTCACCGAAAAAAAAATTTTTATATGCAGGATTCGCATCACTGCATACTAAATCGTAGGCTTGAGCATAATTCTGGTAACTGGCTTGATAGCGTAATGCATAATGTGTGCGGACTTTTCGGTGAGTATCTATCCTAGGTTCGAGTCCTTGGAGTGCCACATGTATTCGTTAATTTCATTAATTGAGTTTAGACGTAAAGTTGGTTAGTGAAAAACTATTAATTATGAATAGGTTGATATTCAGTTATCTTTAGTGAGTAGTGATTATTGGAAAATTGAAATGAATAG